>CALZFC010000017.1:1702500-2120000 GCA_945643635.1 Allodiplogaster sudhausi | reverse complement strand
AATAATAATAATTATTATTATTATTATTATTATAATAATAATAATAATAATTATTATTATTATTATTATTATTTTTATTATTTTTTTTTTCTGAAATTATTCATATTTATATATTTTTTTATTAAAAAAAACATTAATATGAAACCACATAATCGATCATAGATCATAGATCAATTAGCGAATTTAGCTTTATCATTGCAATCTTCTGATTTGAATACATTATTTTAAGCTAGCGGGAAATTAGATTTTTGTGACGCGAACGTAAATATTAAAAAAAATTTGAAATGTTTCTGTATTTGTTTATTTTATAATAGTTTTTAGAAGGTGCATTGAAAGCTTTTTTTTTTTCTTCTTTTTTCCGCGCTCTGACGATTTTTCTAAATCATTTCAAGCTCCTTGATCTCGCGTTAGTTCCACTTCTTAGTATTTGCTTCTTCTGCATTATCTCTCTCTCTCTCTCTCTCTCTCTCTCTCTCTCTCCAGATCTTTACCTGTCTCTGTCTCTTTCTCTCTATCTCCCTCTCCCTCTCCCTTTCTCTCACTGTCTCTCTCTCCCTTTCTCTCTCTCTCTCTCTCTCTCTCTGTCTCTCTTTCTCTCGATTCTGGGATTACTTTTCTCCGCCTCCCTTCCGTCTGTCCTCCCTTCAACCCATCAATCATCGCATGTCGCAAACCATTTTGTACCGTGAGCAAATGCAAAGAAGATGAAAGGGTGATGCCGCCGAGTGTAGATGGGAGAAGAGCCATAGGCGAGCAGGTCGGTCAATCGAGTTCAAAGGAGAACGAGAATACAGGTGGTGGTGAGAAGAGAATCACAGAATCATCCTCCATTCACACAACAATTCACATCGCCCCCCCCCCCCTTTACGATTCGAACCTAATTAGAATTGGCCAGGAGAAAGCGGCCACTTGAAAGAAAAAGCAAACATAGAAGTTAAGAGAGGTCAGCAAATAAGCTGGAATTTCGAATGACGATTATGAGGTGTAAACACTAATTATGATTCGAAGAGTAGGCAATAATTAAAGTTTATTTGTCCTTGCGTTTTATATTAATTACATAATTTAGAAATTAAATTTTTTTAAAGCATTTATTTTCACAATGATTTTTTTTTTCATTTCCGCTCTCTATCTTTAGTCACTCGAGCTACACTTTGCGATCGTCGCCCATAAGAAGATGTGTGCGGAGAGGAACAAAAGAGCGGCCGAGCTGGCGAGTAGGATCTATGCCAAGGTGAGAGTGAGAGAGAGAGAGAGAGAGAGAAAGAGAGAGAGAGAGAGAGAGAAAGAGAGAGAGAGAGAATGAGAGAGAGAAGAGAGGGACAAGCGAGAGAGAAAAGAGAGAACGAGTGTACCGAGAGAGCTGAGAGATGAGAGACAAAGAGATTGCTTGTTATAGTACATCTCTCTCCGCACCGGGAACTGCTCGTTCATTCCGGGACGTGTGCGACAAGAGGTTATAATCTTCTGTTATCTTTTTCTTGTTCTTCTTAAATATATTCATGTTTGTATTGATTTTTATCTTTTACATCATCTCCTTGGCGTGCCGTATCATTAGCCTTAACTGCCCTTATCCCTAGCTCTACTAAACCTTAACCTTCCTTAAGGTCTAATTGTAAGCCTTAACTGTGACCTTAAGATTGGCGCTCGAGTCAAGTCGCCGCATGCGCCCTCACACGATGTCGCTGCCTTCGCAGCCGCCTCCCCTTACCTGGCCTCTTATCTCAATCGACAACATGATATGTTAGACATTCCCCATTCCTCCTTCTATGCCGCTCTCTCTCTCTCTCTCTCTTTGTCTCTCTCTCTAATCTATCTCTTTCTCCATCTACATATCTCTCTCACTCCCTCTTACTCGATCTCTTTCTATTTCTCTCTCTCTCTCTCTCTCACTCTCTTTCTCTTTCTCTCTATTAGCACTTTAATTTTCCCCAGAAAGAAAAGGAATTGAAAACTAGAGAGACATCATGCTTAAAATTATTATCGTTAAAAATGATTCTAAAAAAAATATTAAAAAAATAATAATGCCAATCTCTACAGGTTTTTGCGCTCTGAAGAGTTTATCGATCTCTTTAATGAAGCTTCTTATTCGATGGGAGGTGGTGCGTCTGGCGACTTCTTCCAGAGGTTAGGGATTGTAAAAGTGAAATTGAAAAAAAAATCGATTTTTTAAAATTTAGTCTCATTTAATTATTTTATACCTAGCATATTTTTTCTAGAATTCCATTTTATTTTTGATTTATTTTTCATCACAAAAATGTTTTACAAGTTGTTTAAAAAAATTCTAAAAATAAAAATGAACTGAAATTGTTTTTATAATAAAAAACAGTTATACTAGTTTGTTTTAAAATACTTATGCCTTCCGTCTGAATTAAAAATTTGTGAAAAGGAAGTTTTTTTTATTTAAAAGTAGGCGCTTTTGCAGGTTGTATCATAGAATTTAGCTTATTGTTAGAATGAGTTGATGTCAAGATAGTGATGCTTGATTGAATAATAATAATTGTTTGTTTAATTGCTTAGCCACTCTCAAGTGCATCACGCGCACCAGCAACAAGGAATGCCTCCATTTCCTGGCTTTCCGGCTAACGCCTCTGGCCATCGTCACGATGGTGGAACGACGCCAGGCAGAGGAGCTCAGACGTCGCGAAAGGTTGGGATCTGTTTTTTCCCCTTTTATTTTTTTTATTTTTATTTTTCAAAAACGAGAAAAATCTTAAGAATCCTACTCAGGACTAATTGCCAGTTATTCTGCGCATAAAAAATTGTTAATAAAAAAATTCAAAAATATTAGTCATCTTTCGTTATATACGCCTTGAAATAGTTTGGCTAACGAAGCCACCAGGTTTAATTTAATTAAAATTAATATTAAATTTTAATTTCTTTCAGTGGGACCATGCGAGTTCAATGTCGTCGGCTGCGTCTAGCTCTTCCGGAGGAGGAGGAGCAGGAGGACCCAGACGAAATCATCACCTTCCACCGCCTCAACAGCAGCAGGCGCAGGCGCAGCTGCACCATCAGACTAGAACCAACCGATACCCGTCCCCGGGACAGGCGGGAATGCCCGAACCGGCCAACTCCTCACTGCTCACTGCAGAAGTGCTCATGAGAAGCCAACAAGACCGGGAGCATACGCTGGGAGAGAGGTACATCCATATACTTTCATTTATACCTTTTAACGATACAATGACAAAAATATGCCCGTGAATGTTTAAAAGCGTTTCTTTCTACATATCTTCTTTCATATACTTTCTCTCTCTCTCTCTCTCTCTCTTTCTCTCTCTCTTATTCTCTCACTCTCTCTCTCTCTTTCTTTCTCTCTCTTATTCTCTCGCTCTCTCTCTTTCTCTCTTTTTTCTCTCTTACTCTCTCTCCCCCTTGTTCTCACCCCCTGTCTCTCTCAGTCGCGCTCGCTTGTTCCTTCTGATTTTTTTCAGCCGAAAGCCCCGGCGCCAAAGCTACGGAGTCTATTCTTTCTGTAGGCAAGTTAATAGGCGCCTCTGCGCAGATTTACAACGAATTCTTTATCTCCCCTCGCTCTCCGTATTTCTCATTCCTTCTTTCTCTCTCTCTTTCTCTACTTCCTCTCACTCTCTCTCTCTCTCTCGCTCTCTTTCTCTCTCCTTCTCTCTCTCTCTCTCTCTCTCTCTCTCTCTCTCGTTCTCTCCCTCATTCTCATTCTTTCTCTCTTTCTTTCTCTATTCCCTATCACTCTCTCTCTCTTTCTCTCTTTCTGTCTCTCTCTCTCTCTCGCTCTCTCATTCTCCTTCTTTCTCTCCTTCTGTTTATGTCTCTCGTTATCCCTTCTTTATTTTAACTCTCAGAATCGGCATAACTGAGGTCTTAATGTTTTTCTCCCGACTCCTTCTTTTCCTCATTAACGTGAGTCGAGCATTTTCAACGATCGTCTTCCGCTATAACAATTTCTCGCTTTCTCCTTTTTCTGCCCTTCTTATCTCTGTCTCTCTGTGTCTCTCTCTCTATCTGTCTCTCTGTTTCTGTCTTTCTGTCTGTCTGTCTGTCTCTCTCTCTCTCTCTCTCTCTCTCTCTCTCTCTCTCGCTGCCTGTCTCTCGGTCTTGCCTTCCCCACACATTATAATGGGAACTCCTCAACTCTAGTGCAGCTCAAACCATCCATTCGCGAAATTTATTCTTTAATTTTGGTAGGTCATTCTTCTATGGGTTCTCTTGCATCATTTCATATTTATTCTTTTTTCTTTCCCCTTTCCTTCAATATCTCTCTCTTACACTCACCCTGCAGCTGTCTCTATGTACGTCACACTCTCTCTCCATCTTTTTATCTCCCCATCTGTTTTTCTCTCTATCTCCTTACTCTTCTTTCTCTCCCTCTCTATCTCTTTCCCTCCCTACTCTTTTCTCTCTCTCCATACTCTTCTCTCTCTCTCTCACTGACCAATCTTTCTTCCTGCCAGCCCCATTCCTCTCTTCGCAATAGCTCTTGATTATCCGTGTGCGTTAGGGATGCATTCATCATCGTCAAGTCATTCTCCATTGCTGCCCCAGAGTGTCTTCCAAAGAACGAAGCACCCTTGCAAGGGAATGAATGACCCCCCGAGTGGGGGTGAAATATTGCCCCCTTCTTAGACTCCCTCTCACTTTAATAGGTGTCCAGTGTGCCGTAATAGTTCAGAGACTACTGAGTACAGTACCTCATTAATGTGTATACGAGTGTACTCATTGCCAGTCGGGAAAGATGTGTTCAAAGGGAAATAGTGAATCTCTGTTTTCTTCTTTTTCTCTCTCTCTCTGTCTTTCTCTCTGCTCTCTCTCTCTCTCTCGTTCTCTCTCTCTCAATCTCTCTCTCTCTCTCTGTCTTTCTCTCTGCTCTCTCTCTCTCTCTCTCGTTCTCTCTCTCTCAATCTCTCTCTCTCTTCTCTCTGGCTTTATTCTCGCTCGGTCTCTCTCTCCCTCTCTCCCTCGCTCGCTCCATCGATCTCTCCTTCATTCAATCTCTCTCTTTCTCTCTTTTTCTCTCTCTCTCTCTCCTTCTCCCTCTTCTTATCTCTCTCTCACTCTCTCTCACTCTCTCTCTCTCTCTCTCTCTCTCTCTCTCTCTCTCTCTCTTTCTCCCTCTCCAGTGCCCTGGAGCGTATGTATCCACCGTCGTCGTCCCGCCACCACCCGTACGTGTGTCGTGCGACGACGAGCCAGAAGGACTCGGCCGTCTCGTCCTCTTTCTCCTCCGATGCGCACCGTCAAGAGCAGGACGGACAGCATCGGTTGACAGCCATCAGGGAAGAGCACATCAAGGCCAATCATCATACCTTCACGATACCGGTAAGTGATCGGCGGCCGGGTTTTAGATGTTGTGTTTTTTTTGTATTATTGTTAATGAAAACCCATTATGATTATAATACCGGTAATATGTAATAAATTGCTAATATCCTCTAATATATAAGAATATATATATATATATATATATATATATATATATATATATATATATATATATATATATATATATATATATATATATTTATTTATATATATTTATTCTGATGTATTACAGGATATTAGCAATTTATTAATTAATATAATTTTTATGACAAAAAAACAGCGAAATTTACTTGTTCATTTATTCAGAAGAACGACCCAGTCTCGCATGGAACCAAGGTCTTTGATCACGACACTCCGGAAGGAAGAGAGGTTGGGAGATATTTCTATGTTCATGCATTTATTTTATCAATTATTCTTCTAATTTATTTTAATATAGTATAATCAAAAGACTGTGGGTATGCAAGAAAAAATTGATGAAACATTAGTAATATTATGACCTACATATACGATAAATGCAGAATGAAAATAAAAATGGCGGCAAATTTAAATTTAAAAAAGGAAAATAAATTTCTTCAGCGCTTTGCCGACCACTTGCACAAGAAGCTGATGAAGGTGCGCGCTGCACGCATCCGAGACATCACGACGCGGCAGCAGCTACGCGCGCTCATCGAGCAGAAGAGTCTGGTGGTCAGTGACAGGGTCAGGGTCTCGATTCGGTAGTTACCCAATGGGTTCTGGGTTACATCAGTCAGGGTCTCGATTGGCTAGTCACCCAATGGGTTCTGGGTTACATCAGTCAGGGTCTCGATTGGCTAGTCACCCAATGGGTTCTGGGTTACATCAGTCAGGGTCTCGATTGGATAGTCACCCAATGGGTTCTGGGTTACATCAGTCAGGGTCTCGATTGGCTAGTCACCCAATGGGTTCTGGGTTACATCTGTCAGGGTCTCGATTCGGTAGTTACCCAATGGGTTCTGGGTTACATCAGTCAGGGTCTCGATTGGCTAGTCACCCAATGGGTTCTGGGTTACATCAGTCAGGGTCTCGATTGGCTAGTCACCCAATGGGTTCTGGGTTACATCAGTCAGGGTCTCGATTGGCTAGTCACCCAATGGGTTCTGGGTTACATCTGTCAGGGTCTCGATTGGCTAGTCACCCAATGGGTTCTGGGTTACATCAGTCAGGGTCTCGATTGGCTAGTCACCCAATGGGTTCTGGGTTACATCAGTCAGGGTCTCGATTGGCTAGTCACCCAATGGGTTCTGGGTTACATCAGTCAGGGTCTCCATTGGGTAGTTACCACTTTTGGTTTTTCATTCATATTTTGAAGGAAAATATGCACGAAAAAACCAAAAGTTAATAGACTTTTGACCAGCACTGTATGTATGGGGTGGGGGAGGGTAGAAATTGGAGGGTTGAGATTAGCGAATGTAAAAAAATTGGTTTGATAACATAAAAAAATATTAATTACCAAGTTGAAGGTATTTAATTTAAAGAAACTTATTCATATTGATAGAAATCAGCTATAAAATCTTTCCAAATCCAGATTAGATTGATTTTTTTTCTCTATTTCCCAGGCGCGCAACGTCGACGGGCCACCATCGAGACGAGAGGAAGAGGAAGAAGGAGAAGCAGCCTCCTCCGGCGAAGAGGAAACGGGAGGAGTGACGGGGGCGGGAGGAGCGGGTGGAGGGGAAGAGGAGGAGGAGGATGACCTCGAGGACTACCTCGAGAGAATGCCAGCAGAGTCAGCGATCTCGGCTGACAACTCGAGAGGTGGATCGGGGAGAGGAAGATCGCCGAGGGCGGGAGTGCAGTCGCCGAGTTAGTCGAGAGTCATCTTTGTCTTTCTCTCTCTCTCTCTCTCTCTCTCTCTCTCTCTCTCTCTCGCTGTCTCTTTGTCTCTCACTCTCTCTCTCTCTCTCTCTCGCTTTCTGACTTGTTCTCTCTCTCACTCTCTCGCTACATTTTCTCTGTCGATGCTTCACGCTTTTCACTTTCTCACTCTGCGCTTCTCTCGCTCTTATTCTAATTTTCTCTCTCGCTCCCTCTTTTTTCTCTCTTAAAACTGAGTGAAATGTATTTTATATAAGAGAACAAAGTCATAACTTGCTTGAAAATCGCCACTCGATTTGGCCGATCAATTGTGCAAACGTTAAACCCGAGTTTTTTTTTAGAAAAATTAAATTGAGACCCCAAAAATGCTGACACAAGTTTTTTTTCTTCTTCTTTACAATAAAATAATTTTAAAAAATACTTAAAAATTAAAAATTAAAGAAATGTCTTAATAATTGTATATGATGCAGAACCTCCTCCGCCTCCTCTACTCTCATCATGTGGCCAGGCCGGACCAGCCGCTGCCGCCACGTCCTTCTTCTCTGCTTCTCCATCACCGGCGCCCTTTCCGAATCTGCTCCCTCCTCCTCCCCCTCTTCCAGCACACCATAATTCGCACTATAATTCATTCGCACCACCACCATCAGCAGCTGCTCTCCACCAACAACAACAGCAACAGCATCTGTCATCCACGCCTTTCATGACGTCATCAAGCTCCGCCGCCTACGCTCGACAACAGCCACTACTCAAGGAGGCGACGACGAACCATCATAGGTTTTTTTTTTTAATTTATAAACAGTCGTTTAATTATTTTTTATAGATTTTTTTTACTTCTCGATAAAAGATGAGTGAAAGAGTATTTTTATTCCTAAAGAAAATTGAGATTAGTGATTAGGTACATCATACTCTTCCAGAAGCGGCATCTCTGGCAAGGAGTGGGCAGAGGCCGGCGTGGCGACCATGAGCAACTCCATCTATGACTCATCGGGCATTGAGTCACTCGCACCATCTGACGAACCGAGGAGGAAAAGCTTGCCAGCGGCACCTGGTGGGAGATGGAGAGAGAGAGTGGGAGAGAGAGAGAGGGAGAGAGAGAGAGGGAGAGAGAGAGAGAGGAAGTTTGCAAGAGAGAGAGAGAGAGAAGAGAGAGGAAATGGGCAAGAGAGAGAGAGAGAGAGAAAGAGAGAGGAAATGGGCAAGAGAGAGAGAGAGAGAGAGAGAGGAAGGTGGCGAGTGAGAGTGAGAGAGCGACAGAAAGAAAGAGAGAGAGAGTGGTGGCAGTGAGAGAAATAAAGTCTTTCAATTTTTACTTGTACCCATCGAGATCCAATATAACAATGCGATGTTCAGTCTCACCTCAGTTCATTCTGTCTGATTGTAGGGATTTGTGAGGCGAGGAAAGGCAAGAGATCGAGCAACGCCGACCGGCCGACACCTCTTGGAGCGCGACACTTTCCGGGATCAAAGCTGCTCACCATTAGTTGGTGGCCATCCTCTTTCTCTCCCCTCTCTCTACCTCTCTCCTCTTTCTCTCTCTCTCACTCTCTCTCTCTCTCTCTCTGCCTCCCTCTCTCTCTCTCTATCCCGATCTCTTCCTCTCCTCTCTTCTCTCTCTCCTCTCTTCTCTCTCGCTCTCGGTATCTCTACCTTATCTCACTATTTCTATTTTTATACCCAAATAAAGATGTTTATTTCTCTCTTCATTATGTATCAGACATCTCCAACTTGTAGCTGTTCACTGATGCACCCTTACCCCATCTCAGGCTACAAGGGCAGCGATGGCGTGCCCGTTGTCGCGCACGTCCCCGCCACGTGCAACGGAACCATTTCTCTCAAGGAGTTCCGGAAGCACTTTGCCATCGCGAACAACCATGCCGTCCAGTAAGTTAATTAACTATTTTAAATTAATTAATTGATTTATTTATACAGCATTGACAGATGTGACCACATTGTAAAAGTGGAGCCTTGACTTAAATTACAAAGGAAATGCGTTTAAGACAGAGGAAGAAAGACTTTTAGAGAGAGAGAAAGAGTCGAAAAAGATATTGCGATAATTCGATAAAATGTGACGAAAATGTTTTAATAATTATTTTAGAACCACAATTTTTTATGTTTAAACAAAAGTTACACATTAATAAAGTCCACTTAAGATTCTACTTCAAAACGGCGTGTGTGGACGACGAAGACGGAGCGCCTTATCAATTGGAACTCTATGACGATGACGCGGCTCTGCTGCCACTCTACAATGGCAGAATCGCGGCCGAAGTCAAGAAGAGAGAAGTGGACTGAGAGAGTGTGCTAGATAGAGAGAGAGAGACAGAGAGAGGAGAGAGAGTGACAGAAAGCGAGAGAAAAGAGAGATAGAGAGAGCGAGAGAGAGAGAGAGAGAGCGAGAGAGAGAGGAGGGTGAAAGAGAGTAACTATGAATTAATCCTAACACTACACTTACATATACTTTCCACTGAACCCCGATAAAGTAGCAATTAACATTTCCAGTACTTCTAGTGATTACAGCTTTGTTTCCACTTTCGTAAACTCCCTTATATTGCATGTAGCTAGTCACTTTCTAGAGCAGTGTTATGTATGTAATTTCAATTTTTTTATCGTGTCATTGCTCAATTTCCATGTTTATATCAAGGGTTTCGAGTCGGGCATTGAAATCTACTTTGCCAAATTGTAGTAATTAATTATTGAACGCCTCTGCCTGACAAATTGCCTTGTTTTTTTTGCTCTGACACTTCTAACTTCTTTGCTCGAATTGTTCACTGAAATGGGTAAGAGTTTAGACTTTTATTCTTATTCTTATTCTTATTCTTGCTTGCCTCCGGTTAACGCGATGAGGATGCTGTCCATATTGCTGCTCTTTTCTCATTCTTTGAAAAGCACCGATTCATAGACGGTTGTCTCCCTATAAGCGAGTCATGCTAATAAATTGTGTGTTTTACGTGACTGAAGGCCGCTACGATTTTACATGTAAAAGAAAGAATTTTGGTTTAAAAAAGGGTTATGTACATAGTATCGCCTGACAAAGTGTGAATGTTCTATCTACCGTAGCCTTGTAATTTGCAGATACTATCTAATACACAAAAGTTCAAATCAGAACCGAATAAAAACGATCCATTTTGTGAGATTAACATTTCTCGCAGACTACTACCATTTTGTGCCGCAACATCCCAGCTCTGCCTTTCATTCAATTACCAGAACTACGCTTAATGATTAACTTGTCCCAAATGGAATGATGATTCTGAGGGGAAACTAGAAAATCGGCCAAACACTCGCGTTATGCGCGGTAAATAGTCGCCGCCTTTTGCTATAATGTGCTGAATAAATGAGTTATCGCACTCATTAAGAATTCATTCTGTTACCCCGTTCTATGCTGTAAACAGTAGACTCTATCTAACTCTGCGATCTATGGAATTAAATTATTCATCTTCTATCGAAAGAGTCGCTTCATCAATATACATAAAAGTCGTTAACCGCCGGCAAGGTTGGGCCGTGAATTCCCCGTTGGCCAGGTCGGGACTGTACCGGCGTGGAATTGATAATCTGGAAGTAAAATCGTACCTAATTAGGCTCGTGGATATTACTCTCAATGAATCTGATGTCTGTCAAAAGACGTGCCCTCCAAGGGCGTTGCCGACAACATTCTCTCTCCATCCTACTTTCTATAGTTTCTCGTTGTTTTCCATACTTTATATCGTTCGCTCTCTCTCTCTCTCTCTCTCTCTCTCTCTCTATTTTCTCGAAACTACCAACTTGTGCTTAACAGTGAGTGTTTTTAATATGGATGTCAATCTATGTATGGACGAATGCTAATGTGAACAACACAGGAGAGGCCACACATTTTATACTTAATATTTTCAGTGCGACTTTTTCCATTGAGTGGACGACACGTCATAAGGAAGTCCTCATCTATTTTTACATCGTTCCTTTCCCCTCGCAGACCTTGCTGAAGCGTAGCCGTGGGAGGATGCAGGTATCAAGGCTTTGACTTTTTAAAATTATTTCAATAATTAATAATAATGTTTCTATTAAAAGGGAGTCGACTCAATGTGATAGATTCTCATCTATATTTGGATAGACATTGTAAATATTTTTTTTTAAGGAATCCCTTATGGTTAGAAGTACTAGAAAGTGGTGGGTTCTATTAGGAATACCCGAGGCTGAATGTGCGAGGCCCATCACCCTGTGCTATACATATGTACATATCTCATTCTAGGCGACGTCGCTTTGGCTGGCGGCCGAGACCGTCGCATGTCTCGTGGTCCTTGTCGAGAATGCGCGCATTCGAGTCGCGACACCGCGACATCTGCAAGCATACGCCCTCGTCCTTCGGCTACAGGTACCCAACTATCAATTCAATTCAGTAATAAAATATATAAATTTTTTTATTAATAGTCGAAGAAGATGCGAAGAAACGCTTATTGTTAGATTCTTTTTATCATGTATGACTTTATATGTACATCGACATTATACATGGACATATGTATGTACATACATATATCACCCACGTGTGTGCTACTATATATATATATATATATATATATATATATATATATATATATATATATACTGACTTATAAACATACAGCGTTAAAAAGCAACCTTCCGTCTACCGTCAATCTTGTCACTTTGTAATGATTACTGCATGCATACATACATATTTGTTTGAAGATCTGCTTCGAGGTCTTGTCCTCGCTGTCGAGTCTTCTGTCGATGACACGCGTCGTCGCGATGTGGTCCTCGATCGCCTTCGTCCACTACGGACCCTGTGGCTTGATCTCGCACCACGTCTGCTTCTTGTGCACCGTTCGTGCTTTCACTCTTCTTTTCACTTTCTTTATCTCTCTCTCTCTCTTTCTCTATAATTCTCTCTTTCTCTCGTTCTCTCACTGACTCTCTCCCTCTCTCTCTCTCTCTCTCTCTCTCTCTCTCTCTTGGTTTCTCTCTCTGCCTCTTCCTCTTTGTTCTCTCTCGTTCTCTCTCTATCTCTATCTCTGACTCTCTCTCTCTCTCATTCGCTCCTCTTCTTCCGGGCATCTCCATGACTTCTGCTACATCTTCGGCCTCGTGGTCATCATGTTCCTGTTGCGCCTCCACGCTATTATCCACAAGAATCAGCTGCCGCCCACTCGCAACATCGTTCTGCTCATCCTCGTCGCGATCATTCCAACCATTCCGCCGACGGTAATATTAATTAATAATTATCCAGTTGCGTCACACCACTCACACAATCGCACATCTTAATCGATGTAGAGAAAAAAAATAATCAAATAATTAGCTATTGTAATTATTTTGTTTAAAACAAATGAAAAATAATATAATATGTACTAATGAAATATGTACTAATAATAAGTTAATTGTACTAATGAAACAAAAAATTCAATTAAAATAATCTTCAGTGAAATATTTTCTTGGAGCGATATGTATAGCATGATTGATGTTTTTTTAAATAATAATAGTAGTAAGAATTGAAAACAATAATTAAGGTTATATTCGTCAAGGATCGCACTGCGGACGAATTGGTATTTGAGGAGCTGCTGATAAAGCGGCCTGACGTCGCTGCAATCCTTGCAAATCAGACAAGCCTCATTTTCAGCGGTTTGATCCTTGTGCCATTTCTCTCTCTCTCTCTATCTCTCTCTCACTCTCTGTCTCTATGACTCTCTAATTTCTTTCTCTATTTCTGTCTCTATTCTCTCTTTCTCTCACTCTGTATCGCTCTCTATTTCTCTCATTCTCTTGACATCTCTCTCTCTCACTCTGTGTGTGTGTGTCCCTCTATTTTTCCTTTATCTACATATCTCTCTTTCTCTCTCTCTTTCTCTCTCTCTCTCTATCTCTATCTCTCTTTCGCACATATACACCCGCACATCAAATTTAGTTCTGACAATGAGGACTAAAACTAGTTATATGTATGTATATAATCATTTCGTGAGACATTCATATGTACATACATACATACATAATTTCCTCGTCTGTGCACCGCACCGCAGGCTTCACGGGCATGACGACACGTGGCACGAGCATCTACTTCATGTGCTACCTCGTCATCGACTCCTCCATCATGTCGCTGATCATCGTCGTCGCCCGCCGCGCCATCCTCGTCCGCCTCTCGGCCATGCAGACGGCGTGGACGGCCGATCGGAAGTTGTCGCCGAACGCGCAACGAGCACATCGACGATTTGTCAAGGTGTGAATTTTTGAATTTCGCGCCGTTTTAGTTTTTTCTTCTGTTTTTGAAACGATTTTCTATATACAATTCATTAGAGTATTATCATTTCACAGGTCATGCTTCTCTTTGACGCCTCTCATGTGAATACAGTGATCTCTGACACAATAAAGATTCTCTTTTCTTCCTTGGCCACGCCCACTTTTTAATCCTTGGCCACGCCCACTTTTCATCCTTGGCCATGCCCACTTTTCAGAATTGACCACGCCTACTACCACGAACGCTCCTTCTTTGCAGATGCTCACGATCCAGTTTATGCTGGTGGGCATTTCGCTCTATGGCTTTGGCTGCATGGCTCTCGGCCACTGGGACTTTATTCGATCCGCCATGCTCGAGTCGTCCATCTTTGCTGTAAGTTACTAGTAAATAGACAACATCAAATGAGCAAAGTAATTCATGATCAATAAATACTGCTGTTTTCCAGTATTATAATGCAGTACTATTATACTTTATCGAGTATACATTATTGATCAGCTAACCCGTAGTAATATGTTACTCTTTTGCTTTGCAAAATCCGCGAAACGGATTCAAAGGCACTCTTTCCCAGGCACTGCAGTCCACCTACATTATCTCGCCCGCTGTCACCATCCACTACGTGCCTTCGTATCAAAGGTATGTATTTTTTTTTAAAAAGGGAAATAGCATTTTTTTTATCCTTAAAAATTATGTAAAATTTTTATTATTATTACGTAATAGTAGTGCCTCAAAAATACAATGAAAATATTTTTTTAATATTAAAAAAAATTGTACTTTGAGGGAGTCGAGAAGAGCGCTGTCGTGGCGCAGCGAGCAGCGCAAGTCCTCGCCGGATGGCCAAGCGAGCGTCGTGGCCAAAGAGGCGCTGCCGATGCGAAGGAGCACCTTCTCGGCCATGAATGCTGATGTGCTTTGACGGAAACTCACTTTTGAATTCGCGCCATTTTGCCTGACACAAGGCAGAGATGTTTTTGAGAGACGCGACAAGAATAGACAGGAAAATGCTAATAGAAAATGCAAATAGATTTCATGTTGAGTTTCATTCTCCTTTAAAGGAGGAGATCACCGAAGAAAATGCAAATTAATGCACGTTTGAATTGCCGCGCTCACCCTGTGCACTCTCTCATCTTCAAGTGCACACAATCTGCTACGTGAAAATAGCACGTACGAAGGGCGTGACGGACCGCAGAAATTTGAAATCTCGCATAATTTGTCTGTGGTCGCCCTCCTTTAACGAAGTTGAAAACACGCAGACAATTTTAAGTTGGAGTTCTTCATTGAGTAAGATTGCAAGTGTCAATATATTTTCAATAGCTATGGCATACGGTATTCATAAATGATTCATTTTGGTCCAATAAAAATAATTTTTTCCAATGAATGATCCGCTGAAAGGAGAGAGAAAAATTATGGGGAACAGGATATAATGGATGAAGAGGGGAGGGTTGGGGGGGGGGGTGGAGCTAGAAACTCTCCTGCTTCTTACATTCAGCAAATTCTTTTCTGTTCCTCACTTGCATTATTGTTAATTGCGTCCACAACTCTATAGAGCATAGAAATACCTTGAATCTTACCGCACTCACATCAATGAAACCTAAAAAGTGATCGTCTTCGACGACAATCTAACAATGTAACATATTGTGTTGTTTAAAATAAAGATTCCATATACATATATATATTTATGCGAATAAACCATGATGATGAGATTGAAAAGAAAGAAGAAAGGCGTTCCAAATGAAGCGACCTTTGCAATGAACTTCACCATTTTACATATTCGGAAGTATTCCTTTAGGCTCTCCTGTTAGGAAATAAAGAGGCACCTGAAAACCCCGGGCCAGAATATAGAACAACGTTTTAAAAACTAAGCTTAGAAAAATAAAGGTGGTTAAAAATTAACTTTTCAAAAGAAATGATCATGGATCTTTTTTGTTTGCGCTTTCCAATTACACATAAACTGATAAAAAGAAAGTTGGAAAACATTAAGCTTTTTGTTAGAGAAAAAGATATCGAATAGCGTGAGTGGGCGTACTGGAACTGAGAGCGTTCTCTCAGAGATTGGCGAAGATGGCAACGAAATGGCTAAAGTAGAACCAGCGCAGTATGGGTCATGTGAGATGTGTGATGCGAGTAATTCATTGCTCAGCTAAAGAGCTGGCAATTCCCTCTACCTTGAAATATAAATACGCCGAATCTTCTCTAGCCACCCGAATGAGCGAGATTTTTCTCATTCATTACAGAATATCAATGACAATTTTGTGTCTTTTCATCTCGTTTAAGTTGCAATCATGTACACCTTGTAGAGCTCAATAAAGATAACTTTCTGCCTTAACTCTGGATGTAATTGGTCGATTTTATTACTGTTCCATTAAAGATGCTATCCATGTAGCTTAAAATCTACCATAATTGCTGTCTGCGTCTTTCCTGTTACTTTATATTTTCTTTTTGGATTACTGTACTATATTTGATGTTCTCTGGACTGCCTCTTTAAGCGTAAATTTCGACTCGTTTCTTTTCCTCGTATCTTCTGTAGGAATAATGTCAAGTTAGCCTAAACAATGTAGCTATTGTTTTGTGAGGTGTAACAAATCTCTATTTGACTAATTGTAAGCAGAAGACGAAACCATGCTACGCGCGCTCATTCTGACGCTCTTCATCATTGCCGCCGCGGTCGCCCTGTGAGTTTTTCCTTAAACATTTACATTGCACCGAAAAGTTCATTAATTTTACTAGCGACAAATTAACAATGACAATTTTGTAAACCTTATATTGACTTTTACAATGGCGATTACCTACAGGAATAGTCGTACGTCATTCCCAAAGAGCTCAAGCAAAACGAGTGCTTTTGTTTTTCATGTAAATGTTACTTTTTGTCTTTTAGATCAAGCAGTCCAATGATAAAGGATCGTCGTCGTCGCTACATCCGCCCTTTCTAGGTTGCAGACGAAAGAGGACCCGAAATATTTTCCTCTCATTCACCAACTTCCTTTTCTCAAGTGCACTATTGTTAATTTCGCCCACAACTCTATACATAATATAAATCTTACTCCACCCATTTCAAACGTACATTTGATCGATATAGTTTCTGTTACTATGTCACTCTTTCGGCATACACTTGATTTGATTTATTTGCGTGGTGTCGTGTAGAAGCGGCACGAAAAGGACATGGCTGCTCAGGGCACGTCCAGTTCTGGTGACCACCGACCATCTTCAGTATGTAATGTAGCCGAATCTCGTACAAGAGAAAGCTCGAGCTTGTGGCTCATTGTTGTTGCTCAGCTGGAACCATGCTTTCATCTGCTCATTCATCGAGCTTACCAGAGGATGCCCTCTCCGCAGCTTGAACCACCTTCAATGAACATACATTTTAAAAGGAAAAAAGAAAAGACAATTTAATTCATTGAAACGGATGACACCAGCGCTCTCCGAATGAACACGCTCGAGGCGACCAACCACATGACTAACTATGGTACGGCTTTATAAACATACAATGCAGGAATAGGAAGAAAATGATTTTACAAAATTTACACGCGAAAATATGACAAATAAAACATAGCTGTAAATTTTTTGTAGGTTCTTTTGGCTTGCTTTGAAAGCTTTGAAAGCATAGGGAAAAGCCCGCACACAGAAGACAGCGCTGCCAACTCGTGAGGCATGGGCACGTCCACTCTGCTTCTGTCGCTTACTCCATCACATGCACGCTATCGACATATGAACATACATATGTCTGCCTACATACCTTCGCTTCCTTGCTTTCTCACCGCTCATGCGGACAGCATTGCATATAATATTTATATTATGCTTCTCTAGTAATGAATTTCCCATATTTGGGAGCAAGTTATTTAAAAACTGCATACTGCGTTTAAATCATCACTGACCAATGATATCTTTCTTTCTGGGGAAAGCGGTTGCGACATTTGCATATTTTATTCATGTTTTATTACGATATAGACGAATTTGTTTAGTCATGTATGAGTCAACACGCGTCCCTTCTCGCGTACTATTCATTCCGTTCAGAGGCGACAGGGTTCGCGGTCAGACAAGTTTATCGACAAGGAGTTACTCGACAGAGAGAGAGAGAGAGAGAGAGAGAGAGTCGAGAAAGGCGAGGAGAAGGGTCGTCGCAGGCGACAGGGAAGGGCATTGGTCCCGAGGCGTGGTGGTCGTCGAGGGGAACAAGAACAAGGGGAACGGGAAGGACGGCGGGAACGACGGAAGAAGGAAAGAAGCGAGCCAGCTTAAGGCTGGTCGCCTCCCGAAGCCTCTAGATGAGTCATAATTAAGTAGAGAAGAGCCTAGGGGCGGAGATACATAGAGCGAGAGAGACGAAGACAGCGAAAGGGCGAGAACAAGGAGAAGAGGGAGCATACATACATAGAGAAAGAAAGAAATACTGCAGACTATACGGAGTCCCCTTTATAAACACGAAGTGAATTTTATTGTAGTTTTCATATGCCATGTATTGAACACTTAGTGCTAGCAATTAGGAAAATCTTTATAGGAATAAATTGCAAAAAAAAATTAAATCATCAAAGTGTGAGTGATCCATCTACATAAGTCGAAGTTCGAGTTATCGCCTTCAAACCTATATTCATCAATTCATGAACACCAACGGAAGAGTGACTACTCAGGACGAGCGTCAAAGGTGTACTCCATTCCTTTGGGTCGTAGCCCGTGATTATTGTTTTGCATGTATGTAAGTCATCGATGACTTGCGACAAGACTTCAATCCGGGACCTCCATATGAGAGGTCATGCTGACTAAAGCCAGGACCTCCCGGATGCGTACGTAGACAAGGAATCTGAAAGTAAGCGAAATGAAATGACAGTTATCTCAAACGATATTCCCATCATAAAAGTATGTAGTTCAAAACAAACATTAATTTCTTTTTAATATCCCCAATAGATATAGAACGATATTTGAAGTAAAAAAAATTTGTAAGCATCGTTACAAGTTTTTTTTCGTTTGTACATGTATGTACTTACATATGGACTTAAATAATAAATAATTCCATGAATGAATCAGAGCCAAATCAGCGAAAGTAGGCGCAACCTTTGCATTGTTGTCGTTTCTCGAGCTCATCCTACTCGGCAGACGTATGCTGTCACTCGCAAAAAAAATTGTTGCCTCGCGTATACGGCGAGAGATCTGGAACAAGGAAGTGCTCGCTCAATTTATTTACCTATAACAATGATGTGACAGCCGTTTTCGGTGGCGTGACAGATTGAGATTTTTCAGTTGCAGGATAAAATAAATAGTAATAATGATCGTAATAGACAAAGACGTCCGAATTCTCATCACAAATAATTACGACATTAATGCTAGCGTTAGTCGCCGCCTATGCATAAGTACATTCATACATAGGCAGTGTGCATGAATGTTTGTATGGGGATGTTAAGGAAACAGTAGCAAATAAGAAGCTTTTCTTACAATTAGCGAGCATACATACATAGTTCTAAATCAAGCATCAAATCAAATCCAAAAAATTTTGCCTCAAATCGTGGCGGGCCAGACATGGCCCGCCCGTTGCCCGGAAAGTCGCGATCGGATCGCGCAGGATTGTATGCAGCATCGGCACACAGTCGCTCTGCTTCTCTGCCGTCTCCATCACATGCGCACTCTCTAGCATTGACACTCTGACTGCCTATTTGTCTCACGTCTCCTCGTTCTCTCTCGCTGCCCGTGCACTTGCAGACATCAAAATCGATGGGAAACGAGAAAAAAAGAGAAAACGAGAGAGCGTAAGGACTATGTAGAGGACGTTCGAGGGGTCATTCACTCTCTAGCACTCAAGGGAACGAACATCTGGCTACATAAATGAATGCTAGATGTGTGCTTTTTAGGAAAGCTCTTGCGGCCTGCCTCTCAAATCGTCCTTGAACTTTCATTCCCTGTTGTTGTCAAGTACAAGAACATTATATGCCGTCTATTTTATCATGAACTGAACCATGTTTGCTTGGATAACAGATTTGTACTGCATCCGATGTCTAAAATGCGTTTCTTCCATTTTGAAAATGATCAATTAACTAGGCTTCCAGATTCATGGCATGCGAAATAAAGTTCACGAATGAAGTGTTTGTGGTTCTCGGGCATTCATACATGTTCTTTATTGACAAAACAAAATTTCACAAAATGTCTACGGCGACGAGCTGAAGTAATAGTGGAAAGAAAATAATATTATTTTAACAAGTTCATAGAAAGAAGTTCTTTGAATTTATCTTTAGTTATCTTTTTTAATTCACATCTTCATGATATGCTGACAGTTCTCTCGAACAAAAAAAAAAAAACAAGAAAACTAAACAGACAACTTCCTCAAATTCGACTCTGTCGACCGTTCGGAGCGTCTGGCAGTTCAGAAGGTCTGCATCAGAGATCTTGCAGCGTCACATGTACGAATACTCTGTCTGGTTGTCCAAGCGACGGACGGGGATTCCTTTTCTGTCGAGAACCAGAGCGAAAGCCGACCATTCACAATGATGTTGAGCATGAGGAATGAGGAATCAAATTTTAGTCTATAAAAAATGGCCTATACAAAATTTAAGGTTAGAAATGTTCACTTAAATTTTTTTTTGTTATTTAGAGTAATATCTTGGCTACAAGGTTGTACATTTTCGTTTCAACATACATTTATCTCAACAAAGTGCGGTGACAACAAGCGAAAGAGGACGTTTCCGATTTCTGATATGAGGGGTCCAATCGATGATCAGTTATATCAGAAAGCACCTATAAGTAACATTCGAACAAAATCGAAGCTGGTCAATTTTGGGCTACATACATATGTATGTATGTCCACGGCCGCTTGATTCATTTGGATTCTCTCGCACATCGCGTCGTATGTACATATGTATGTACTTGCAACAGTAAACATTATCTCCGTTAGTTATCTTTGGTTGAAGTTGGTAAATATAAATTGCCGAAATTTGGTCTGTGATAGCTCGTTCGGGATGTTTCTGCATATTTCTATAGAGTGTACATCTGCCTGATTACTCGCTCTTCAGCCGACACATCCCATGTGACTTGAATTGCATTTTTTTAAAGGCTGCAAATGACAATTTTCATCTTCGCCAATCTCTGAGCGAATGCTCGGTTCAGTCGCACCAACTCTTCGACTTTGATTTCTTAAAAAAACAAACAAACAGTAACTAAATTGTAACCATATTTTAACCAAAGGGCAAACTCGAAATGTGAGACGACGAAATAGCCGGAGAACGTGTGTGTGAATCTCAATGTGAAAGGAGTCTAACGAAAGACATTGAATGAAACTTTGCATTCAGCACATTCACTGAAAGATGATAGTGAGTGAATATGAACTTATTGCGTCCTCACTAGACTTGATGTTCCAAAGACAATCTAGAAATTATTGCGTAAAACAAATATAGATTCTTTTGTCGATCGAGTAAATTATATTTCTGGATGCGATAGAGAATGAATATAAGATTGAAAAGAAGGAAGAAGAAAATGGGTTACCAATGACGCGAATGCGATGAAATGAAACTAAACTACATTATTTTACATATTCGAAATTGCTTTAGGCTATCCTATCAGAATAAAAAGAGACATTTTCTTCACACGATTATATATGAAATTGGACATTCCCATGCTGATGGTGAGTTGCGCTGCATTTTAATGTCGATGTTTTCTTCTTCATAATCTTGCAAAGATAACAAATGTCATAAGTTCCTGCGTACTTAACCTTTCACTCCCATTCACGTGCAACGAATCTACTATATAAGATCACTGAGATTAGAAATACTCGCAAGCCTTCTGTCCTAGCGACTTGGAAACTGAATTGCATGTACTTCTTCCCTTTTAAATGATTCAAATTGTAAGAAACTAAATTGCATAAACTTCCTACTTTTTCAATGGCATGAATTAAATATCGAAATATAATCTCTTCAGGACCACAGCCAACATGCAGCGAACTCTCGAGCATACTGTAGAAGTGGCGACTCTCGTCGGAGCTGTGCTGGCCTTCCTCACCAATAGTTTGCTCGTCTTCCTGACGCTGCAGCCGATGGCGCGAGCGAGCATCGGGAACTACCGCTTTCTTCTTCTCGCCTTCTCGATTTCAAACATTGTCCTCGCGCTCAATCACGCCATTTCACAGCCGGTAAGAACTCGCTGATTTTACATTGGCTATCGGCTCGGTGAGATGAACTCTACACCGTTAAAGGAGCACGAACGAAACTCAATCGAAATATATATTTGAATTTACCTCTGACCATCGTAGTCGCGTCTGCCGAAATCACATGCAATCTCGCCTATATGTAGTGCCACCTCGGGAACCGAATATACTTTGTTTTCATTCAATTTTCCAAAGCTTCATTCAGGTGGTGTACTTCACGAAGGGTGGCGCCATCTTCTTCTCGGCCCTCTCGCCTGGCCTCTCCTTCAACGGCGGCCTGACTGTCTGCTTCGTGTACCTCTCCACCTTCTACCAGACATTTGTGCTGAACGCGCTGCACTTTCTCTTCCGCTACAACGCCATCTGCCAGTGAGTCTCCATTTATTAAAAAAAAATTGCAATACAAATTAAAAATATATTTTCCACCAAGATCTTTTTAAAATGTAATCAAGACCATAATTCACGTAAAAAAAACTAAATTTAAATTAAATTTGGCGGCAAATTGAAATAGGCCTTTCCAGACCGGCATGGTTGCGGTGGTCAGAGCGCTGGCGTGTCTGGCAGATGACGCTGCTGGTCGGCTCGGTCATTCTGGTCTACAATGTCGTATACGCCCTGATAGGCTACCTCTTCACGCGCCCGACTGAATATCTCAATGGGGTGAGGCAAATTCTGGATTGGCCGAGGATTGTAGCTGAAATGGCCATTTTTTCGCTTAAGAGAGGATTCAGAATTTCTAAAAATAAGAACAATAACATTCTTTTATTTTAGAAAAAAAAAAGATAAAAGCAGGGAGTGCATGAAAACGCACAAACGATCCACTTAAAAAAAGTCAAACATTTTAACATCAATCTATAAAATACAGCACTTTGACGAGCTGCCGCTACGTGAGATCTACGACTTGGACGTTCACAAACACGCATATCTTGCTCTCGTCATTCGAGTATGTGTTTTCTCCAATTGTAGTCACGTCTCTCTAAATCGGATGCTCTCTCGCCCTTGTGTAAACCAAAAAGGCGCCAATTCAAACACGAGTTTTTGGTTCTCGTCTTGCAATGTGTACTTTGCACAATAAGTAGAACAGCAAGCGAGACGTTTTCCAGGTGCCTGACAGTAAAAGCGGCTATATGTGGAACACACCGCACCTCGCTGCACTCTCGAGCTGGACTGTGCTAATATCAGGTGCCCAAAAGAGAAGCAAGGGGTTTTATGGCTTCAAGACGGTCAATAATTTGATTAAATTTTAACTAATTAGATATATAATTAATTTTAATTTACTCGTAAAATTATGCTAATAAGATCTGCATTTTTATATTTGATGTTTTTTTTTGAAGCACCGAGCGCCGTGATCATCTTCAGCATCGTCCACATTCGGCGCGCATTCAAGACCATCGAAATGACCGCGAACACGCGCGCCATGCATCGGCAGCTCTTCACGGCGCTTCTTATGCAAGTAAGAAACTGATAAAGTAAAAGTATTACTGCATATTCATATGTATGTAGTCATACTCAACTTAATTTGACGTCGAAAAATAAATAAGCGGAAATATGTAGAATCATTTGTCATGTCAACAATCATCATACATAATTTTCTCAACAACTCTGATGCCATACAATGTTTTCTGAAATAAGTAAGTATCTGCAATTGATTCCAGCCAATTTGATTTCAGCCAAAGATAACTGGCATAGATGGGTGTGCTACATAAACGTGCATGTATGTATATATATATACATATGTGAAAAAAATATAATCATGTTGTCCCAGTCACGGGGTGAAAACACAGAGTGTTTCATGATTGTGTACATTTTCCTTATCTATCTCATAAGGATATGCACTTCTTACAGACATTTATACCGACAATATTTTCCTATATTCCTACTGCAGGAATTTATCTTCTGCCGCTAGCAGGTTAGATACTACACTTTAAAATTTTTAAATTTATAAAAAAAAATTAATACAAAGAAATATTTAAATGTTATATTAAAATCTCTCTGAAATTGTGGTAAACTATGTATTAATTAAAACAAGGAATTTGCAGACATTGATTTCGGCTACACCGGCGCAATCTTAATCAAAATGACAGTTATTTTCGCGGTCACTGATCCAGTGATAATCATTGTCTTCGTAAAATGCTTTCGAACTCAGGCAAGCGAGAAATCTTTAAATTCATCATCAATCCACGCATATTTCATATGCAGCGTTTACGGTCAACTTGTAGAAAAATTCCATCTAAAAAAATACAAATTTTCTGCAATTGCAGGACATACATACACATATGACGCGATTTGCGAGAGAATCAAAAAGAAGCTTATTGTTAGTTCCCGGGGACCCGGATAAAATCGACCAGCTTAGAGTTCTTTAAAAGTTCTTAATAGGTGTTTTCTGATATGACGAATCGATTGGAAGTGGTCTAAGGATAGGAAAATACGGTTTTCGTTAGCTATGAAGGCTTGAAATATGGGGCTCGGCGCGCTGGTAGGCGAGTTGGATGCACGTCTGGGATCACTGCGGAGCGCTTTGTTGAGATATATAAACGAAAGTTTACATCTCAATAGCCAAGATATTGCTCTAAACAATAAAAAAAGAAAAATTTGAAAATTTCCAACTCTAAAGTAGTTATAGACGTTGAAGTTTGAGGGGGCGCAGAAAAATTATTTCTCATTTTACCAGAACCAAACCTACATAGTTATATAGAGCATGAAAAGAGCTTTCGGATGCACTATAGGAGTTATAATACTTAAAAAGTTTTTGATGTTTCCTGATCGATTATTTCGGCGAGGCAGTACAAATCAGCCATTCAAAATCATCTCCGCAAGTCGAAACACAAACCATAACACAGAGCGTGAAATTTGCTACAAGCTGAACCCTTTCAATAAAGTTTCAAATCTACAATGTTTTGTTATCAGTCATACAATTTGGGCCGGTAGTGCCACTAGCATTCCGCCGAATAATTAATTTTTTTAGGTTATTCGAATTAGAATATTCCAATTTTTTTGGGGTCCTTTCCTTGAATAATTGTTACAAGCAGATGCCCCATTCTTTTGACTGATAACAAAAAATCCTAATGTTTTTATTTCTAATGAAATAGGTCAACTTATAGCAAATTTCACGCTCTTTCTTCTAGTTTATGTTTGGTTTTTTTTTAATCCGCGGACGTGCTGATTTGTACAGCCTCGCCGAAATAATCGATCAGGAAACATCAAAGACTTCCTAAGTTTTATGACTCCTATAGTGCATTCGAAAGCTCTTTTCATGCTCTATACAACTATGTAGGTTTGGTTCTGGTAAAATGAGAAATATGCTGTCTGGGCCCTCTCAAACTTCAATGTCAATAAATACTTTAGAGTTGGAAATTTTCAAAATTTTCATTTTTTATTGTTTAGAGCAATATCTTAGCTATTGAGATGTGTATTTTTGTTTAGATATCTCAACAAAGCGCGGCGCAGTGATCCCAGACGTGCATCCAACTCGCCTACCTGCGCGGCAAGCCCCATATTTCAAGCCTTCATAGCTAACGAAAACGGCATTTTCCTATCCTTAGAACACTTCCAATCGATTCCTCATATCCCAAAACACTTATAAAGAACTTTTAAAGAAAATCTAAGCTGGTCGATTTTGGCCGGGTCCCCGGCCATTTCGATTCTCTCGCAAATCGCGTCATATGTACATACATACTATGAACAAAAATGTTATGTATGTTGTGGAAAAGTATACTGTAACATTTTCCCGCAGTTACTGGCAATGTATAGTACAATTTGTTCTCAGAGCCTAAACAACATCTTCTCCTTTAAGATGACTTCTCTACCTCTTTTTAATCGCTTGAATCGTCGACGAACGAAGTCCATCGTGATTGACACCAACTTCACCATGGCTGTTACGGGAACCGTTACCTCCCTGTCAATTCGCTGATTTTTCAATCATTATAAATGTTTCAGCACCATATTCGTAGTTGAGCACTAATGACGCAGATAATTTTGACTGTGTTGTAGATTTGGTATTCGCTTGCATATTCAGAAGAATTTTTTTGCACTAATATACTTGTTTTACAGAAATAATAACTCCAGATATTAACATTGCTTAATTACGGTTAAGTAAGGGAATTAAACAACGAATGTATTTTAAGCATTTGCTACAGATGAAATTGGTTTTTGTATTAAATGAATGAAGAATGTTGGGCGAATTATGTTTTGTCATAGTTCAGCCCTTTTATGAAAGAAAGCAAGTGAATGCAATTCAAGGGCAGACAGAGTTTGCATTCTCGTTTCCTAGTCTGGTCTAATTGTGAGAAACAATTCAATCACAATCAGAACTTAAAACAGACATGAAGTGTCTACAAGCGCATGTGAGCTGAGTGCTCTCCATCAAAATAACTTACACGGAGCCATCTCATAATCTTAAGGTTACCTCACTCTGCCGATTAAAGAATGCGCTTTCAGTGTTTCATGAATAATGATGGTAATAAACCCAACGATCAGAGGTACCGCACCGCGCAATTAATCTTGCCTTGTGTTTAGAATGACATGTCGTCGACAAACAGTCACTACCGTTTTGGGTCATGACCAACGATCAGACACACTGACACACACGTCGTGACCAGTTTTTGGAATAGGTATTTTTAGCCAAATCATCCTGCGCAAAACGATGTTAAAAATTGCGGTATAAAATGGACATTCGGTCTTGCATTAAGTCAAAATGATGAATTCGGCCACGACCCTCGGTATTACTCGCTCTGCGTAAATTGGTCGTGACTGTTTGTCGACGACATGTCATCGTAAGATTATTCGCGCGGCTGGTTTTGCAGAAAAAAATCTACAGATGATTCCGTTCTTCTCATCGAAAATCTTTAGATTAGATAAATTCTTTCTCTGTTTGTTTACCGGCATCTTCCATTTTCATTATGCTGGGTCATAATGAAAAGCACATTATGAAATTATATTAAGTATTTATTTCTTTTCGTTTTGAGTCTCCAACCTTCTTTTAGATGATAGCGCCTTGTCAGAAAATTGGAATTCTCAGGTAAATTGTCTATATAAAAGCAACAAGAAAAGCTGCATAAATGCATAAATATGCACACAATCTTTTAAGAACAGCATCGTTTTCCAAAAATACTAGACGGAAAGTTTCTCCTCATCACACTACAGAATGGCAGAATCATAAGATTATGACTTAGATCTACAATGAAACATGTTTGTTGGAAATTCCCAGCCGCCTTCAATGCATTGTCACGTCTAACACTGGACAATGCTGTCCCTATTCGTCTGACTCTGAACAATCCATTTACCATTTACTATCAAAAGTCGCTGCGCACTCAACAGAAGGAGATCTTTCATTTTCTTTCAGAACTTCGACAGATCATTATTTAAATAAGTTATTCAAACAATGTGAGTGCATGTTTGAAGAAAAGAAGTATGTAGGAGGTAGCAGGGGAATAATAATAAGTTTTCATGTAAGTCTATGCATTTTGCACGATCGGGAACCGAGAGTTTGCATGTGTACGAAATAGGTAAGTGCCGTACTTTACTCTACTATCTATCGTCGCCAAGTCTCAGCTTGTGAGACTTTCTATAAAACTTTTTAATGAATATATGGGACAATTCGATAGCACGAACTCACTGAGGTTCCAATTTCTTTCGGTAATCAGGCTAAGTAGATAAATTCCATTATTCTCTATTCGGTTATAGACGCACTATTGTCTGCCCACGATTGTTTCCCACCAGCCTACAAACCATCATTTGACGTCTCTTGCTGTGCTTTTGAACTGGCTTTGCCGTGGTGTATTGGCTTGCGCGGTGAGACTTTCTGCCTAGGATCGCGGGTTCGAGCACGGCCATAAGAAAGTTTTGCATCTCGGGTTTATTCTGCCTTTACGTTAATTTAGGCGCTTCATTAATCATTTATAGCTACATGCTTATTTCCAAACTAGGCACAAAACAGCACTAAAGCTGAATTTAAAACGATCCTTGCTCGGCTAGTGTGAAAATTATGGCTCTCTTGTGTCAGGAAAAGATTGAGTTGCTGAATTCTTTAAGGAACTTAGGATGAATAGCAAGCATTTTGTAACTATTAATGTAATCGTAACGTCGTTCCACGCTATTTGTACCCAGCCTCTAAGATGTATGTATTCATGAATGTATGTACATATACATATCTGCAGGATTCTTCTCGATATGAACGATGCTCTAGTGGATATCATAGACAAGTTGACAATCGTCGCGACCGTCCTCTCCATCGCCACGAACATCCTGCTGGCCTTCCTGACTCTCCAGTCTCCAGCACGCGCGAGCATCGGCAACTACCGGCTGCTACTGCTCGCATTCGCCATTTCGAATATTGTCCTCGCGCTAAATCACGCAATCACTCAACCGGTCAGTGGCAATTTTCTTTCTTTTTCATTTTTGGAATCCAGGGATATTATATTTTCGGAGATTGCAGCATATTTATATGATCCGGTCCAGCCCTTTCGTGGGCTAGCTTTAAACTCGCTAGAAACTCAGCCGTAAAGAGTTGTGGGTTGCCAACTTTACGGCCCCATTCAGGTTGCCTAATTTACGGCCTCATTCAGGTTGTCTATTTCACGGCCGGCGGCGCCATCTTCTTCTCGGCCCTTACTCCTAGTCTTTCGTACAAGGGCGGACTCGTCGCGTGCTTCGTCTACCCCTTCATGTTCTACCAGACGTTTGCGCTGAACGCACTCCACTTTGTCTTCCGCTACAATGCAATCTGCCAGTGAGCCAGATGAGAAGAAGAGATTAACTAATTGACAAAAACATACAGCAATGATATGTAAATTTAACAGCACAGAAATGCATACCATATTTTCTCTATTAGTGCCCCCGGGGGACTATTTTTCAATACCCCTGCGAGAGGGGGGGCACTATTAGAGGGGGGGGGGGTTCTATTAGAGGGATTTCAATGTGATTGACTAAAAGTTTGATAACAACATTTTAATCTCAAAAACGAAGAATTATAGCACTACTTCAATGGAATCTTCACTGGAATATCCGTTTTATCGTAGATTTTGAATGAATTTGCAATCAGTTCATTGGGAAGAGCATCCCATAGCTCAAGGATAGATTCCAGGAACGTTACTATTTGACAATTAGAGCGGCACTATTTTAGGGGGGGGGGGTTCTATTAGAGGGAGGTGTACTATTTTTCAATACTCTTTCGAGAGGGGGGCACTATTAGAGGGGGGTTCTTATAGAGAGAGGGGCACTAATAGAGAAAATACGGTATATTGATTTTATCTTTATTTTTCATAAGCTTGTAGTAGCAAAACATTTACAAGCCTGGCCTCTTTTTTTAAATTAAATTCGCCGGCAAAATAAAATTCGAGAAATATATTCCTAGACCTGTATGGCTGCGCATGGTGACTCGCTGGCGTCGCTGGCAGATCGCGCTCATGCTCGGCTCCTTTGTGCTCGTCTACAATCTCGCTTGCGCCTCGATTGGCACTCTCTTCTTGCCGCCAACTAAATATCTAAATGATGTCAGAAACGCGCGCTTCGAATTAATACTCTATGGGAGTGGGGAAGGTTTTAGGGACTTTTTTCTTATAAAAAATTAAGAACAAAGAAGAGTTGATAGACAAAAATGGTAAACAAAAAATTCCATGCTCATGATAAGAAATTTAAAGCATAAAGAAAAAATTGAACTATGCACTTAACGAAAAATAGCCGCGCGCACGCCAAACAACACAAAAACACACACACACACATCTTGCAGTTCTTCGCCCGGCTACCGCTTCTTCTTGAAATCTACAATTTAGACGTTCATAAGGACTCGTATCTCTCGATCGTTGTTCACGTTGGTGATAGGGAATACTAGATAGAAAAAATTGTGATTAGTCTGAACGCGGTTTTAAAGCTGTTGAAATGTTTTTCGCATAGAAGTGCATTCTTTACGTATTGTTTGATAAGCAGCATTAAATATAGATTTTAACTGACCACTTGAGCAACGAGCGATAAAGATACCAGTGCTTTTAAAAGACTTAGTCGAAGATCTCAGATTGCGGTTGCTTATCGAAGCGATTTTGCTTTTTACTTCCCACACAGCATATTCCTACTTACCGATATTGACTCATTTCGAAGCATTACAAACATTTACGTTCGGAAGAAACAACTTGCTTCGAACCTATTTAAAACGCATTTACAGTACTTCGCCAGAAGGCTGCCGCTACTTGAGATTTACGGCTTGGACGTTCATACAAACTGGTATCTCTCGCTCGTGATTCAAGTTGGTGTGCCTAGGCTTCAGCTTGCAGCTCATATTAATAATAGTAACAATCTGTAGCTATCTGTACATTTATTAAAGTTTAGTTAAGGAGTATTGTTAAAGGATATATATGGATTCCCTTAATTTCGCTGACTTACTAATTGAAAGCCATTTCCAGGTGCCTGACGGCACTGGTGGCTTCATGTTGAACACGCCACACTTGATAGCATTGGGCAGCTGGACCGTGCTTATATCAGGTATCATTTTGTTCTCCTTCGATGCTAATACCATAACTGACCCCTACCACTCCATTACCACGTCATCTTTTTTCGAGACGTCCTTGTTTTCTCTTTTGAAAACTCTCTAAATTATTGAATTATTAGTAAGACGGGTCTCATCGTCTCCATCTCTTGCAATCCTTGTGTCCTGTAATCCTAATCTCCTTGCCCAAAGCCTTTTATGCTCTCTCTCTCTCTCTCTCTCTCTCTCTCGCTCGCTCTCTCTCTCCCTCTAATCCACTTTTGATGTCAGCTCCTAGCGCCGTCATTATCCTCTGCATCGTCCGTATTCGAAATGCGTTCAAGACGATTGAAATGTCGAAACACACCAGAGCAATGCATCGCCAGCTCTTTTACGCGCTTCTCATGCAAGTTAGAAGAGAAATTGTTATCTTCTCCACCCAATGGACCTCACCCCATTTTTAAACGAGCCAAAAATTCGCATTTGAATTCGCGCCATTTTCCCTGACGCAATGGCGAGAAAGCATGCGATTTAGACAGACCAGCAAATACAATGATCAGAAAAATTGAAAAAAAAACAAAGATTACGGTTGAGTTTCGTGTCGTGCTCCTTTAAAGATTACACGAATATTGCAGACTTTTATTCCGACCCTATTTTCATACATTCCTATGGCGGCGATATTTCTTCTGCCTCTAACAGGTGAAATGTTTGTAAATATCTCGCACAGAGTATCTCCATTTTAGTATTTCGTAATTTGTTATATTGATTGTGATCTTGCTTTTGAATGTTTCTAGCCTTTCATTTCAGGCTTGAATTTCGGTAGCAGCGGAGCGCTCCTCATAAGGATGTCCATCTTCTTCTCCGTTTCCGATCCAGTCATCATAATTGTCTTTGTAAAGTGCCTACGCAACCAGGCAAGCGGGCTACAGTAACCTTCTGTGATAAAATGAAAATCGATAGCAAAGCAAATCGCTAAATATGTATTTAAGAAGATTAAAAAACGTAATACCAAACACCAGAAATGAGTAAAAATTTCTTTTCAGATCGCTGCCCTGACATTCTTCAGGTGCTGGAATGCAATGTGTGCCATGGTTGTGGCTCCCGAGGATCGCAGCTCCACGGCCGCTGTTTCAAATGCGCAGACTTTGCGAGCAATGCAAAATGCACCACGCAGCCCCAGGCACCGTGTTCACTAATATCTATCTACGTATGTATATTGATGGAACCAGATTTTTCGTTCATTTTTTGACAACTCAAACGTTTTATATATTCGTGCTTCCAGAAAAAAAGTGATGTGATGAGGCGTGCTTGAAGTCGTGTAAATATGAGACCATTCATTTCCCAATCGTATTTCTTCTGTTGATCTTTTCCCTAATTTTGCTTTTTCTTCTCCTGGTGAATTGAAGTCATCGCGCAGTGAGGATTAATATCCTTCGTAACAAAGCAATCGCGAACAGTTCCAGACAAAACAAAATAATAATTTAATGCAGCCACAACACTTGTATGATTATAACTGATGAAGGCTTTGAGACGGAGCGATTAAAGATTGAAAAGAATATAAGAATAAATGTGCGGAAGTTGGTGTGCTCGCTGGGTGTAGCTAAAAAGTATTTATTAAATGGCGTAGACTCACTTAAATCTTCTAATTAAACAATAGCGTGCGTCTAACATTTCTGCATGACTCATGAAACTTAGAAGTTAGAAACGAATCTAAGTAACAACTCCCAACAAAGATTGAAGCAATTCAATCTTACAACAGAAACAATGGGGATTGCGAATGAGAATTACCAGTTTTACTTCTGCGAGGGTGATATGAATTCTTTTGAATTTTCTGGCTAAAATATCAATATTCTCGTTAGGGCCAACTTGTTTTAAGTAAATAACATTATCAACGCATTTAGAAGCATCGAATTAGTTTAGATTGACCTGATATCTCTATTGAAATGCGTCCTGAGCGCTGAAAAATCAATTGAGATTATTTTGATTAATCTAATTAATCTGATTAATCTATGTACCTGAAATGTTGGGCGGGACTGTATGTTTGCACATAGTGTGACATACATACATACGTTTGTGCATACAATATATAGATCCTTGTCACATGATGACATTTTCTCTTATTTTTTATTTTTGCTTTTAAAAGTCTATCATATGGCCATTTTTGCAACGTCGTGCCCCGTCGATTCATAAGAAATTAAAGACTACGATAACAAGCGATTCCTCTCTAAGCATATAGTTATTTATTGAAATCTTCTCTTTGCGCATGTCTGCAAAAGATTCTTGTCACTGCGATGACGTCACGAGATTATGCAAGCGATCTAGGCTGTCTCCTTACTTCCGATAATTGCTTATGAATAGAATGCAAAACAGGTAGATAGATAGCAGTTTAGAAAGGAGGGAAAGAAGACGATAACAGATAGATTAAATGCATCAGCAGGAGTAGATAGATGAGCGGTGTTAAGAAGGAAAACTACAAGATTGTTCGTTAAGCCAAAGCTCACCTTGCGGAATTACGGTCAGAGTCTACAGTATCAAAAGTGTACGTTGCAGGACCCGGCAGGATGGACGCGCACTCCGCAAAGGAGATCCTGCAAATCAGTGTGTGCGTCGTTGCGTGCTGCACGAACAGCGCGCTCGCTTGCCTCACTCTTCGACAGCACACTCGAGTCGGTCGACGAGTAATTTATTAATTTATTAATAAAAAAAAACTTTTTTAAAGGAGCTCGAAACTATATCTAAAAATCTATTTAATTGAATTTTCCTGATCATTGTTGTCGCGTTTCTCCCAAAGACATGCCCTCTTGCTTTAACATATGACAGGCAAAAAGGCTCGAATTCAAGAATCTTTTTTTTTAAATTAAAATAAGACAGATCGCAAGCAGAACTTTTGACGAGACATGTATGGCCGTCTATTAAAGGTAAGCATCGGCAACTATCGCTTCCTTTTGCTCGCGTTCGCCTGCTCGAACATCGTCTTCTCATTGAATCACGTCGTGATCCGACCGGTACGCCCAATATTTGGAATGCGCTTTGTAGTGCATGGGGCCTCGGTGGTCTAGTGGCAAGTGGCGCCGTATTCCAATGTCAAAAAGGCAAGTTCTTCCCGGTCAGCCGAAATTCCCAAATACAATCCATGGCCGATGCTGCTAGAGAAAGCGCAAGGCTGGCCGAGATAGCAGGTGCTGATGATAGACCCCCGTGCATTCTGTCAACACATTGGCCCGCAGACATCTGTTGCTCGAAGAGGCGGACGGGTGCGGTATACAAAGGGGATAACGCATGTGAAATCGCGTTGTGGTATCATGGGTATTGTTTATAACTCAGTGGTAGCGCACTCGACTCATGAGTGGGTGTACCCGGGTTCGAATCCCGGTAGCGCTAAATCTTTGACATGTCGTGCACCTTGCACAGGTCGTCTACTTCAGCGGCAACGGCTGGATCTACTTCACCGAACTCGCTCCTCGCCTTCCCTACTACGGCGGCATCATTTCGTGCTCCATCTTCATTCTCATGTTCTACCAAACATTCATTCTTCTCTCACTCCACTTTGTCTACCGATGGAACGCCATTTGCCAGTGAGCAATAGCAAAACAGAAACAGTAGTTGTCGTTGAGCATAAATAAATAAGCAGGCCTTCGTACCTGCAATGGATATCCAAGTGGCATGTATGGAAAGCTGCTCTGCTACTTGGCATTCTTGCGCTCGGCTACAATCTTCTCTTCAACGTCTTTATCCTGGCGTGCTGCTGCCCAACGACGTACTCGGATGATGTCAGTGTTCTCTATGTCAAGTTAAGTGGGACAATATTGTTTGGACAACAGCGCTTCCGATTGTTGCACCGGGAATAACATTAAACATCAATCATTTTTAACTCACCCTTCTGCAGTTGCTCACACGTCTCCACATGTACGAGCTCTTTGACCTGGACCCGAGGCAGCACTCCTACTTTGCTGTGATGGTGCTGGTAAGCTGAAAAGGTGTCTCATTGTGGCAGCTAGAAGAACTATGTCTGCTCGGATGATAATGTCTCACAAGATTAACAACATAACAGTATTCTAATCTGCATGCATGCTTCTCTCATTGAGATGCCCAATGGAAAAGGTGGATTTGACTGGAACTTTGCGCATGTTCTCGCGACCATTGGGTGGTCGACGCTTGTGCTTGGTAAGCATTTCCGATTCTTTCCTTTATTCTTCCAATTAATTCCAACAATGTCCTCGATACACCTCTCAATACTCAATTCTTTCTTTGACACCTTCTCCTTCCTACAGGAACCGGCGCTCTCATCATCTTCTGCATCATCCGAATCCGGCGCGCCTTCAAGACGATCGCCATGTCGAACAGGACGCACGAATTGCATCGGCAGCTCTTCATCGCACTTCTCATACAGGTCAGTCAAAGTCGCAAACATAATTTGAGTCAATTATAAAAAATAAAAAATAAAAATAAACCGTCCCCGGACGCGAGCTTGTACAGGTATGATTTATAGACCCTAATCCCGACAATCTTCTCTTACGTACCGATGATGCTCATTTTTCTGTCGCCGGTTACAGGTGCAAAATCAACGTTTAAAAAAAAGTTTTTTTTTCTTGTTCGCCCTTCCGCTCGTTTCTACAGTAATACTGATTGGCATAAAATGGAAAGAACCAAAGTAGTTGTTCAGGCGTCGACCTCAGTTATGGCGGTTCGCTGCTCGTTCGCATCACGATAGTCTTCCCGATTACTGACCCCATTCTTGTCATCTCGTTCGTCAAATGTCTACGTGAGCAGGTGGAAGCATTGCACTTTAACAGAACCTAATCAGATAATAAATGTTGAATTATGTTACATCTCATTGACTTGTTTAAGGTACTTATGCTACCGATCTTCAAGTTCTGCAAAAGCGAGAAAGAGTCGGCCGTCGTCCCACTCGACCCCTCCTTTACGACGGTAGTCAAGAACTACGCCAATAATACAACACCGGGGGCATCTATAAACGTGACTTTATAGAAGTATAATTATAAGTATGAATGTTACAAAGTGAGATCAATGGTGTAATTCCATATCCAAAATGCATTCTTTCTAAAGAAAAATCGTTTAAATTGCATTGCGGAACCTTAGCTGTACGTGATCATGATTAACTCTAATTTTCTATGCTGAAATCCCCTTTGATATCACATTTCAGGCTTCAATGTCGGTTGCAGCGACGCGCTCCTCATAAGTACTCTCCGTTTCCGATCCACTATCGTTGTGAAGTGTCCACGAAACCAGACATTCAGACTACGTCGAACTAAAAAGAAAACAAAAGAATCTGGAAGCATTTTAGAAGACTAAAAATACTACCAAACACCAAAAATTAATGAATTTGCTATAAAAACAGCTAATCGTATTTCTCCTGTAGATGCTTTCCTTTATTTTAAATACATTTCAATTTTCTGGTGAATCTGAGTTATCGCCGCACATTATGGCATGCAAGCTATTTTCCATATCCCTCGTTACCGAGAGTTGAATGAATACTTCCAGACCAATTGCTAAAGTTTCTGCGAAAAACCTTTGCAATTATTTTCAAAAAAGTGCTCCTTCTGCTATTCCCATACACTCAAGATAAATTACCAATACGAATTGCATTAATAGTAAATACAATAGCCGCATAATTTACAATGAGCAGTATATCCTCTGACAATCAAGTGGCAAGAAGAAAGTTCGTCTAAAAAGGCAAACATACCTGCAAACCGTTTATAAAACGAATAGAGTTTCCCTGCGTGAACAATAACATGTCGTCACACTCGTATTCCTATTTTCTAAAGTTATGAAATTGCAGAATGAAATGACAAACATATAGCAAACGAGAGCACTGAAGCACAAGCGAGCAAAATTGAACTACGCCAAGGAAGTAATAGCTTAAACTATTGAGGTAAAATGAATTGTGAAATTCCTGTGTTTAATTATTACAATCTCAGAGCCTTAAACTCTTTCAGAAACATTTTGAGAGTATTCCGCTTTTAGACATTTTTCGAATAGAATATTCAAATTTATAATGCTATATTTCCTTTAATCTATGCAGTGCAGGTAGTTTTGAATTTTTTTAAACATATACATACATACATACATACGTGTATATGAACTATACTATTCTTCCCATCATTCACTCCCCTTTGCTGCACTCTGCTCCTTTTGGTGTGTGGCGCCATCACACTCCTCAAGTGCTGTAGGGGCCTGGCCCACCCGTCGAGAAGTCGCTCCCCCCCCCCCCCCCCCCCCGCTCTATCACGTCACATGCGTGGAGGTTCAGTGTTGCCAGCCTTTCACTATCCCCCTTCCCTTTCTCATTTGTTGCACTGATAGCATGGCGTGGTATTCAATATGTTGTCACATCTTTAAATTGAAGGATGAATAAATAAATAATTTTACATATATGTGTATATATATTTACATATATGTATATGTATGTATATATGTATGTACATATACCAAGATCGAAGCCTCTGATATTTTTTAAGTGTTGGGAATTTCAATATGTTGTCTTTTTAAAGATTACATAAGATCCATAATCTCCTATTATTCATACATATGTCATCACACTAATTGTAAGAAAAAAAATCTAATGCAGACGTAGGAGGAGAATTAGGAAATAGTATTTTTCTGTGACCGGTAGCGCTTGTCTTTCGCTTTGTTTAACTTCTTGTGAATAGACAGCGGATTAATCTGGAAAAAATAGCACAACGCTGGCTGCAGGAGAGAGAGAGAGAGAGAGAAAGAGAGAGAACGAGAGGGAGAGAGTGAGAAACAGAGAGGGGGAGAGAGGGGAGAAAGATACTTCAATATCTGGCTTCGAAAATCATTCAATGGAGTTTCCGCGGATCCGCTTTCTGCAAGAATAATCTGCCTTCCAGCTTCTTTCTTCTACTTCTTCCGCACGATCATTTTATTTCCTCTCAACATCCTTAATTATGATACGGAATATGCCTATTGACTATGAAAGTCATGATGTCGCTGAACGGAGATAAATATTTTTCAATGCATATTTTTTTTAACATGTCGGGCAGTCAGGAGACAACCGTTGACAAAAAGAAGATTAATGCGAATAATCCTGTACATTCTGATAGCATATCTCTATGCATACTGAATTTCTTATGAATAGAGCGCAGATGTATGAATCACTTGTGCGGATTCCATACAGGACTGCTCAGGAAGTGGAAAGAAGACGATAACAGAAAGATTAAATTGTTCAACGGAAAGAGACGTGTGTACGCATGGGTACATTCAGAAGTTTGTATGGGTATAATATACATATAATTATGCATACATGGGCGTTGGCAAGTTATATATCACAGGATTGTTCGAAAACTTCGAGCTCACTTTGCCGAGGTTTCAGTTTACGGTATCTAGAGTTTTCGCTGCTGGACCGGGAAGGATGGACTCCCACTCCGCGATTGAGGCCCTGCAAATCAGCGTCTGTGTCGTTGCGTGCTGCACGAACAGCCTCCTTGCATGCCTCACGCTTCGACAGCACACTCGAGTCAGTAGCCGAGTTCGGCTACTAGTACTTTAAAAAAAATATAAATTGTTATTTTTTATTTTATTACTCATTAAACCAATATTCTTTTTTGAAATCTTCAGATCGAAAGATTAATTAATATACACACGTGCCTACCTATCTACATATAATAGGCAAGCCTCGGAAACTATCGCTTCCTGCTGCTCGCGTTCGCCTGCTCGAACATCATCTTCTCATTGAATCACGCCGTCATACGACCGGTACGACAAATTTTTGTATTCGTTGTAGTGCGAGCGACTCGTTTGGCCCTTGCTATCGCGAACCTATCAACTTGACAAGTTCTCAACGCTCCCCCCCCCCGCACATCGATCGCCCGCTTCCCTGAAATAGGTCTCAGTGCATTCCATCAGAACATTGGCCCAATAAGCTCGTGAGGCAGATGAAATCATGGATGGAAAATGCCTCTCATTCAGGTCGTCTACTTCAGCGGCAATGGCTGGATCTACTTCACCGAGCTCGCGCCTCGCCTTCCCTACTACGGCGGCATCATTTCGTGCTCCATCTTCATTCTCATGTTCTACCAAACATTCATTCTTCTCTCACTCCACTTTGTCTACCGATGGAACGCCATTTGCCAGTTAGTAAAAAAAATTTAAATATGTAATTGAAATTGACATTATTGAGCATTTTTCATATACAATGAATAAATAGGTCATTGCACCCTAAAATTGACTAATCCAAAAAGGCCTTCCTACCTGCGATGGATCGCCGACTGGAATGTCTGGAAAGCTGCTCTGCTACTTTGCATTCTTGCGCTCGGGTACAATCTGCTCTTCAACGTCTTCATCCTCGCGTGCTGCTGCCCAACGACGTACTCGGATGATGTCAGTGTTCTCTTTGTCAAGTCAAGTTGGACAATATTGTTTTGACAACTGCTCTTCCGATTGTTGCACCGGGCATAGCATTAAACATCAGTAATTTATCACTTTCACTTCTGCAGTTGCTCACACGACTCCACATGTACGAGCTCTTTGAGCTGGACCCGAAGCGGAACTCCTATTTCGCTGTAATGGTGTTGGTAAGTTGATGAGATCTCATTGCGGCAACTAGTAGAGGAATGCTCAGATTATGACGACACACAACATCAACATCAAAACCATTCTAAACTGGAATACGTTTCGCTTATTAAGATGCCCGATGGCAAGGGTGGATTTGACTGGAACTTCCCGCATGTGCTCGCGACCATCGGGTGGACGACGCTTGTTCTTGGTAAGCATGCCTTCTTTTTTTCTATACTTCAACGAAGTCTTCTCTGCTTCCCACTTCTTTAGTGGCGCACAAAACTCAACCGCAATCCATTTGAATTCAAGCGTGACTTTTGAAGCTCCTTTAACACGTTTTTTTTTACTACAGGAACCGGTGCTCTCATCATCTTCTGCATCATCCGAATCCGCCGCGCCTTCAAGACGATCACCATGTCGAACAGGACGCACGAATTGCATCGGCAGCTATTCATCGCACTTCTCGTGCAGGTTATAGATATTACAGAGCATTATACTAGCCACGGACGTGGGTGTCAAATGGGAGCGTGGATTTCGATTTCGTATCCTGACGTGGACCACCAATCCAATCCTTTATTATAGACACTAATCCCGACTATCTTCTCGTACGTGCCGATGATTCTCATTTTTCTCTCGCCTGTTACAGGTATGAAATCAGTGCTACCTATATTGCGTTATTCTCCACTTCTTCTTTATGCCGCCTTATATACAGTAATGCAGATTAGCATAAAATAACAGTAATCAAAATAGTATGTATCTTCAGGCGTCGACCTCAGTTATGGCGGCTCGCTTCTCGTTCGCATCACGATCATCTTCCCGATTACTGACCCTATTCTTGTCATCTCATGCGTCAAATGTCTACGCGAACAGGTGCAGGCATTGATGCAGGGAAGCCCAAAGCGGGTCGAGCACGGGCGCGGTACGGGCAGAGATTTTGAAGTTAGGGCCCGGCCCGCGTTCAAAACAATCGGCTCAATCCGGCCCGGGCTGGGCCCGAGCCTGACTCAGCATGGCGCAGGAAGCTAATAGTGCATAGAAAACGAACCGCTACCTTTTCACTGTGTTGTTTAGCTGTTGCTATAAAAATTTTTTTACAACAATAAATTTAGAATGAAAAACATTAAGGTAGAGGTAGTCGAACTAGACGACGTGGCAACCACCGCAGAAATTGTATTTTACAATTGCTATATTTATTTCTATGCAACACTTAAAGCTAATAAACAAATAATATGTTTAAAATAACATTCCAAAATGAACGAGAATATTTTATTTTTTTCTCTATCTCATAAAAGCTGACCTGAGCGGGGTCCGAATCGGGGCCCTGCAAGGAATTTTGGGCCCGGGCCCGACTTAATATTTTTTCTCTCTACTCGGCTCTTGCCGGGCCAGCAATTTGAAGGGTTGACCTGGCCCGTCAGGATGGCGGACCCAACTTGGCCCGGCCCGCAAGACCGGGCCTGGTTTTGGTGATTCCTGCACTGAACTTTGATTTAGCAAATAAAAAATACATTTTTAGCTAATCATCAACTTTGAAATTTGATATTTCTCATTGATACTTGTTTAGCTATTTATTCTACATATCTTCAAGTGCTGCAAAAGCGAGAAAAAGGCGACAGTACTTCCTATCGATCCCTCCTTCACTACGGTCGTCACGAACTTTGCCAACAATGCAACACCGGAGACATCTTCGTGAACGCATACTTAGAAGTATCAATTTTACAAAATGATATCCGCGGTGTAATTACGCGGTGTAAAATTGTCTCCTGAATCGCTGTTTGAAATGTTCAAAATGCATTTCTTTCAAAAATGTAAACTATGTATATTGCAAAACATTAGTGCTCGTAGACATGATTACTATCATTTATTTGCTGATACCCTTTGATACGCTAATTGGCGATAAGGAACATACCGATTTACTATGCATAAATGTAGTGATATCGGTGAATGGACATAAATATATTTTAGTGATGACCTAGCATGCTTTGTGCGAGAATAGTGTCAAAAACGGTGGTGAGATATCAACAAGTCTTAATGATGCCCTTCTTCAGGAAGAAACAGCATCATGTCGTTCGGATACAGGATAGCTCGATTATGACCATATCGAGCGGAATGATGTACAATAATATGTTGCTTATTTTTAATCAGCACGAAAAGTTGCTCACACAACTTTAAAAAAATTTAAAATATCCCTTTGTACACAAAAAATACAAGTCATGTCTTGAATCCCGTGCAAACACATTACTGAATATTCAAATTTATACAAGCTAGAATCATCTTTGCAGAAAGTAAGTATGTAGCAAGAAAGTACACGATCCAAGTGCATTTATTGCATCTTCTATTTTTTTTGCTATCTCCGTAACTTCCACTTGTAATGTACTATTGTTTTCTTGTGTATTTTATACTGCGAATTATCAGCATTGACGATTAAGACAGCCCATCTGTAAAGCTCGATCTGCCCTCTGCAATAGGAAATTTTTGATTTTTAAATTCGATGAAAACTTGATCATTTGTACTACTCGACATGCTCTTTAAAATGGTGTAACTATGATTTCAAAAAAAAATTTTCTTTCGAGATAATAGCGATCTAAGGTTAAAATTCCCATGCCCATAACTCAGTTATTTATTTAGATTATTGAAATATCTTTTTTGTGTTTTATTGCTCTTTACATTCTCTTTAAAAGGTCACGGTGACTTTAAGCTGCAAAAATCGCAAAAATAGATTTGAGAAGTGGGTTTTTCGAGGTTTTCAGGCTAAAACACCCCAGTGCTCAAGGTAAGTAGTATTTAGAAAGAAAGCCCGTGAAATTTGCTACAAAATAGCAAAGTTTAAAAAAAATCGAAGAGTACGTATTTTGGGTATTTGCACTTAAGCAATTATACTCACCCTGCAAACTACTATGCAAGAGGTCCGGGTTCCAACCCCGGTCTTGGCAAAGTTTTTGCAATGTTTTGCAAACAAACAAAAAACATATTTTCGGTCAGAAATTGATGGCTATTCATCTTATAGCTCCATAACCTTGCTCAAACTTTTTATTTTTCATACTGTTTTCACCAACAGACAACATACATATTTTCATCTACTATGTACGATTTCATCTCGTCAGGCAAGGCTCTCGGTGGAGGTGTAGCCGGCCGAATGATATTTGTATTGTGACACCGGGTCGGCCCTTGACAATATTACTACACGGCTTCATAGATGTAGCTTTATCACTTACTTAGTCGATAAGAAGGTGCAGATAAAAAATATAAGGGGGGGGGGGGAGATCGACTATGCGGTTCTCCAGGTTCTCCAGCTTCTTCGTGGTCTTTGACGGTCTCACTATATTTTCTTCTCTTACGCCATGACTGGCATTGCTGGAGCTTAAAAGTATGTAATTTTGAATAGCAGACAACAGAGAGGGTGCATGCGCAGTGTTGGACCCCCCCCCCCCCCCCCGGCCTGCTCAAAATAACGCTGAACCCCCATCACTCCGGATGAAAAATTTCTTTTTCTTGCAAAACAGCACTTTTCCGACAAAAAGGTGATTTTAGACCCAAAAAGTAAATTTTTTCGTCTTTGTAACCCCCCCCCCCTCCGGCCAGAAGTCTTGCGCCGGACCTTGTTCAGCACTGCTTCATCATGCCATCTCTAGAATTAATTAGCCCACCAATCCGCATACTAACAAGGGAAGTCTTTCGGCGGGGTGTGGCAAACCTCAACATGTTATATACCATTCGAAAGCTCTCGACGAGCTGGTAACGTTTTTGATGTTTTTAACTGCAGAAGAGAGCGTTGGAATTAATTTAATTTTTTTTTGCATATGGTCCGGGTTCGGACCCATGTGGTGGCAACCGTTTTGCCGACATTCAAAAAATTCGAAATGTGTTCCAAATAGTCATTATATATCGTTTATTAGCAAAAACATTAGTCCTGGATTGGACGAGATGTAGCCGGCGGAGTACCACGGAAACTGCAGCATTGGCCGGAAGGCGTCAGCCTTGAACTGGTGGTAGCAGGCCGAGAGCATTTTCAAGATACTATCACGCTGGAATACGGAGAAGGGCAGACCATGAGCCATGACATGAGTAGTCAGTCGGCGAATGAAGGCTTTAAATGGGCAGAAGAAGAATAGATCAAGGGGTTGAATGAGAGAGGTAGCTCCGGGCGGGATGTTCTTGACAACGATGGATTTGCCGGCAGGCGCGGCAGTGGTGAACGCTGCCGTGTCCTTGAATGCACTCCAGGAATCGACCAGAAGATAAGTAGACGGCGGCGCGGTCGGAGAGAAGACGCACTCTCTGATCCAATCGTTCATGTGAGCTTTGGTCATTATGTGGGAATGACCCGCGCGAACAAGGAGATTTGGTGCAGAGAAGCACCCTCTCTGTGGAAGCTGACCGCCCTTCTCTTGCAATACAACATACAGTCTCTCTCCCAGCATGCCTTCGGCGTACAAGAGGGGCATGATGGTGTAGCTGTGGGAAGTGGCGGAAGTTGACTGCACCACGGCTTCGACTTTCCGGACGCCTATGGGGGCAAGAGTACGGGCAGTGTGCATTTCCTTCAGAAAACCTGATTGGTCGGCGTTAGCAAGGGAAAAGTTGGGCAAGTTTGCCATATCCTGTTTCAACGAGTCCACGAAATCGGAGGCGGCCTTGATGATGAGAGCTCTGTCCAACTGATTCTTCTTGCTTATGAATGTCGTTATGCGCCGTGATCGTAAATGAGCGAACTTCTTGAAAGTCGAAAGCCATGTTCTGGATGCTTTGAAGCCGGAAATCAGTGATAACTCGTTGTTCTTGCGCAGGGCCAGCTGTTGAATGTCCAAGTCGTGAATGATCGCGCCTGCAACCTTTTCTTTTTTCAGAAAACACTATTTTACCGTTGTAATAAAAAAATTTCATTTATTGTGTTCACCTTTTTCGAACATCTCCTTCACCGCCTCATAAACGATCTCGGCCAGCTTGATCTGATTGTTCGCCATGGTATCGTTTGCCTCGCTAGACTTCTCGTATACCCGCAACTTTTCCAAATCTCGTTCCGTCTTGATGAAACGGAAACTTGCTGTCATCGACGCGAGAGTTCGCGATCCTTTCTTTGATGATCGATAGTGAACCAGGGCTTCCTTCACCTGCGAAATATTTGCATGCATGTGTATGTATATGTACATACATACATGCATCTACTTTTTTGCGTATACCCAAAATACATATACAATTATTTTATAATTATGTATTTTCTTACATATATTTATGCGTGTGTATTTTCGTACATATATTTATGCGTACCTTCTCTTCCGCGATCGGTTGATTGTTAAATCGGATCACCTTCGTCCTTCCCGTAGGAGTGGAGGGAGTGATGGCAATGTCATCAGAGGGACACCAGTTTGGATCGGTCTCCTCATCATCACTGATGTCAACGTCTTCGTCCTCCTCGATCACGACATCGCCGGTCATTGCTTCACGGAGAAGGAAAGAGAAAGATTCAAACATCTTTCTCTCCATCCTGCTTGGCGATGACATATCACCGCTGCTGCCAAACTCTTTGACCAGCAAGCCAACGACTTTTGATGGCGAGAACATGCCTAATAGTGGACTATTTTTACGTATATCCAACGAATAATAATAACAAAACTCCTGTTTCAACATGTTTAACACCAGCATGGTCTATACCAACCAAAAACAAAATCTGCAAAAACTTTGCATTCCAGCGGCACCGAACCCTATACCTCTTGGACCACTATTCATACGCTAACCACTTCACCACGCCGACACATTTTCAGTGGATAACAGAGCTGTCAATCTGCTCGCTTCATTTTTCTACCGTGTCCACACAAATGCCGCATTTTCATACGTTTAATGTTTGCATTTTTTTTATTTCTCACTGGTGATGTGCGAAGGAGCATAATTACCACACGTGCGCTGAATTTAAATGCTCTACGAAGCGAAGTTTTAATTTTAATTTTATCTCATTCCAACGCTCTCTTCTGCGGTTAAAAACATCAAAAACGTTACCAGCTCGTCGAGAGCTTTCGAATGGTATATAACATGTTGAGGTTTGCCACACCCCGCCGAAAGACTTCCCTTGTAAGTAAGAGAACACATAAGATAGAAATAGCTCCTCCCTACTAGATATCTGTTAAGTCGCCATAAGTTCAAGCTTCTCATCCGGGGAGGATCCATCTCTTCTCTTTCCTCTTTATCTCTGTTGTCTGCTATTCAAAACTTACTTATTTTTGAGCTCCAGCAATGCCAGTCATGGCGTAAGAGAAGAAGATATAGTGAGACCGTCAAAGACCTCAAGAAGCTGGAGAACCTGGAGAACCGCATAGTCGATCTCCCCCCCCCTTATATTTATTATCTGCACCTTCTTATCGACTAAGTAAGTGATAAAGCTACATCTATGAAGCCGCGTAGTAATATTGTAAAGGGCCGACCCGGTGTCACAATACAAATATCATTTGGCCGGCTACACCTCCACCGAGAGCCTTGCCTGACGAGATGAAATCGTACATAGTAGATGAAAATATGTATGTTGTCTGTTGGTGAAAACAGTATGAAAAATAAAAAGTTTGAGCAAGGCTATGGAGCTATAAGATGAATAGCCATCAATTTCTGACCGAAAATATGTTTTTTGTTTGTTTGCAAAACATTGCAAAAACTTTGCCCCGACCAGGGTTCGAACCCGGACCTCTTGCATAGTAGTTTGCAGGATGAGTATAATTGCTTAAGTGCAAATACCCAAAATACATACATTTCGATTTTTTTTAAACTTTGCTATTTTGTAGCAAATTTCACGGGCTTTCTTTCTATATACTACTTACCTTGAGCACTTGGGGTGTTTTAGCCTGAAAACCCCGAAAAACCCACTTCTCAAATCTATTTTTGCGATTTTTGCAGCTTAAAAGTTGTTTTCACAAAAAGTCACCGTGATCTTTTTTAAAGATAATGTAAAGAGCTATAAAACACAAAAAAGATATTTCAATAATCTTAATAAATAACTGAGTTATGGGCATGGGAATTTTAACCTTAGATCTCTATTATCTCGAAAGAAAATTTTTTTTTTGAAATCATAGTTACACCATTTTAAAGAGCATGTCGAGTAGTACAAATGATCAAGTTTTCATCGAATTTAAAAATCAAAAATTTCCTATTGCAGCCCTGTATTGCGCCCTGCTCGACTGTTACAGATAGGCTGTCTTAAGATTGTATGTATGTATGTACATATGTACTACTTGCATACATATGTATTCCTAGAGAGAGGAGCTCTGTGGTCGCTTAAAGTGAATGTACGTATTGCTTAACATATGCACATATGCACATAATGTCCTCTGGGTGCAAGACTGCGTATGTCGAGAAAGAGGAGCTGGGTGGTCTTTGAAACATCAACTAATTCGGCCAGGTGTGCGCCCCAGTTATGGCTGACTCTGGAGCTTTTTGCGCTTCTATCCCCTGCGCCTCCTGAAATGTCTATCGTATTTTTCGGTCTCGCATTTTCTCACTGTCAGCTCTCTCTCTCTCTCTCTCTCTCTCTCTCTCTCTCTCTCTTTCTCTCTCTCTCTTTTCCTTGTCAGTCTTCATTCTCTGTCTCGCATACCTCTCACACATAGTCTTTTCAATCTCTCTATCTCTTTTCTACCATGCACTTTCCTCTTGCCTGTTTCGCACTGATTATCTCTAGAAATCTTTCACTCATTAGTTCAATAGTTCATATCGCTTCAGTGGTCCCTTATATAACAATGCAATGAATCGAAAAGGCTTATGAGGCATCACAAATAATAAGCAGCACAATTAAGTAACATCGGTAAGCGACGAAAGTTCAGTGAATTGGAGAAAAAATGAAGGAAAGAGGAAGTCTCGGACGTGGCGGAGAAAATGGCCCCGCCCCTGCCGCAGGCACACTTCGCCTGCATCTTTTACTCAAGAGTCCACCTCATTCGTTGCAACGTTTTTCGTTGTCTTCAGGAAAGAACTCAATGGCCCGCAAGAATTGAAGGCACACTGCCATCCTCTCTGGAATATCTCACGTATTCAAAGAAAAGAAATAATTTGGTCAAAATCTTTTTTGCATAGTCTTGGAGTAGCTGACCTCATCCCTGAGGCTACGGCTCTCAGGTGTTGGAAATATTTCGATTTAAAAAACAGTTTCCAACGCAGTGGCCTGGAAAGTCTAAAAGGACCGTAATTCGCCGTCTTCCTCTGAAAATAATAATCCTTTTCAGATATTTCTCACAATTAAAATTTATGGTATACCCATTTATTAAGTCAGAGGAAAACGAGGAAATTGTATTTTACGGTTAGAAAAGAATGCCCTTAATAATCTTTCATCCTGCCGCGACAGCAAATATATTGTCTTAATTCATGTCAAAATAAGAATTTTAAACGAATACTAGGTTGTGGATGCGGGGCCTTTGGCAGTTCGTTCTGCTCGCGGCTGCTCTCCTATTTATCGCCATTGTCTACTCATTTACTTCTTCGCCTGGAGTGCATCAAACAAACTCGCACCTTCTTCAGACTCTTCCGGACATTAAAAGGTTAGTGTTATTATTGTACTCGAGCTCTTCCCCAACTCGGACTCGCTCTTGCTTCACGGTCTAATTTTAGTCGAAAGATGAGTTATATACAGTAGACTAATGATGTGATATTATTTATAGATGCGCTTCATTTGGAACCTTTCTTGTTTCTTCAACCATTTCTGCACAAATCAGTCGAACAGCGTATTGAAAATAGCGCGAAAGATGATGAAGAATTAACCGAGATTGTTCGGAAAACCGGCTGCAGAGTGAGGGAGAGGAGGAGATACGGGTTAAAGGAGCGCTATACTCATCTTTTTCAACGTTCAGTTGATATATGTAATGAATTTGGTCTACTTAAATCTAAAGCAATACCGAAGCATGAACTCTAAAACCTTTTTAAATGTGCGAGAAATTATCATTTGAATTCCCAAACATCGGGGAATCACTGATCTTGCCTCCTTTAAGCAAAAACCATATCCATGTTTCAAAAAAGCACAATTAATTAAATTCGTTGAATAAAATGTCTTTCATCTTTGCAAGATAGATCAAGGGCATAAGCAGTACCATTGTTTTGCTACTTTCCTGGAGATCAAAAATATCCTTTTCTCGCGTGTTCCTCTCGAATATAAATGCCTTCTATTTGGCTTCGGGAGTACGTCGAGAATAAAAGAAGAGAAATCACAAGTAGTAAGAATCCCCCCAAGACTGTTGATTAGATCTGATTTTTTGGTTGAAAAGGCACAAAATGAATCGGCAACCTTGAATGATTGGCGTTTTCATCTCATATTGCCTTTCATCGACAAAATCTAGCGAGCGCGCATTCAGAGACATGTGGAAAAGGAGATTCATCACCGCGAACCACCCCCTCCCCCACCCCAAATGAGAGACTCGAAAGAGGCGGAGTATACCGAGTGAAACCGCGCCTACTCCACTCCTTTCCCGGCGGGGTATGCCGACCCGCCGCATGATCATAAAACTCCAATTATTAGAAAAAGCTGCAGAAGCCCCAATACTGTTGAGTATATCTGATTTTTTGGACGGTAAAAGAGCACAAATGAATCTGTAACCTTGGAGGACTCGCATTTCGTCACCCATCTCTTATTTTCCTACTACCTTCGAATCAGAGACATTTTAGTCGAGCAGTAAAAATACCTCGAACACCGAGCTTCCCATCGTCGCCACGCGGGGTACTACGACCGGGCGCATGAGGTAATCAAATTGTAATTCGAAGATTAAGACCGAATGGTAAAGCGATAAAAGACAAACATAAAGTCAAATAATCTAGTCTTCCTTGAAAGATGGAATCGATTCATCCGCTTCAATCTTTCATCCGTAATTTCCTCTCAAGCATCACGACGTCTTCCATCTTCTGGCTCTCTCTTCTGTTATGTCCTCACCACTCCGAAGTACCATGCGAGCCGGGTTCGATCTCACGCTTTCTGTTTTGAACTTTTTTTTCTTCTTCTTATACTTCTAAAAGGAGCCCAAAACTCATGTTTGAATTCGCGTATTTTTGCACATGACACAATTGCAAGAGATCATATGATTTAGAGAGAGATTACGGTTGAGATCTCTCTTTCTCTTCCTTTCTCACTACACATCGCATAGAAAGTGTCGAAATGTGCAGTAGCAAAAAAATCTTACGTAGCCGCGTAGAAGTGGTCGGAGGATAGTCAGAGGAATGCCACAAGAGTTCCTTTTGGGAAGAAAGGAGGAGGGGGGGGGGGTAATCCACCTCGCCTCCTTCCCTCTCGCATATCTTCGCTCTCTCTCTCTCTAGGTGCTCGCTGTAAATCGGACATGGCTTTCCGATTGTGATCATGGTGAGTTCTTCTCTGCAATTCCTCAGAACATTGCTGCGTCAGTTTCAGCTGATTATTATTATTTTTCTCTATTTCGTTTACCCTTTAAACTGATTTCCCTACTGAATTAATGGAAACGCAGATTGATAGGCAATCGTCGGTTCCTTTTTCTTTTGTCTTCGAACAGATCCCCGACGACTACGCCTTTCTATTTCAGTTGGCCTTTTTTTTCTTTTAAAAATAAAAGTGCAAATTTAGCATGAATGCATTGATAAAGGACATAAAGTAAGTAAAAATTGATTTTATTTTGTACTGCCTCTACTCTAGCAAGGCCATAGCATCTCTACAGTTTCTCTACCAACGCTATCCGAAATTTGACTGGTATTACAAGGTTGACTCGAGGAACTTTTTTTTTGTGAATTCAAAGAAAATTATGAACGGCACTTTCCATTTAGGCCGACGATGACACGTTCGTGATTGTTGAAAATCTTCGATTGTTCCTCGCCAAGCACGACGCCGAAGAGCCTTTGTACATGGGGTTTCGAATGAAGCCTTATCTGGTAAGCGCGCCCTCCTCTCGATTGCTGCGCTTTATTTTCATTTTCTTTCTCTAACTGAGCAATTCGTTCTCATACTGCATATCTTGCTACAGATTCTACTAGATTCTATACCTCGAGAAAGCTAAGCAAAATGCTGATTGCGAGTGCAAATTATGCATTATGTATTACTGCGATCGAAACCCAGAAGAACGGCTACAACTCTGGCGGAGCGGGTTACGTCCTCTCAAGAGCGGCGCTTCATCTCTTCAACCAGCGTCTCCTCTCTACAGACAACAGCACCGAAACATGCCAATTCAACACGTACGAGGATGTCGGCATTGCAAAGTCAGCGCACATTAAGATAATTCATCTTTGTTTTTTTTTATCGTTTCTCTCTCTTCTCTCGCGCTCTCTCTCTCTTTGCTTTACCTCTCTCTCTTCTCCCTGACTCTCTCACAATTCCAACGCTTCATTTGCATGGCACCTTCCCTTTCCCCCTCTCCAAGTTCTTCTCCCAAGATGCCTGGAGTCCATTGGAATCGTGCCGATGGACACGCGGAACGAGCGGCGTCAGCAGCGCTTCAATGCCTACAACGCGGACGACGTCTACGAGAAGCGAATCGGCGACGAATGGATTTTCGACCCGCAACTCAAGGCAAACACCCGAAAATCCATTACACGGGTCCCAAGCAGAAATACGGTATATCATTAAACAAACAAATCACACTTTGCTTTTAAATATTAGATAAACTAGTATAAAAAAAGATATCCGAAAACATTGATTTCTCTGCTTCGGATCACAAATATGTATAGAGAAAATGAGCAGAGAAATTATGTATCTGATCAAATAAATGGATATATGTTGTCTTTCATAGTGAACAACACTACACTACACTTTGATCTTATGGTTAGTAAAAAGGCCGAGAAGCAATGACCGTTTAATAGTCGTATTAGAGAAGATAAATTACACGGTAGCTGCTTGTCCGACAGAGAAACAATCAGGAATGGACAAAATACGGCCCTGGCCCGCTTTCGCGCTCATCCCTGCATGTGCAATAAATCTCTTTTGAGGGAGAGTCGGCAATGGCGGCCGACCTGGTGAGTCTGCACCACGTCTCGCCCAACGACATGCGCACTTACCACCATCTCGTGCACAGGGTCGGACGCGAACTCGAGAGGAATTCGAGGAAGAGAAGCCTTCCCTCTCGGGCCATTCGAACTGAATCCCTCTCGTAGATCATGAGTTATTGTTATTCTTACACCCAGATTGAGCGTTTCTAGCGTCAAACGGGTACATCTCTTCAGCGTTTACTTGATTCACATCAAAGTAGCCCATAAATGTTATCTACATTATTAAAGGAAGTCTCCGGCGAATGTTTGGCAAAGCAATTCAAAATAGGTATTTGAACCATGAAGTGTCTCGCACAGAAGGGACTCTAGCGGCCACTGGCTAAAATATGCCTAGTTCTCTACCCGTCTCGTTTTCGGAAGGCTGTGATCCTCTCATTTCAGTGCTGCAGCCCTTGCACTCTCTCCACAAGAATTTGTGGTCAGATAATTGCATTGGTTGATGACCATGTTGAGAAAAATCCGGCCAATGTCGGTTGCGCGCACCGATATGCATACTTCCATGAAAATTGTTAGATTCTCCGGTTTTGCTATACACACATCATTTATTCGCAATGGCTGGAGTTGGCGTTCTTGATGCGATCGTGCGATGATCTACAGTAGCTAATTCTCTACCCGTGATATTTAAAATGATTATAATTCTGGAATGATAAGATGAAATTCATTCAAACTTTCCCTATCTATGTTTTACGATGAGACGAACTGATCCATGCTTAAAAAAGGATATGTTAATTATTCGTCGGAGACCTCCTTTAAAGGAGGTATCCGGGGAATAATTAACCTATGTTTTGTTCTATGTGGATAAGTTAATCTTGGCGTGAAACATTGTATATCCAGAAAGTTTGAACTATTTTCGTTCACTAAATTCTGAGCAATAGTAGCGTGAAAACTGGCGGGTAGAGAATTAGCTACGGTAGATCATAGCCGCCCTCCTATTTCACATGCTCTCTCGACCGAGAAACAGGCAACTTTACGAGCGCGCGCATTCAAACTGATTCTCTAGCGCTACTGTATAATTATTCGCCGGATACTTCCTTTAAACGATCGTCAGCTTGTGAAAGTTTTATACTTTACATTCTCTTCGGACATTATTTATTTATTTTTATTATTAATTAACCATAAATTATCTACCATATGCATCGACAACGAGAAGGATATTAATGGCGGTGTACCCCTTGCGGCATCGAAATTGCCATGGCGCGAGAGTGGGTGAGGCGATGGGAATCAGCGTCCCATCCACGATGCCAAACACTTTTCAAATAAATTTGTACGAATTTCATAATTTGACACATTTTAAAATAATTTTTTAAATTTTATAAAAAGATATTTTTTTTTTTAAATAATTTACATACAACTAGCTTTTTTCTTTCATTTAAAAACATTTGACTTGTAAATTGGCAGCATTTTGAGAATGCTTCGCGCGATCGTCGGCAGAAAGCGATGGAGTCGACTGGAAACCGAATCCATTTAGGCGAAATCGCCTCAATTTCTGTGATGAGGCGCCAGAGGCAGTTCCTGACAGCAGATTCGCAACATCCTAGGATGTCGGCGAGAACAATCAATGGAGCGTTGCTGAGCAGATATCGCAGACCAATGAGCACGTGATTCATTCATGCTTCATTCTAAACACATTCATAACATTTCTGGTAGTTAACTTGATGAGACGACGAAATTGTCTATTTCCTGATCATGTACTGGTTGAGCCAGGGAGAGAGAAGCCGCTTCAGAAAGATGACATCCATGGGGCTAAATCGATGTCGCCGAACAAAGAGATCCTCATTCGGCCGGCACAGCTCAATGAAGTTTCTTCGGGTATACCGCAGATTCGGACGCCGTTGTTGGCTCCCGAAGTTCAAGACGTAACTCGACATTCTCAGAGGAAAATTAAGTACATAATACATTCACTACGTGCCTAATATATTAAAAAGGGAAGAAATATATTTAAAAAAAATATTTAAGTTTGGCCTCCTCCCTTCGCTTTCATTTTGGAAAATTAGTCCCTGACATGTCTCCCAATTGTCTCTGAAATGCCAACTGAGCTAATTCAGAGTTCATGTGTTGAAACACATTTTATTCTTCTCACTTCTCACAGTTGAATCTGGTAAGTCGATTGTCAAATAATCATGAATACCAGTTTCTCCCCAGGCATGGGCTCCAATCCAGCATACAATGGGTCGGAAGGCTCTCTTCCGCGACACATACACTTACAGGTGTAAACTCATGAAAAAATGGGTTTCAAACGAGTATGCCATTCTTCCTGGTGAACGTTGCTGCCGTTGGTGCTGCATCTGCCTGCTGCCGCTAATGAAGAGAAGTGGCGCCTTGAACTGGCTTATGCCGCTGCTCATCTCGTCGTATAGGAAAATGCATATTAACTTGCTTTTTTTTCATTCTGAAAATGTGCTTAAAGAGTTCATATACGGAAATTGAAGTAGCAAAAGAATATTCAAGAGGCACAATTCTGTTTTTTTTTTACACTTTGGAGAGGCATTTTTATGTATATGAAAACTAGCGGAGCTATGGGGGGACCTGGTATCACATTTTATGCCCATTATTTCCCTTGGAGTGTACGCTACGTCCTAGGAATACATGTTACAGAGCGATATTGTTGAAAATATTCTTGCTGTTTTGCAAAAACATATCTCTTATTTTAGATACATATCAATTCATTAAAATAAAATATGCTTCCATTTTTTCCGTTCTCATCCATTATACCTTCCAACCGAACATACATTACGCCCCAAAGAGGCCGAGCGAAATTAAGCCCTATAAATCCTTTGATTTCAGCTTATTCGATGCAGAAAATTACACTGAACACGAAAATAACAATGATTTCCGAAAACAAAGAATTTATAGGGCTTAATTTCGCTCGGCCTCTTTGGCACGCGGCCGCTATAGCCGCAAGAGCATAGACCCCTGGCCGATGAGCAGTACTGTATGTATATTCTGAATATTCCGTAAAAGATCGCGTTGACCAGGTACTTTCTATCAAATCTTCTTCGTGATTCATTCATCTTTTCGTGCTAATTTTCATAAACAAAATGACTAATTCATTGTGCAATCAATTCTTAACTGCATTGAGAGAAGGATCATTTCCATCGTCATTTCTCCACTCATCATAGAGAGCAGCCGGCTGCTCTCCACTCGTTCTCCTCCGTCTGCACCCTCTCTACCCTCTCCACCCTCTCCACCTCTCCTCCCTCTCCACCTCTCCTCCCTCTCCACCCTCTCCACCCTCTATCTTCTTCTCCACCTCTCCTTCCTTCTCCACCTTCTCTCATCGATGGATAATGCGGTTATTTCTCAGCATTCATTCATTAATTTTATCAGCAGTTTTTCTCTCTCTTTCTCTCACCCTCTCTATCACCCTCTCAATTTCTGTTATCTGGAATCTCAAACAAGACCCACAATATGGCCAGAAAATCGGCTTTTGCAGCTATTATTGTCGTTATCGCTATAAAGCAGTTTAAACTGCAGGTAGAACTTGAAAACAAAAGTTGAAAAACTGCCTAACCTGGTTTGTATATTCGTGTTGGAGCCATCGACGTCGTGTCTGAAAGTAGAATTGTTGAAATTTGCGCAGCCCGGACCCGAACCACCACTCCGCGCACCCCGTAGCCACTACCACCACACTATCCGCGCTACCTTACCCTCATCAAACGAAATTTCATCCATGTTTTGCAAACCGTTCGCCAAATTCAATTATGCTTTGTTGAAATTTTTTTTCTCTATAAGGCGCCTTTTCATCAACTGACATATTATGCAATTTTTTGCTAAAATTTTCCACAGTGTTTTGCGCAATGCTGTAGCGTGTTCATGATCTCACTGTTCATAACGGTGACAGTTCATTTTGTACTCCCTCTATCTCTCTCTTCATTCTAAATAATAACTGAAAATCCATCCTTGGTATCGATTCGCAGCTGTTAGATCGAAGAAAGAAGAAAAATAGAGAGAGAGAGAGAGAGAGAGAGAGAGAGAGAGAGAGTGAGAGAGCGAAACACCGAGAGAGAAAGAGAGAGAGAGAGAGAGAGAGAAAGAGAGAGAGAGAGAGAGAGAGAGAGAGAGAGCGAAACACCGAGAGAGAGAGAGAGAAGGAAGAGAGAGGGAGAGAGAGACAGACAAACAGACCGACAGAGTGCGGTGCGAAACACTCTGAGAGAGAGAGAAACAATGTGAAAGAGAGAAAGAAAGAGGGAGAGAGAGATAGACAGAAAGAGAGACAGAGAGAGAGTGAGGAGAAAGTGAGAGAGAGAGAAAGAGCGAAAGAGAGCATGCAAGCAAGATATGCAAGAAAGACAACGTAAACTAGGCGGGGCAGGGAGCCGACAGGAGAATGTGCGGTTCAGCAGGACATTCCACCCGAGTGCGGCAATGTGTTGCCCAGCAGGGCATTCCAGGCTCACGGAGCAAAAATTTACGGTACCCTCGGGGTTGACTTTTAGGTTAACGAGGAAAATGCAGTACTAAGTGCAAGAGCCGAAACCCAAATGGCATTGAAAGGGTAAATCAATATACTTGCAGCTCGTGTCCAAGACGGGCATCGTCCTCGTCAAGGAAGTCGCCAGCTACAGTACAGCTTTGGTCGTTCTCAAGAATGTGACCAACTACAATCTGTGTTACAAGGTGATTTTATTTTGACATTATAAGATAGCCTCTCCGTATGTCTCCAGTAGGGTCTGCGCTAGATCCAGATGTTGGATTTGGAGTAAGAAAACATAGTCAGGCATGGATGGCACAGGGCCCCAGATAAAAGATCAAATGGTAAAATTTTTTAAATATACATAATTGATAGGCTAATACTGTGGAGTAGATCGTTTGAATGTATCGCGGCAAAGGGTAGTGTATTGACAGCAGTCTGTTCTAGATCAATCACAACATTAAATTAGCTAACTAATTGAGGTTTAGACTATTGCTGAACACTCTGTTGGATCGATTAAAATGACTGAAAATTTTCAGGTTTAGTTTCATGCCGTATAGGGTTTTCGATTTTCTTTTCTTACGATTAGTCAAAGTTATGGATCGGTGAATGCGCTTGCACAGTGCCTCGGCGGTTGTAAACGAGCCTTCTTGACATTGCACGCATCATAATTTTTGAGGGCTGCTTGGTCCTTAAATATCATTTGAAAATTAATTTTCTAACGTAAGCTCATATGTATCTCGAATGCAGAAGAAGCACCGTACCACGGATGTCGATCAGGACTTCGGCATTAAACCGTTCTGTGGCTTCGTGAACGCTGAAGAAGAGGCAAGTTTGCACACCGAGGAATGGTCAGAAACCCTGTGCTCGAAAATATATTTCATTGCTCAATCGAATGCTCTCGAATAAATGAAAAAAATGCTGCTATCATGCATACTGAAATCCGCTTGTTTCCAATCCTCACCCCTTCCAACCGCCAACCAAGAGCATAACCGTTTACTTCTCTTCTCCTTCGAACCGCCAACCAGGGGTCCAACCGAGAGTGGGCCCAAATCTAACTAGCGTCAGATGTACAATACGGGGCAACCCGCATTGCACAATTGACACTACTAACAGATCTGCGTCATAGTCGCGAGAACTTTATTATTTCAGTTACATGTCAGCACTTTATATGTTGTGAGGTTTGGAAATATATTTCAGTTTTACCAAAATGCGCTTCCCAAATAGTCTCCTCTTATGAAAGGCCCTCAAAATGAAAGTTTCAGTAATATTTGGTCAACCTGGAGTTAGTTTTTTTCATGCTATATAAATAAAATTTGCATGGCTGACCATGAGCTTCATAATTCCGAAAAGATTCCGAAGGGCATTCATAACGGAATTCGGAATTCGGAAATCGGAAGGGAAAAAAGGTCGGAATTAGGAAATTCGGAATTCCGATTCATATGTATGTTTCACGGTTATTGCTTTACAGTGCGTGCAGAAATGTTCGTAAACATGTGCGCAAGTCGACTACCTCAAAACGATGCGCAGTTGTCACCTCTTCATAACTTTTTAAAATGAAATTTTTGTGCTCCTAGAACAATCCCAATCGATTATGAGAGTCTGAATTTACCTGTAAACAAATACTAGATGATGATTTTTCTAGGGCCCAAGTCCTTTTTGATTAATTTTTATTCTCATGCTAATAGATCACTCTGTGGTATAAATTTAAAATAATCTAATTTTTAAAATGCTAAAACAATTCGTATTCATGGCAGCATAAAAAGTTTTATTCCGATACATCAAATTTCAAGGGTCTTCTATTGACACGTTATATTTTTCGAACACAGTGTTTCCATTCCCTACTCCGCATATTGGCCTATTGAGTATCTATAGTAAAGTTCGTTTGCAGGTGACAATTGAGGTGTCATTGAAGATGAACAAGAAGACTCCCTTGCACGACATCGAGCTTTACATCATTGAAAAGCAGCCAGGAGAGACCCGAGAAGCATCCGACGATACAGTGGCTTTTTCTCATATATTAAATATAGCACAACAAATTCATTTTTTAAGATCTGGCAAAACAAAGCCATCCAGGGCACCTCAACGATTAAGGTTACGATAGTGGACGAGAAAAAGGTTATATTTGTTCTAACCATAAGACTCGGTGTCCAGATATGACTCATACCAGGCGAAAGTTGATACGATTGTTGTAGTATATAAAAGAATACTCGCACTGATTTTTATCAAAGTTTAGATGTCCGAGGAAAAGAAGAAGAAGATGGCCGAGGAGAAGCCAAAGAAGATGGCAGAGGAGAAGTCGAAGGAGATGGCCAAGGAGAAGCCAAAGAAGATGGCAGAGGAGAAGTCGAAGGAGATGGCCAAGGAGAAGCCAAAGAAGATGGCAGAGGAGAAGTCGAAGGAGATGGCCAAGGAGAAGCCAAAGAAGATGGCAGAGGAGAAGTCGAAGGAGATGGCCAAGGAGAAGCCAAAGAAGATGGCAGAGGAGAAGTCGAAGGAGATGGCCAAGGAGAAGCCAAAGAAGATGGCAGAGGAGAAGTCGACGGAGATGGCCAAGGAGAAGCCAAAGAAGATGGCAGAGGAGAAGTCGAAGGAGATGGCCAAGGAGAAGCCAAAGAAGATGGCAGAGGAGAAGTCGAAGGAGATGGCCAAGGAGAAGCCAAAGAAGATGGCAGAGGAGAAGTCGAAGGAGATGGCCAAGGAGAAGCCAAAGAAGATGGCAGAGGAGAAGTCGAAGGAGATGGCCAAGGAGAAGCCAAAGAAGATGGCAGAGGAGAAGTCGAAGGAGATGGCCAAGGAGAAGCCAAAGAAGATGGCAGAGGAGAAGTCGAAATAGATGGCCAAGGAGAAGCCAAAGAAGATGGCAGAGGAGAAGTCGACGGAGATGGCCAAGGAGAAGCCAAAGAAGATGGCAGAGGAGAAGTCGACGGAGATGGCCAAGGAGAAACCAAAGAAGATGGCAGAGGAGAAGTCGAAGGAGATGGCCAAGGAGAAGATAAAGAAGATGGCAGAGGAGAAGTCGAAGGAGATGGCCAAGGAGAAGCCAAAGAAGATGGCAGAGGAGAAGACGACGGAGATGGCCAAGGAGAAGCCAAAGAAGATGGCAGAGGAGAAGTCGACGGAGATGGCCAAGGAGAAGCCAAAGAAGATGGCAGAGGAGAAGTCGAAGGAGATGGCCAAGGAGAAGCCAAAGAAGATGGCAGAGGAGAAGTCGACGGAGATGGCCAAGGAGAAGCCAAAGAAGAAGGCAGAGGAGAAGTCGAAGGAGATGGCCAAGGAGAAGCCAAAGAAGATGGCAGAGGAGAAGTCGACGGAGATGGCCAAGGAGAAGCCAAAGAAGATGGCAGAGGAGAAGTCGACGGAGATGGCCAAGGAGAAGCCAAAGAAGATGGCAGAGGAGAAGTCGACTGAGATGGCCAAGGAGAAGCCAAAGAAGATGGCAGAGGAGAAGTCGACGGAGATGGCCAAGGAGAAGCCAAAGAAGATGGCAGAGGAGAAGTCGAAGGAGATGGCCAAGGAGAAGCCAAAGAAGATGGCAGAGGAGAAGTCGAAGGAGATGGCCAAGGAGAAGCCAAAGAAGATGGCAGAGGAGAAGTCGAAGGAGATGGCCAAGGAGAAGCCAAAGAAGATGGCAGAGGAGAAGTCGAAGGAGATGGCCAAGGAGAAGCCAAAGAAGATGGCAGAGGAGAAGTCCAAATAGATGGCCAAGGAGAAGCCAAAGAAGATGGCAGAGGAGAAGTCGAAGGAGATGGCCAAGGAGAAGCCAAAGAAGATGGCAGAGGAGAAGTCGAAGGAGATGGCCAAGGAGAAGCCAAAGAAGATGGCAGAGGAGAAGTCGACGGAGATGGCCAAGGAGAAGCCAAAGAAGATGGCAGAGGAGAAGTCGAAGGAGATGGCCAAGGAGAAGCCAAAGAAGATGGCAGAGGAGAAGTCGACGGAGATGGCCAAGGAGAAGCCAAAGAAGATGGCAGAGGAGAAGTCGAAGGAGATGGCCAAGGAGAAGCCAAAGAAGATGGCAGAGGAGAAGTCGACGGAGATGGCCAAGGAGAAGCCAAAGAAGAAGGCAGAGGAGAAGTCGAAGGAGATGGCCAAGGAGAAGCCAAAGAAGATGGCAGAGGAGAAGTCGACGGAGATGGCCAAGGAGAAGCCAAAGAAGATGGCAGAGGAGAAGTCGACGGAGATGACCAAGGAGAAGCCAAAGAAGATGGCAGAGGAGAAGTCGAAGGAGATGGCCAAGGAGAAGCCAAAGAAGATGGCAGAGGAGAAGTCGACGGAGATGGCCAAGGAGAAGCCAAAGAAGATGGCAGAGGAGAAGTCGACGGAGATGGCCAAGGAGAAGCCAAAGAAGATGGCAGAGGAGAAGTCGACGGAGATGGCCAAGGAGAAGCCAAAGAAGATGGCAGAGGAGAAGTCGACGGAGATGGCCAAGGAGAAGCCAAAGAAGATGGCAGAGGAGAAGTCGAAGGAGATGGCCAAGGAGAAGCCAAAGAAGATGGCAGAGGAGAAGTCGACGGAGATTTCCAAGGAGAAGCCAAAGAAGATGGCAGAGGAGAAGTCGACGGAGATGGCCAAGGAGAAACCAAAGAAGATGGCAGAGGAGAAGTCGAAGGAGATGGCCAAGGAGAAGCCAAAGAAGATGGCAGAGGAGAAGTCGAAGGAGATGGCCAAGGAGAAGCCAAAGAAGATGGCAGAGGAGAAGTCGACGGAGATGGCCAAGGAGAAGCCAAAGAAGATGGCAGAGGAGAAGTCGACGGAGATGGCCAAGGAGAAGCCAAAGAAGATGGCAGAGGAGAAGTCGAAGGAGATGGCCAAGGAGAAGCCAAAGAAGATGGCAGAGGAGAAGTCGACGGAGATGGCCAAGGAGAAGCCAAAGAAGAAGGCAGAGGAGAAGTCGAAGGAGATGGCCAAGGAGAAGCCAAAGAAGATGGCAGAGGAGAAGTCGACGGAGATGGCCAAGGAGAAGCCAAAGAAGATGGCAGAGGAGAAGTCGACGGAGATGACCAAGGAGAAGCCAAAGAAGATGGCAGAGGAGAAGTCGACTGAGATGGCCAAGGAGAAGCCAAAGAAGATGGCAGAGGAGAATTCGACTGAGATGGCCAAGGAGAAGCCAAAGAAGATGGCAGAGGAGAAGTCGAAGGAGATGGCCAAGGAGAAGCCAAAGAAGATGGCAGAGGAGAAGTCGACGGAGATGGCCAAGGAGAAGCCAAAGAAGATGGCAGAGGAGAAGTCGACGGAGATGGCCAAGGAGAAGCCAAAGAAGATGGCAGAGGAGAAGTCGAAGGAGATGGCCAAGGAGAAGCCAAAGAAGATGGCAGAGGAGAAGTCGAAGGAGATGGCCAAGGAGAAGCCAAAGAAGATGGCAGAGGAGAAGTCGACGGAGATGGCCAATTAGAAGCCAAAGAAGATGGCAGAGGAGAAGTCGAAGGAGATGGCCAAGGAGAAGCCAAAGAAGATGACAGGGGAGAAGTCGAAGGAGATGGCCAAAGAGAAGCCAAAGAAGTTGGCAGAGGAGAAGTCGACGGAGATGGCCAAGGAGAAGCCAAAGAATATGGCAGAGGAGAAGTCGACGGAGATGACCAAGGAGAAGCCAAAGAAGATGGCAGAGGAGAAGTCGACTGAGATGGCCAAGGAGAAGCCAAAGAAGATGGCAGAGGAGAATTCGACTGAGATGGCCAAGGAGAAGCCAAAGAAGATGGCAGAGGAGAAGTCGAAGGAGATGGCCAAGGAGAAGCCAAAGAAGATGGCAGAGGAGAAGTCGAAGGAGATGGCCAAGGAGAAGCCAAAGAAGATGGCAGGGGAGAAGTCGAAGGAGATGGCCAAGGAGAAGCCAAAGAAGTTGGCAGAGGAGAAGTCGACGGAGATGGCCAAGGAGAAGCCAAAGAAGATGGCAGAGGAGAAGTCGACGGAGATGACCAAGGAGAAGCCAAAGAAGATGGCAGAGGAGAAGTCGACTGAGATGGCCAAGGAGAAGCCAAAGAAGATGGCAGAGGAGAATTCGACTGAGATGGCCAAGGAGAAGCCAAAGAAGATGGCAGAGGAGAAGTCGAAGGAGATGGCCAAGGAGAAGCCAAAGAAGATGGCAGAGGAGAAGTCGACGGAGATGGCCAAGGAGAAGCCAAAGAAGATGGCAGAGGAGAAGTCGACGGAGATGGCCAAGGAGAAGCCAAAGAAGATGGCAGAGGAGAAGTCGAAGGAGATGGCCAAGGAGAAGCCAAAGAAGATGGCAGAGGAGAAGTCGAAGGAGATGGCCAAGGAGAAGCCAAAGAAGATGGCAGAGGAGAAGTCGACGGAGATGGCCAATTAGAAGCCAAAGAAGATGGCAGAGGAGAAGTCGAAGGAGATGGCCAAGGAGAAGCCAAAGAAGATGGCAGAGGAGAAGTCGAAGGAGATGGCCAAGGAGAAGCCAAAGAAGATGGCAGAGGAGAAGTCGAAGGAGATGGCCAAGGAGAAGCCAAAGAAGATGGCAGAGGAGAAGTCGAAGGAGATGGCCAAGGAGAAGCCAAAGAAGATGGCAGAGGAGAAGTCGAAGGAGATGGCCAAGGAGAAGCCAAAGAAGATGGCAGAGGAGAAGTCGAAGGAGATGGCCAAGGAGAAGCCAAAGAAGATGGCAGAGGAGAAGTCGACGGAGAAGGCAGCGGAAATGCCAAAGAAGATGACCGAGCAAAAGCGGATGGACAAGTAGAGAAAAGCTCTCGTCATCTTTTCGCTCTCCCTTCACTCCCCAACTCTTCTCACCCTCAGTCCATCTCCCACATCCTTCTACAATCATACCATTAGCGCAAATAAAGAAAGATTGAAACATGTCGTATTTTATGAGTCAGTAATAAAAACAAGATGAAAAGTTTAAAGGAAGAAAAATAGGCCTTACGCAACTACTTCAATAACATTTCCGCACATCCAAACATATGTAGTATACAGTACCGTGCAAAAAGATACGAACACCATGATATTTTGCTATATTTTTCTTCAATGTAGACGAAACTTCATGATATTTTCAGCGTTGTTTCTGTGTGCTGTCAGAATTATAGTAGAAGATTATTGGTTTCATTGATTCAATACAGGACTAGAAAAAATCAATAATTCGATTTACTCTGTTTTGCACATTTAGGCATGCAAGAAAAAATGAAATATTTTTTTGGACATGTTGGTAGTTTATATTGGATTGATGGTAGATCTGCATTCCAGAATATCTCTGCGATCTAATTGTGATTTAATCCTATGCCGTTACATATTGCCTACCTTACTCAGATGAAGATGGTTCAGAGGGATAAATTCAATCATTTACTGCTATTCCTAGAGTATTAATGATGCCTAAATATTCGTAGGTAATTACTAAAATAATTCAAATGGTTAATTGAACTGTGGAAAAGCGCAAAAAGTGGTGTTGTGCAGGGGTCCGTGTTTGGAAAACGGTTTTGCTTATCCATAATGATAGTGAATAGGATTTTCTATCTTCAGCAGCCTTATTTCATCCCTGGCTTCATGAATCCACATAGGGAGGGGAAGATCGTTTGAATGTACCCTGGCATAGAGTAATACCGCGCCCAATAAGGCAGGAAACTAAACCCGAACATTTTAGATCGAGTCAAAAATCCTCTTAATCGATGCAATAGAGCATTCTGCAATAGTCTAAAACTCAATTAGTTGATTTAAAGTTGTGATTGATCTAGAACAGGGAGTTCGACGATAATCCATGCGCGCCACAGCACGTATCCTACATGCAATGCGTGCATACGGCAGACAAAGCGGCACTTGAGTACCAGGAGGCCGCCAAGAAGGTCAGCCATCTTGAGCTCCGGTTTCAATTTTTTTTTGTTTTTGTTTTTGTTTTTGTTTTTGTTTTTTTTTAATAAAAAAAACATTCATCATTGACGCCTTATGAACTCCTATTTTTAAACCAATAAACCATGACGTAATATAATTCTCTATTGATAGAACGAACTTTTCTATAATTGACAATAATTACGTTATCCTAACATTATTTTAAGAAGCTATTGAAGTATTTACTCGTAAATTACAATAACAAGTCTTAGTTACTTTACCGATTTCTTAACTTTTCCTCTTTTCCAGGGCACACTTGGTGAGGGGGCGAGTTCAAATAGGCCATTAATTCCCTGCGTCAGGTTTTATTTTTCAAATGCAAATTCCTCACTCATTAGGATTTTTTCGACGTTCATGTTTCGGCATTGTTTTAGTTCAAGCTGTCCATATTCATTGCTTGCATCACTTACACGTCGAAAGAATTGAGTTTCCAGCTCCTTTAAGAGCTCGCTTTTCTCTTAATTTCTTTCACGTTCATTCTCTCTAGAGATGATGTTTTGTCTGAAAATAATTGCTAGAGAAAGCGTTCAAGTATTTAAGAGATCCTCTCTGTAAGACTCAAGGAGTGGTCCATACAGGCCTGCCTTAGATGCAAGATGGCGGATCCAATCATTGAGAATGTATGGTGATAAAGGGCCTTCTTAAGCTTACGGGACGCATGCAAGGACGGTGAGAAACCAAGAGTTGATCGGGACTGATATAGTGAGTCACAAGTGCGAGCCAACTTTTGGACTCGGGTGGGAAACTGCGGATGGGTTCGGGTAATCGAGCGAAGAGGAACGAAAGTATCAATCACATAATGGATCTTTTCTAAGAAGGCAGAATACATATAATCGACATCATCTGTTGTGCTAAGCAGATTGGTCCAGTTAATATATGACAAGAAAGAGTTGATTTGGAGCCAATTAGCACGTTTAAAATCTCTAGTGGCGAAAGATGACTGCGGTGGAAGAGAGGGAAGAGAGACAGAGAAGGTGACAGTGGAGTGGTCCAGGGAAGGGAGAGGGGGAAGAACGGCACACGAATGTACTAGCGAGCCATCGGAAGAGAACACAAGGTCAAGCAACGATTGATTGCGAGTGGGTTCAGTGACGTGTTGAGTAAGTGAGTGTGTATGACAGAGAGACAGGAGAGATGAAAAGTGTTTTAAATGAGTGTAAAAAGAGTTCAAACCGACGGCGCGTTGTGTGGCGTCGTTTCGCGGCTGTTCCGTGCAATTCTTGAAGGTACGACGGAAAGGCTGAGCACGCGTGTACTTTTCGAAGAGATATCTCAGAAAGTCGTCGTGAAGTCGGAGCTGCGCGTCGAATCGCTCAAAGACCTCCCGAGAGGCTTTCGAGAAGAGCAGATGAGCCGACAGGGATGGAAGACCTGAACGTTATGCAACTTAATCCATATATTTTTACCATTAGAGGAAGCACATTATCAGATGGAACAATATCTAAAGGAGGACTTTGCCGAATGAGGACGTGCGGATTTGAATAACTCTTTTCTGAATTCTGTTATTGGAACAGTTAGCATTTTTCATGTCTGCACCTCAAATGGCTGAATAGCAGAAGAAAATACCTTCGTCTAGAAAGAAAAGGTTGCATCTGTCGAGCGCAATGAAATATCCGCTTGCATCAATTTGTGATCCGTAGATATATGTAGCTTCCCGTCCCGGACGAGATCGAGCATGCCTTCTATCGTCCGTTCTACGCGCTTAAAGCAATTAGTGTTGAGGACCCGGTGGAAATGCCTGGACAGGTTAGACAATGACGGGTCAGGTCGCACAATGCCAATGTACGCACGGCTGGCTGCTCTTTGAGCGCTCGATTGAGACGCACAAGATGTGGATCGGGCGATGTTGTTATATACCTCGACATCCTGAAAAGAGCTTAAACAATACTAAATTCCTATCACTTACGTATTTGCTGATATTCAATCAACTGTCTTGATATTCAAGTGGGCCATCCATATATTAATTTGTAAAAGTAGAAAAAAAACTTTTGGCTAAGTCATCCTTCCATTTCTAGTTAAAACACTGCGTATTGATGACATAACGGACAGTTCATATGCCGTTGTAACAAAGGTGTAATGGCCAGAGGCAATGAGTGCGGCAGCCTCATCGAGTGTATGGAAGGGTTTCCAAGACTGCACGGAGACGAGCGAGGCGACCGTGTGGCCGGCAATTAGACTCGCAAGAATGACAGCGAACAACAACGAGAACAACATGTTCAGAAGGCCTGTAAGTCCGCGCTTCTGTTTGGCATTGGTAATAATCGGCCAAGATTGAAAATTTCATCAGTCTGTGCTCTCTTATATCCCTGCTTTTACTTTTGCCTCTAATTCCACCTGTTATTCCGGGCCCGACGTAAGACTCGTAGTAGTCGGCCTTGCCAAACTGCTGCCTGAGCGTCGCCCAGGCACCTTGTGCCAGCTGCAACCGGGTTACTGAGCAATTCTACTTACAATTAGATTGATGTGCAAATACATACCATCGTTGTGAGCGGAGCTTCAACTCTCCGGCGTTGAACGAGTGTTAGTGAAAGAGTGTGCGCCAACAGAATACAGATGATCGATAGCCAAACTTCAAGCGAAAATACCTCAGAGAGTATGAAGATAAATTTATATTTTATTTTATTTTATTTAGAAACAATTCAATTATAAACATCGTACGATTTCAATACATGATTCCTCCGTTATGCTCCTAGCTCAATTTCCCTCTCTTCTCTTTCTTCTCGTCCCCCACCCATATCAAGCCTTTTCTCCTTCCTACCGTTAAGACTGCCTCGAGCGTCTGTTTCTTCACGTCAAGCTTATAGCGAGCGACGAGCGTAAATTTGGACTAAAATAGGACACTCTCAGTCATGGAATTCTTGCTGATCAAAACTCACCAGATATTTTCTTCGGATATTTTGTACTCGAATATTTAGCTTTGATAATCTCTGTAACTGATAGGAGCTTTCATATTGAACGATACGAAAGAGGAACTTCTATATTAATCAAGGAAGCTTCTATATTTCTCATAGTAACTACATACACTGCCACCCACTCTGCCACCACACGCCTCATTTTTGGCAAACCATATCTCCTCTCCTTTCATACCCAGCGAAGTTTCCTTTCGGTTACCGATATGACGAATACACAAAAGAAAATGTTTTAGAGGAAAAAAATCATTTTAGAAACCAAAACTAAATGTTGTTGATGATGAGAATAAAAAAATGTCCAGTGCGAATTTCTCACGAACCATGTGCAACTGGGTCGAATATAAAAAGTGGCGCTCCCGTTCTTCCTGACGCTGATGAAAGAGGCAGACGGCGTCAATGGTGCCAGCCGCGACTCCCGAAAGCGCGCCTGTCCACGTGCCGTTCTCAAGCAACATTTCGAGATCATTTTGGTTACTGTATAATTATTAATAATAATAAATGAAATAAAATAACACAACGTAATAGAAGGAACACCGGCTGCAGAGTGCCCCAATCGAAGGCTAGATCATCGCTCGTGTCGACGAGACTCGGCACAATCGTCAGGTTTGCCGCCCTCGCCATAAAGCCGACTAACTGAGAAGGCAATGCTGTATGACTAAACAATGAAATGATATTGTACATTTCAAACTAGTGTATTTTCTCTATTAGTTCCCTCTTTATAAGAACACCCCTCTAATAGTATCCTCCTTGATGTCATTGAGAAATGCTACGCCTCCCACTAGTAGATCCTCCCTCCAATAGTGCCCCCTTCCGAATGGAGGGGATGCCATGAAGGATGCAAGACGCACACGTGCTGAATCTCCTTGAATACTACTGCCTCTTCCTCGCAAGGGTATAGAAAAATTAATAGAGAAAATATCGTATGCAGTATGTATGTACGTATGTACGCAAATATACTGTAAACATCGAAAGTAACAGCGAAATATTCGGTCCACTATCCTCATTGCACCATCCTGGCATGGGGCATTTCATGGAAGGCTCGTACTGAGGAAACGGCTGGCAAGCATCATTCGATTCTGGTATGCTACGTGTGAAACCGACGCGGATATGCATGGCGTAAACCAACAAAAGAGCTCTGAATCTTCTCGTTAGCTTCATAATAGTTCGTAGTTCTGGAAATAAACAAAGAAACAAATAATGATTGCAAGAGACATCGATTAAAGCGCTGTTAACTACATACATTGGTAGATACATGGATATATATTGTAAATGGCAAACATGTTCCTTCTGAAACACTCGCTACGAACGCTGCAAGCTGAACGATGTCTTCATTTAAGAATATGTAGTCGTAATCTTTGGTTCTCGCCATAAAAGGAACGAATACCTCTCTCTCATTAAAGGGTCATCTCATACCAGCTCAAGATATCGTACGGCGAAACGTTCTAATCAGCAACTTCTTACTGCATCTCTCACAAGTCCTCCAGTACTCTTTTATCTCTTGCCTAACAATATCCCTGCACTCTCACTGGCCGTACTCCTTTCCTTATCCTTCTTCCATATCCTCACTCCTCGATCCGAACACAGCAGGAATCGGCAAGGAGGTGGACATAGTGAACGACGACCAGCCGCAGGAGAGGTGCGATGCGAGAACAATCAGAGAGCACCACGTGGAGCCAAACCAAACATTCATATTTACTCACGGGTAGAAGGGGTTTATATAGGGATGGAAGGGTAGTACTTTCCCGACTACGGGATGAACTCTTGGAAGGAATATTGGAGAAAACTTATTCCTAATTTCCCTTGTATCACAAGTCACGTATTCTAGTCATATACGCATAACTTCACAACAGGGATGTTCATATGTGCATAATTCACAGCACTCTTCCATTTCCATGTTCCGTCCATCTCACTTCTCCATAGGAATATAACCTCGCTTTCTATCGCTCTCTCTCTCTTCCATCTCTCTCTCTCTCTCTTCCATCTCTTATTTCCAACTCTTCCATCTTGCCAACATGTTTGTCCGCCTGGAAGCGTCCATGAGATTCAGAGCTTGAAAAGAACAATGACAAATGCTCGATTCATAAATATTTAAAAAAAATTCTCGAGCTGAAAAGAGCTTCTGAAACAAGCTTTCCATATTTCACTTACAAGCCGATTTCAATGTATTCCAATCATCATTTTACATATTCAAAATTTCTTTAAGCTAGCCTATCACAAATAAAGAGACATTTTCTTCACACGATATGCATTCATATGTACATGAAATTGAAAATTCTCAAGCGGAGTTAAACTGCATTTCAACTTTGATATTTTCTATTATTTTTGCAACGACACCACAAGGTGAAAACTAATCCCCATTCGAGTCGCTTTTACTTGAAAACGCTTCTTTTCGAAGGTGGTCACGCTGCTATTGAGATTTTTTAAAACATACTTCGGCATAGCGACGGCAAGCAGGAGTTACAGCCATTTTCAAAGAGTTCATGCCAATTTGCATATGTTTAGAAGTGTGTTTTTATTTGTTTGTCAAAAATTTTTTTCTTTCAGAGCAAGTCCACTGGGATCCAAATTCGCGACAAGATTAACAGATTTGGATAATTGAAGGATGGAAATCAAGGAGGATGAAAGAAAAATAAGGAGAGCAGTTAATTTTTGAGTAGCTAACTTTGTCTCCTTGTTGGACTGCAGAATCGTAGAAAATAACACATAAATTACTCCTGAACTACCTTTTTGTAAACAAATCATTGACAGTCCGAAGATAATTTAACAATATGAAATCGTTTGTAGAAGAAATGTAGATTCCTTTGTCGCGTATATTATATTTCAGGATACGTTTTTAAATATGGTCATATCTACATATAACATATGTATTTGCGAATAAAGAAATGTGATAGACAATGATGATGAGATTGAAAAGACAGAAAGAAGAAGAGCAACGTTAGAAATGACAGAAACAGTGCAATGACGTGAAGCTAAAATTCATCATTTTACATATTCAAAATTTCTTTAAGCTATCCTATCAGAAATAAAGAGACCTTTTCTTCACACGATAAGCATGAAATTGAAAATTCTCAAGCGGAGTTAAACTGCATTTCAACTTTGATATTTTCTATTATTTTTGCAACGACACCACAAGGTGAAAACTAATCCCCATTCGAGTCGCTTTTACTTGAAAACGCTTCTTTTCTAAGGTGGTCACGCTGCTATTGAGAATGCTGAGGCTGAAGTGTACTCGCGTAATACTAACGTAGTTCATATGTATGTATATACATATATACATATATGTACATACTTCGCTACGCTACTCCAGACTTCTTTAAGCTAGTCTACGCGTCTCTATGGTAGTATATATGTACATACATACCACCTTACGCTACTCTATGCTCCTCTAATTCCCTGATCAAATCGATTCCTTTTCGAACACTTGCGTCTCAGCATTCTCAATATAAATGAAGCGGTTTTTCAAGTGCACACGAAGACGTTTTATGTTCTGTAGATGTACTGCTGACATGATTTCTTCTGCCATAAAACTCCCCTATTCTGGCCATCGAGAAAGCAGAGTGAGGATGACAGACGAAGATTGCGGAGAAAAGAGAATAAAGAAGCAAAAAAAGTAAGGATATGCTTCTATAAAGAAAAAGAAGAAAAAGAGACGGCTACCGGAAATGCAAGTTTGAATGTTCAACCAAATTGTATCCAAACTTAAATATATTGTAACCAAATTGTAACGAAATTGCTTAACGAAAAATGTGAGAAGACGAAGATAGCGGAGATAAGAGAATATAGAAACGCATAAGGAGAAATACATACATTGATATATGAAAAAGACGATGAAGTAGAGTAAGTGTGACGGAATTGAGCATCCTCACAGAGATTGGCGAAGATGGCAGCTGAAGTAGAACCAATGCAGAATTGGTCATATGGGATGGTGCCTGTCTGTAATTAATTGCTCAACCGAAGAGAAGGCAGATCGTTCACTATATAGAAATATAAATACGCCCAACTCTTCTCTTGCAACCAAAGCGAGCTATCACACAGCAACCCTTCTCTCTTTCATTTCAGTAGATCTGAGACAATTTTGAATCCTATGTTGACATATACATATGTATTTTTGTGGCTAGTCGGACACGACATATAATTTTTAATGTACACCATAGGGAACTCGCTCACATATGTATGTATGTACGTAGCATATAATCCATCGCATGCCGAGAGGTCTGGAGGCTTCAGCTTTCATTAGTCTACCAAATAGTATTTTGTTTCATAACTACTGTGTTCGGTGTGTATGCTTATCTTTCAACGTGCATAAACACTTTCTATTCAGAAAACTCACAGCTTCGTCGGTGAAGATTTTGAGAATGATGCTCTGGACGGCTTCGACCGTTCTACGAGAGACATTTCGATTGAAAAGAAGAAGGGTCGCTTCGTCGTCTTGACGAAATGAGAAGGTATTCTGAGGCATGGAAGCGGCCGACTTTGTGTCGATGGTAATACTGCAAATTGTCGCACTGCGTACTGTGAATTAGATGTCGCTTTAATTATTCGTTGACGTCGCTATTAAAATGGCACTTTTAAGCAGCTCCTTTTAAGGAGAAAAACTCAATCTTTAATTCGCTGATTTTTGCCTGACACAAGGGCGAGAGCATGTGATTAAGAGAGTCTGTCTGAAATACTCAACCATGAGGTGGATGGGAACAAAAATATATTTTTTTATTATTTTTATTTCCATTATATGGCTTGTGTAGCATCATGAGAGCATCCAAAAAAAGAACATTTTTTCAAAAATTATTTTGAAGGTATAACTCCTCGATTTATCGAAAATATTCGATTGACAATAAAGTTGGTAAAACTTAGCAAAACTAAATTTTGAAAGCACCATTATATTCGCAATCTAAAGGCGCATTAAAAGGTCTAGATAATTTTTCATAAAAGTTTCATTAAAAGGTCGAAATGAGCACTTTTATTTAAAAAACTTTGCCGTCATTTGTGCGCGATGAAACCATAACCATCTGAAAGAGCGTCATTTCTTACCTCTAGAAACTGCATTTCTTGATTGTGAGGATTCACCTACGGGAAGTTTACAATGTTCGGCAGCGAAAACTTTCTCGTAGATCAATTCGGCAAGTAGATAGTATATTACAGGTAGAAAAGACTGGGCTTTCACGTGGCATAGGTAGCTAAGCGTAGTCTTTCTTTTTTCTGACTACATGCGTTAATCTCTCGTCATCAGGCCGGAAACAGTTTTTTTTTTTCGAAAAAGTCATTGAAAAAGTACTCGTATGAAATGGTTATGTAGAATATTTTATGTATTCATACACTACAAACGCAATGGTATTTTGGATTTCTGAAAAGAGCGAGACTAATACCTTTTATGGCCTTTTTTTAATTGCCTGCCACTACTCATCGAGGTTTTCACTGCCGAACATTGTAAAGTTCCCGATGGTGAATTATCATGAAATGCAGTTTCTAGAGGTAAGAAATGGGAAAATTTGGATTGTGTTGAATTTAGGCTAATTAAATGGAGCTGTTTGAGTTGTAGAAGAAAAATTATTTACCGTATTTTCTCCCTCGGCGGTTCTACTTTTCAATGCCCTTGCGAGAGGGGGGCACTATTAGAGGGGGGGGGGTTCTATTAACGGGATTGGTAGTATTTTTCAATGTGACTGCCAAAAAGTTTTCTAACAACATTTTATCGCCTACGGCGCCGATCAACGTGAATAACACGTTAGAAAAATATTCTTCTAATCTTCATTGTTTTTAAATATTTAATTTATTAATTTTAAAAATCATTTAGCAACAAAAACTCTATAAAAATATTTGTTTGGTTATAAATATTTTCAACGATATTTCTTCAGAAGCACGAATCAGACCGCCGAGGACTCCAAGTTCGCTCTGGATGACCACGAGGAGAAGAAGATGACGAGTCTGCTTGGCCAGCTCAAGCAGGAGGTCAATTAGGATGCCTTAGCCTCATAAGGCAGCCTTGGCCTTAGCCTCAATAGGGTTGCTTTAGCCTTAGCCTTATCCCTAAGTTTCAGCGATTGCAATAATCATCAAACATATTAGAAGTAATATGTATTAAATGGTATCGATTATCAATTTCTTCCTAAAGAACAAGCGATACTTAATAGTTTTTTGTCTGTTATCATCACTGGGCAGTATTTGTTTCATTACTTTGTTTCATTGCGACAACTTCGACAGCATCTCCAGAATGTTCAACTGCGCGTCCGAAGTCGACAGCAGCGCCATGGCCACGGGAACCGCGCGACGCACTGAGAGATCTCCCAGACGGGCAAGCTGATCCACCATCCGAACTCCCATGGCACTGCTCACCTGCAGCGAGAGAGAGAGAGAGAGAGAGAGAGGGAAGAGATAGAGAGAGAGAGGGAAGAGATAGAGAAAGAGAGGGAAGAGAGAAAGGAGGGAGACGACCGCATACATCATCTCCGAGAGCGATGAGTGCCACGCCGAGAACTGCGACCGCTCGCTCGGATAACGGCTTTGCCACCGCTTGCGTCAACGAGGTCGGAGGGTGAGTCGAAGTCGGAAGAGGAGTCGAAGTCGACACCGAAAGCACAGCAGACGCCTCTGCTGGGGGCTGCTTCTTCTGCAAGAACAAGTATGAATAAGTCAAGTAAATGCCACGAGAAACCTTTTTGTCGGGATCTTCGTCACTGAGCGTGGGCGGCGGAGTGGTGCAGATGTGAAGGAAGTTCTGAGCCTTCAGCACATCGCCAGAGCCAACAAAGGCCGCGGCGTCCGCGAGACAGGCAAAGACGCGACCGACCGCACCCGCCAGCAGACGCAGCTTCTCCACGATCATTTCGCTGCGGTCGCCCGTCGCTGCAAGGTCGACTCTTTCTCTGCCATCTAACTTTTCTCTTACAAACCGAGACAAATGAGTGCGATGGCGAGCCCGATGAGCCTGGTCTTCGGGTCCGCGAGTCCCTTCTCGCCCGCCACGATCAGTAGCTTCATCATCTCTTCAGCAACTTCGAAGTCGGCCGATCCCAGCAGGAGAAAGCCCAGAGAGAGCGCAGACATTCCACGCACTTCGGCATTCGTCGCTGGGTCATTGAGGATCTGGGAGAGAGAAGAGAGGTGAGAAATAGAGGACAAGAAAAAGATAAAAAAGAAAGAGAGAAGGAGAGAGGAAGAGAAAGCGAGAAAGAGGGGGAGAGAGATACGAAGGAGGGTGAGAGAGAGGAGAGAGTGACAGAGAGAGAGAGAGAGAGAGAAAGAGAAGGGGTGAGGATGCCAAACCTTCCTGAGTTCATCGATGATTCCTCCCTTCTTGACGACGATGTCCCTCTTGGAATTGGCGTATGCGAGGCCGAGTCCAAGAATGCTTCCAACGCGAACGACGAAACTGTCCGAGTGGAGGTGGTCGAGAAGGATCGTCGCCTCCACGTCAAGGTCATCACGCACTCCCGAGCAGCAGATTCCGATTCCGAGCAGTGTTCCCGCCTACAATTGGAGTCGAGAGAGTGTGTGTAAGAGGGAGAGAGAGAGGAGAAAGAGAGAGAGAGTGTGTGTGTGTGTGGAGAGAGTATAGGGAGTTGATAGAGAGAGAGAGAGCGAGAGCGAGACTATCGTCACCTTGATGTAGTCGTTGTCGACTCGCAAGAATCTGTCAGACTTGGCGAGCCCTCCATGGACATCCCAACAGTGGATGAGTCACATGCTGGCCGTGGCCGACAGCAATCCTGCCATGAAGCACTCATTGACTGAAGAAAGCTTCAATACCATACTTACCGTATTCCTTGTTCCGATGAATCCATTTGCTTGCTTCATCGAACTCAGTCATGAACTTGTCCGCCCCGAATCCGCAGTTCACAAAGCCATTGACGAAGGCAGCGGCCAGATTTGCACGAGAAGAACACGGAGCTACGGCAGGACGGTCAAACAGCTCTGATAAAAGGAAATTAGGGAGAGAGGGAGAAGAAATGAAGATGGAGGAGAGAGAAGAGGGAACTAAGAAAAGAGAACTCACTGGATGCGGTGTCCTCCTTCCGACAGATCGAATCCGGAGTCTTGGGTTCCATGATTCCGAGATCACGCGCGAAGTAGAGAAAGAAATTGGAGAGGCGAGAATTGTAGTTGAGAGGAGGGAGGCGAGCAGAGCCGGGAATTCCAGAGTAATCAAGGAACACTCCGTGACGACCAAGCAGGAGAGCCATTTGCATGTGTACTTGGCTGAAGATGAAAGGGATTAGAGAGAGAGAAAGAGAGAGAGAGAGGGAGAGAAAGAGAGAGGGAGAGAGAGGGGAGAAAGAGAAAGAAAAGCAGAGAGAGTGGGAGAAAGAGATAGAAATGGAAGAGGGAGAGAGAGAGAGGAGCGAGAGAGGGATGGAACAAAAGTCGCGAACGGGTCGTCGCAGCACTTGAAGATGTCCTTGATGGCCTCGGCCGACTCGTTCAGCATGAGAGAGCTGCGGAGAGCATCGACGTGAGCCTTGAACTTCAGCTGCAACTTTTTAGCCGTGTCCAGGAGGATGTCGTCTGCTGGGTCCGCAGTCACGGGGGCGCAGCTGAAGAAAGAATAATGATTTGAGGGGGAGATGGAGAGGAGAGAGAGAAAGAGAGAGAAATAGAGGGAAGAGTGAGGGAATGGGAGATATAGGGATAGAGAGGGATGGAGGGAGAAAGAGAGGAGTTAGAGAGGGAGAGAGGGATAGAGAGGGAGGGAGTGCGAGAGACATGCTTGTGAAGGTAGAGGCAGACTCGCCGATGGTCAGCCTCCTCGACGTATTCGGACAGAAGATCAAGGCGGTGAGGACATTCACTGCTTCCACTTCCGATCCGTGGCGGACGTTGTGGGAGACGATGGAACGGGCGATGGACAGAAGATCCTCCTGTCTACACAACCAACCCCTTCACTGTCACCTTTCCATCTCTCTCTCTCTCTCCCTCTCTCTCTCCTTATCTTTCTCTCTCTCTCTCTTTCTCTCTCTCACTATCTCTCTTTCTCTTTCTCTCTCTCTCCCTCTTTCTCTCCCTCTCTTTCTTTCTCTCCCTCTTTCTCTCTCTCCCTCGCTCTCTTTCTTTCTCTCTCCCTCTTGCTCTCTCTCCCGCCCTCTCTCTCTCTTTCTCTCCTCATCTTCACTCTCTAACTTCTTCTTGCCGAGTGGTGAGTCATCAGCGTATGCAGCGTGCCACTGCTGCGTGAGTTGAATGGAGAGATGCCTGACATACTCGTGTCCCCATTCCCCGATGGCCCCGCCCCCTCCTCTCAGTCTGAATAGCATGCAGTCTTCGCCCGTCTCGTCGCACACCATCGCGAGGACGGAGATGACATCCGCGCACCTCCGCTGCAAGCGAGAGAAATGACACTGAATGGATGTCTCTTGGCTGAATCCATATGAATCCGCAGACCTTGACGTCCTCCTCTTCGATCTTCTCGTAGATCGCCTTCATCGCTGCGTAGTGCGGCCGCATGAACTTGAGTGGCTTTGGAACGGAGGCCATTGACGTGGTGGATTCGCGGATGAGACGGCTGAGATTCACAAGGGCCGTAATGTAGAGAGTCGTGTCTGGCTCCTGCAAAGAAAAGACATTTTTATCATTCAATATACTTATGGTAAGTAAGGGTCAACTTTATTACATTTCAAATTACTAGAAGTGAGATAAGCGTACACTCAGGCGCAGCACAAGCATCGCTAGGTCTTCCTGGAGCTTCTGGTCGTCTTCATTTGGCTGATGAGGATTACTTTACTTTTTATTTTATTCACAGTCAAGATCCCCACAAAATAAACCGGCCAAATAAATGAGGAAGATTCATTATCACAACCTTATCATCCTTTGGCGTGACGAGAATGGGACTGTTCACTGAAGTCTTCGCTGGAGAGGCGACGACCATAGTGAGCGAAGAGTGATAAAGACGGAAGCACAAGGAGAGTCGACCGCCTGAGAGAAGGGAGAAATAGGAAACTGAATGCTCCTCTCGACCATTCTTACACATTGAGAATATTTCGCAATGACCTCTAAAACATCAGCATGTTCTAGGACAAAATTTTCATTCGCCCTTTCAGTTCTGCACGTGCCAACAGCAAGAGCATAACTAAATAATATAATCTTCTATCTAATTACGCTGTTTGCTCGTGGTCAATTTCGACTTCTCCATAGAGTGGAGTGGCCGTGTCCACTGCTGAAGAGGAGAACAGAGGAAGAAACTAATCGTAAGCAAGGCTGATGGTGAGCTGAATGTTTTTTGTAGAACATCCTCAGAAGGAAGCAGTTCGCTGCTTTCAGCATTTCCCAGCCATGGAGGGAATTGTCTAGACAACTTAACAATGGCTCGTCATCCATTGGCGCTCTCTCGTCCGTGAATTGGGGCCAGTGACATCTTTGTCGTCGAACCATGTACTAATGATTCATTTTTTTTTTTATTCGTTCTATCAGTTTGTGAAACATGATTGCTCATTGTTATTTATGATCACTAAAGTACTGCTTTTAATTTTTTTTTGTCATAAATATATCGGATATAATAATCACTTGATGTTCATATTTTATTATAATACATTATTTTGTTTCATAAATAAGCCATAAAGAGTTTAAATACAATGCATTCTGTGCGCCTGGTCTGCGCTGTGAGAACTTACCAAAGAGCAAATGTATTATTCTATGTCTTTTTCTGTCAATCATGCCCAGAAGTCGCTCGCCAAGAACGAGCCTCTCAGAGCCGGCTTCATCTTGCTTTCTCTTTCGTCTCGTGTCATAATAACACTGCCAAGGCACTTGTTGCGGTCAGATCGGAGATCTCTTACACTCGGGCATCAATCAACTCGTGCGAATTGTGTGCTGGAGCTGGAGAAGGAGACTGGTGTGGACAATGCGAAAACGTCACGGGAACCATCGACAGATAATAAGTAGAATCTGATTAATAGAAGAAATGGCACAATGGGACATAAGTATGTATGTATGTAGGTACATACATAGATGCTGGAAATCTTGCCAAGCTGTTGGGTTAAAATATGAGGGACCATGACTGGCCGATGGTAAGCCAACCGTAAATTAGGGCTAATAGTCAAGGTGGCAGATCGCTTTGATGTTCCGCCCGCCAAGATGTTGGCGGGCAGGTATTGAGAAGGAGCAAGAAGACACTGGCCAGAGAGAGAGAGAGAGAGAGAGAGAGAGAGGGAGAGAGAGAGAGGGAGAAAGAGAGAGAGAGAGAGGGAGGGAGAGAGAGGCCACGAGAAACGAGGCCTGCATGGCTAGGAACACGAGCTATACTGCCTTCATTCTCAATTTTGGTTATTAAGCATAGTCAGTTTAATTCTCACTGAAACATAATCTAGGAGTAGAGAGAAAGAGTGCGAGATGGTTAGAGTAATTTAAAAGAAGTGAGAGAGCGAGAGGGAGGAGAGGAAAGAGAGACGAAAGAAAAGAGAGAGGATGGAGGGTGGGCGTGGCTATGAACGTGAAAGTAGAAGCCGCCTCAATTCTCAATACTCTTCTGTTTTGCCAGCATCTGATGGTGTGTTCCGTTCTGCTTATCCGCTCGTCATTAACCTTTGCTTTTCTACCTTTCATCTCTCTCTCTCTCTCTTTCTCTTTCTCTATCTCTCTCTATCTCTATCTCTCTCTCTCTTTCTCTCTCTCTCTCTCTCTCTCTCTCTTTCACTCTCTCTCTTTCTCTCTCTTTATCTCTTAACTGTATCCCTCTCGCCATTCTCCTCCAATTGGCCTATGCTTCACTCGAACGGCTATTTCTCTCCTAATCATAAAGACACTCAAATTATCTGCTGTAGCTTCGTACATACATACATATATTCCCGGAGAGGACACCGATTGCTGCATCATTTCTCGCTCTTTCTTTCGTAGAAACCCTTTACCACTGTCTCTACTTTCTCTCGAATTCACAAGGGCTTCGTCGACTTCTCTCTACTTCTCTCTCCCTTTCTCTCCTCTCTCCCTCCCCCTCCTTCTCTATCTCTCCCTCTCCTCCTCCTCTCTCTCTCAGCCTCTCTTTCTCACTCTTTCAAACTCTCATCTCCTTTGATCTCATCCTTTCCTCGCAGTGTAGAAATGCTGACCTTCTCAGCGCGTGAAACTTCATTCATCCTTCTTCTCCCTTCGTCCTTGCCAATTGAATTCACTCATCCGCTCTCAAAGAATGTCTAAAGAACCTTTATCTCAGCGCTCCTTCTCTCCCGGCCAACTCGTAATTGTGACCGAAAGCCGCTGACCATGGGCATTGAAGTTGAAAGCGGAAGAATTCGACGAAGAGAGAGAGAGCGAGAGAGAGAGAGAGAGCTAGAGAGAGACAGAGAAAGAGAGAAAGAGAGAGAGAAGGGTTGAGAGAGAGAAAGACCCAGAGAAATTGAGAGTCTGTGGTGGCATGCGATTCGATTCATGGCTCTCGGCCGGTGTTGTGTGCATTTTTCCTTTATTCCGCGATTAGTGGCACGAGGCAAGCAGAGCTTGCTCTTGGTGACCACAACAACTCCTCTTCTCTCCTCTCTTCTCAGACAATGCAACATGGTGGAGGCTGCTTCCCCCTTTTCCCTTCTGCCACTCCATTTGGCTTCGCTGCTGCCATTCTCCACTCCTCCTGTCTCTCTCTCTCTCTCTCTTTCTCTCTCTCTCTTTCTATCTTTTTCCCTCTCTCTCCCTCTCCCGCTCTCCCTCTCTCTCTCAATTGTCTCCTCCTTTTGCTTCCTGTCTCACTAGCTTGGCGCTTCCTGTGTCGGAAACCTTTGCGTGTATGAAAGGCATTGCCCGATTTCCACTTTTGTTAGCCTCCAACTCGAGATCAGAAAGAGAGGACGAGAGAGAGAGAGAGAGAGAGCGAAAGATGAAAGAGGGAAGAGAGAGAGAGAGAGAGCGAAAGATGAAGGAGGGAAGAGAGAGGATGATAGAGAAGGGGGAGGGTGCGACAGGAATGGAAAGCGATTAGTCGTATGAACTTGATGGATCCTTGACGTGCACATTTCTCGTTACCAACTGTCAGCACATGAGAGTGATCTGAACGCTTCTAATGAGTTTGCCTTCTTGCCTACTCCTAACACCCTTTTCCCAATCATCTCTCTCTCTCTCTCTCTCTCTCTCTCTCTCTCTCTCTTTCTGTCTCTCTCTCTTCGCTCATCTCTCTCTCTCATTCCCTCGCTCTCTCTCTCTCTCTCTCTCTCTCTCTCTCTTCTCTCCATTTCTGTCTCTCCCTCTCTCCCCCATTCCCTCGCTCGCTCGCTTTCGCGCTCTCACGCTCTCTCTCTCTCTCTCATTCCCCTCATCTCTCCCTCTCGTTTTCACTCACTGCCCCAGACATGGATGATTGTTGTGGAAGTGCGTGACGCTTCCTCTAACCATAAGAGCAGTTGAAGGCGTCCTCTGTGACACATCCCATAAATGAGAAGAAGGGAGAAGGTGATTATGGGAGAGTTGGGCAGAAAGACAGAAAGAGAAGTAGGGATAAGAGGGGAGTGAGAGATTTAGAGAAAGAGGGAGACAGTGAGAGAGAGAAAGAGTGAGGGAGAGAGAGCGAGAAGTTGAAGATGCGCCAATCAGGAACACCCCCCCCCCCCACCCTCTTGATCCTTGAATCCCGTTGTCTGTGCCGCAGCAGCAGCTGGATGCAATTCAGCACCAGTCCTTCCCTCTCACAGTTCCGACTTCCTGTCCACTCAAGCACATTCCGACATCTCGTATCTCTCCTATCACATCTTTCTTCTTGTCTCTCGACCACGCTTCTTTCTGCTGCTCTTGCAAATATAGTATATCCATCTCTCTCTCTCTCTCTCTCTCTCTCTCTCTCTCTCTCTTCTTCTTCTTCCTCTTCTCTCTCTCTCTCTATTTCTCTCTCTTCTTCTTCCTCTTCTCTCTCTCTTTCTCTTTCTTCCTCCTCCTCTTCTCTCTTCTCTCTCTCTCATTCTTTCTCTCTCTGTCCATTTCCTTTGTCCATCTTTTCTCTCCCTCTCTCTCCACCTTCTCACCCTCCCTCTCGCTCTTTCATGTTCTTCCTCATCTCTTTCTCTCCAACTGTCTGACTCTCTCATCTTCTCTTCTCTTTGTTTGCGCGTGCTCATTATACGCGTACCTTCTACATATGATATGTAAGTGGATGGCGGTTCCTTTGAACGGTTCTGACAATATCTTAAGAATGGGGAAAGATTTAGAGAGAAAATAAAGCGAGAGAGAAAAAAAAAGAAATATGTTTCGATTTACATATGTACATATACACATACATCAGAAAAAAAGTTATTTTGATATGGACGCTACGAATTGGAAAAAGAGCAAGGAGCAGAGAGATATTTTGGCATTCGTGGCCAAAGAAGAGACTGCCGCTGGCGAGAAAAGAGGATCGGGAGAAAGGGGAATCAGAGACGGCTCTGGCTCTGATCTCCCGCCGCGGCCTTGCCATCCGATCCCCGCCAAGGTGGCTAAGGCCTCTCTCTCTCTCTCTCTCACTCATCCTCTCTCTCTCTCACTCATCCTCTCTCTCTCTATCTCTCTCGCTCTCTCTCTCTCTCTCACTCATCCTCTCTCTCTCTCACTCATCCCCTCTCTCTCTCAATCATCCTTTCTCTCTCTCTCTCTCTCTCGCTCTCTCTCCCTCCCTTTGCTCTCACCCCTCTACTCTCTCAAGTTCTCTCGCTCATCAAGTTTTTCTAATCCATTCATTTCCCTCTCTCTCACTCATTATCTCCCTCCTTATTTTCATTTCCTTTCTATCTCACTCTCTCCTCTCAAGATCCTTTTTCTCATTTGAAGCAAAGTTCACATTTTAAAATTGCACTGTCTCTTTTCTTTCTTCGCACCCCAAGCTGTCTTTTCTTATTCTTCTACTAATCTTTGTTTCTTTCCCTCTTTCATCAAATTCCTCATTGTCTTGTACACTCTCTCTTTCAAATAAAAGAGACGTATCCCCTCATTTGACGCGTGCCCAGTCCTTCGTCCTATACATATATTAATTCGGCTCTTCTTTCGGACGCTATTTCCTAATCATTTAAAAGATTAGATTGTTAAATACTTTCAATTTTTTCATATCATCTCGCTTTCCATCGAATCTGTTCTTTCCAAAGCTCTCCGTTGTCTTCGCTCTCTCTCTCTCTCTCTCTCTCTCTCTCTAACTTTGAATTCCTCCTTCCTCAATGACCTCTCGTGGTCTCTCGTTTCCCGTGATCTCTAGAAGTGCCAGACAATATTTATTGGCTTGTCCAGAATATTCGTTTTTATACATTGCCTACTTTTATGGCCCCATTAACAACTGTCCATTTGGCTGTGATCCTGTGCACGGCATTCCCATTTATCACTCTCCGGATGTCCTCAATATCCTCTTTTTCTACATTCTATTCTCTCTCCATCTCTCTCACTGTAGATATATATATATATATCTCTTTTCCTCTCTCTGCCTTTCTTCTCTCTCCTTATTTCTCTTCTTGCTTTTTCGCTCTCCTCTCTCTCTCTCTTTTTTCCTCTCTCTCTCTCTCTCCCTCCCTTTTCCTCTCTCGCTTTTCATTGGTTGACGATCCGATTAAGCCGTCGATCTTTATGACTGCGCCAACTGCAGCGAGTGTTCTTTCAGAGATATAAGATGCGTCGGCGAAGAGAGCGGAAAAGATGAGAAGAGCGGGAAAGGCCGGAGGAGCTCTCTCCCCTCGCCCTCTCTCCCCTCGCCCTCTCTCCACTCGCCCTCTCTCCACTCGCCCTCTCTCCCCTCGCCCTCTCTCCCCTCGCCCTTCCTCCCCTCGCCCTCTCTCCTCTCTCGCTCTCACTCTCCTCCTCCTTCTCTTCCCTCTCTTCCCCTCTTCCTCTTCTCTCTGCCCTGACACTGCTTCCTGTATCGCGCGAGTGCGTGAAGTGGCATCTGAGCCGCGTCTCTTCTGGTTCGGGCAAGAGCGTCGTGCGTACTGTGCCTCCTCCACCTTCTCCGCCCTCTCTCCCTCTTCCTCTTCCTCTCCTCCTCTCTGCTGGTCTCCCGCCTCTCTCGCTCCCTTTCACTCTCTCGGCCAGCGTCTCTTCCGAGTGCGCACCTTCCATGATGCGTACCTGCAGAATCTGCACGTCTTCCCTCGCGTCACCTTCCGGCCAAGCAAAGGTATTCCATGACGTGCAGCTTCCGCTTTATCCTTTCCTTTATTGATTTATTAATTTATTGATTTATTAACTTATTGCTTGATTTATTATTTTTATTTATTGATTAATTTTTTAACATCAATGGGTGATATGATGTGACGAACATAGAAAAAAAAAGAAACGTGGATAGCTTTTCCTTTCCTCATCTTCCTTCTTCCCTCTGAGGCTCGTATCGAGCATGCGACCACGACTTCGTAGTGGAGAAAGTGCCCGAGATGGTGGAAGCCGACCCGTCGATGGTGCCAGCGCCGTCATTTCTCCTGCGATCCGCACCCGAAGTCGGCTGGGATGGCCTCGCGCCCTCTGACCGGTTCTTGCTTGCCCTCGTAGATGTTGGCTTCGGCACACTGAACTGGCTCGTCGATGACTTCCCTGCCAAACCAAAGGCATTTCAGCTTCGTTTTTATTTCCTCACATTTTAATTGTAGTTCTTTACTGGGAATTAGTCCTTATTTACTTCTTGGAAATAACTTTAACAACTTTACTATATACATAAGTGCGTATGTCATTGCAATTGTAATGCAATCATTCCTCCTCCTTCCAGATTCTTAGTCCCTTCACTCCCTCGGATAACTTCCGCTCTCAGCCGAATCCGCTCGTTCTCCTCGTCTTCCGCAAGATTCGATCGCATGAAAAGAAGATTGAGGACGCTTCATCAGAAGACGACTTCAACCTCACCTCATTCATTGTCGCAAATCAACTCGAAGACGGTCGGTTGGGCTTGTTCATTCATTTTGAAGATGTCATCTCATTACTCCAAATTTAAAAAGGCTTGATTGGCGTGGCTATCGTGCTCGTGGCTGGCGATCCTTTTGGCATGGAGAGGCAGCGACTGAAGGGAGGGCCCGACAATTGCCACTCGCTTCTTCTCTCCAGTCAGGAGCACAGTTCCACTCTTGTTTATTTATTTATTTATTATTTAAAACTCGTAAACATACATAACTGACGAAAAAGAGTCTTTTCCAGAAATTGGCAAAGTGCCAGGAGAGCCCTCTCCTCTCTCTCGTGTTCTGAATTCCCTGCAGATGAATGAGCTCTCAGCCTGGCTCTCCATCTCATTCCGCCAGCCGGCCATCTCGGCTATCGTCTGCTGCCAGACCATTCATCTACCGTATGCTCTCTCTCTCTATCTCTTTCTCCCTATCTATCACTCTGTCTCTATCTCTCTCTGTATCTTTCTCTGTCCCTTTCGTTGTCTCTCGCTTCCTCTTTCTCTCTCATACTCACTCTCCACCTTTATCACTCTTCTCCTGCCCTTTCCAGATCTGGAGAGATACGTGTGGATCCTCTAGGCAATGGCTCAATCTCTGCTTCCGCTGTATCAACTCTTCCAGTCGTGTCCTCCATCAGGCCAAGCCAGCCTCTCTCTAGCAACAATGCCTATCATCGTGTATCGAGGACATTTATTGGTTAGAATTTTTTTCTTAAATAATGTCTGTAGTGGCATATATGTATGTATATCCAATTGTCGTCTCATTAATTTATTTGATATTGCTAAATAATCATGTTGTCGCTGGAACTGAAATAATGGCCGAAAAAGGATGGTGATTGATGAGAGAAGCATAAGAGAATGGTTAGTTTGTCGTGTTGTTTGATTGATTTTAAGGACTGAATAATGATGTCATTCCGCCCTTGCAGCCCTGCAGGAAGAGATGTACACGCTCGTGCTGGTGGAGGGCGCATCCGGAGCTCTCCACTGGCTGCGTGTCGACATTCCAGCCACTCTACTAGCCTCTGATGCCAGCCGAGCTGGCGTGCAGGTCAGCTCCCTTTCATCACTACCCTTTTCTCTCGCTCTCTCTCTCTCTCTCGCACCTTCTCGTTATCTCTCTCGCCCTCTCTCTCTCTCTCTCCCTGCCCTCTCCACTTCCCGAAAGACTTCTCGCATTGCCTGCGTTGCTCTCATTAGCCTCTCATGTCGCGTTGAGTGAATCGGCGATTCAGGCTTGCGAAGGCTAAACGACATTTGACCTAAGAAGCGCGTTCGAATTCGAGAGAGTGTGGCGAGTGAAGAGGGTCAGAGAAATGAATAGATTGCGGGAGAGAGAGTTAGAGAAAGAAAGTGTGAAAGAAGCAGCAGTCGCGACAGGAGCCCGTGTCAAGAGTCACCGGCCTTCTCTCTCCCATCTGGGTATCCTTGACAAGGGCAATAACACAATCGCCTCAATAGCAACTTGTCTCTCTCTCTCTCTCTCCACTTCTGACCCATTGTTTGTAGCCAGCAAAAGATGTGGATGACAGTGTTAGCAGTCTTGCTCAATAGTACAATGGAATGGAAAGAAAGGGATAATGTATTTTTAAAGAAACTACTGTATTATTGAATTGAAAATATTTTTTGAATGCCCAATTCTCTATTTTTTGGATGGAAAATATTGTATTTTTGAATGGAAACGAAAGGGACATTGCATTTGTGAACGAAAAATACGGGTATAATTTAAATGAAAATAATTTTTTAAAGAAGAATACTGTATTTTTGAATGAAAAATATTGTTTTTTTGTGTATTTGAAGCGAGCAGACTACGTCGTGCCGAGACCAGAGAAGCCCGTCGACTGCTCTCGCTTCGTGCTCGTGCTTCTCCAGCAGCAGCAACCCCTCTCCTCTTCGGTGCCCTCCTTCTGCCGAGGCCATCTATGCCATGGCAGAAATACTTTCAGGCAACTAATTTGTCTTATTTAATCTTTTTGCTTAAAATGTTTCAGACAATTTCAATAATATTAATCTTGTAAAGAAATAACAATTTTTTCAATGATATATATTGCATCGAGTCACAAAATAGATTCGAAATAAAGATTATAAATAATAATGTTCATCATCAGTAGAATTAGTGAGAACATAAATATGTTTATTGATAAGTAAAGTATTTATTGATAAGTTACAGACTGGACATCTTCAAACAGCGGTACAGCCTGCGACTGGCTGCTCTCTCCTGGTTCTCCGTCTGCTATGATCTACCGTACGCTGCGCAAGTTTTGAGCACGGAAGCCTTGCTACAAGAAGAAGTTATTTCATCGGGCATACCTAAAAGGTTTTTTTTAAATCATATAAACTTAAAAGTTTTTTAAAACAATAGAATATATACATTGTTACTGAATACGCTTCGCTTTCTTGATTCCTTCTTTCTCCTTCTGGCATTCCCACTCTCTGTCCTCCCTCTTCACCGTCTGTTGTTAGATTGAGGATGCTGGATGCCTCTTGAGATGGCAAATGACGCGCCCTCCTGTATTCTTTCGCTTCATTTATATCTCTCTCTCTCTTTCTGTCTCTCTGTCTCGCTTTCTCTCTCTCTCTCTCTACCTTTCTTTCGCTCTGCCTCTCTCTCTCTCTTTCTTTCTCTTCCTCACTCTTTTCTCTCTCTCTCTCTCTCCACTCCATCACCTTCGCCTTCTGTCTCCGCATTTCCTCTTCTTCTTTTCTTCAGATACACAAAAGCCTTGGAAGTGTGTTCGTCGCTCGTGAAGGATGACTGCCATGGCAGTTCCCTGCTGGTTTCCCTACTCTCCTCTGCCTCTTCTCTCCCGTCTTTCTACCTCATCCTTTACTCCAATTTCGTGTACATTATAAGTGTCATATGAATATCTTTATAAATACATATATTCTTCGATGTCATACAAAGTACATTGAATGTTGAGAGTTGGAAGAGTTGCGAACCTCTTACCAATCTAGTGCAATATTCCAGCGCGGGCAAATCTTGGTGCCTTTAAAAATCACATGAGCTGTGTTTTTTTAAACGAGGTTTTTTTAAAGCATGGATCAGGTTGTCTCATCGTAAAACATAGACCGAAAAAGTTTGCACGATTTTTATCTTATCATTTCAGAATTATTGCAATGAAAAATCACAAGGGTAGATAATTAGCGACTCCAGATCTAAGCCCCCCCCCCGCTATTTTGTCACGTTCTCTCGGGCATGGAACATGAGGGATTGTGCAGGTGTGCTACAGAACGTACAGTAAAAAAATAATTATTCCCTCGAAGACTCCTTTAAGAGATGAAGGGTCGATATCAAGCATAGGAAAGAATTAACAGTACAATGAAATATATTTGATTGTGCAAAAAAAAATATTGATCAGATATACTCTAGAACTTAATGGTTTTTGGCTAAATAAAGAGGGATGGAAAGTTCCATCTGTTAGCACTTTAGCGAGCGTTCATATTCAGCACGAATCTTCGGGACGTAGTGCTCTTCCAGCCACTTCTGAGCTTGTGGCCCATTGTTTTGCGGCGGAAATTCGCCGACTAACGACTCGAAGATCTGTGAAAATATGAAAGAAAGTAAGAGCAAAGAAAGTAAGATTGATGCTTTGGCTAAACGTTCCATAAGGAAACAACTGGCATCGGTACTCTCCAAATCTAGTATCCTCCTAAATATTATTTTGAGAATATAATTATTATTTCAGGCAATCTCAACCATACTATCGTGCACGATTTTTTTTTGGCAGTTTAAAGATTAGAGATGCAATTATAGTGTTAGCTTCTTCTTATCGCCCTGCACATATATGTGCGAACGATTGAGATATCGCAAGGTGACATCCTCTCTTATATTTCCTCTTTAATAATCTCTCGAGAATCCCTGACCGAATTGTAGACATCATGAGCATTCTGCATGTACTGCGTCTCCACTTTGCCGTGCGGAGCCATGATTCGATAGAACTCCATTTCTTCCGGGCTCGACACGGCTGGCCAATTAGGTGACGGCTGCCTAAGATATACATATAAGGCAGTGTGAATTAAAAAATTTGGTTTTTTTCTACAATTTTCGAATAAGCTGTTATTTTTGGCACGGATTTAGAATATTCCACTGTCGATTTAGAATATTCCACTGTTTGCCATTATTGAAGATCGTAAAAATTGCCAGATCAGCGTTTTGACATTTTTTACGATCGTAAAAAATGGCAAGAAGTGGAATATTCTAATTCCGTGCCAAAAATAACAGCTTATTTGAATATTCCAGAAAAAAAACCAAATTTTTTAATTCACACTGTCTTATATGTATGCATATCTATTTTGAATCAATCAAACTAAATAAAATATCAAGAATCTAAAAACTTCCAAAAATCATTTGCATCACTCTCATGATACACAATATCCATACCCTTTAATCGCAAAAGAAGTCCAGGCGTCGGAGAGGAAGTCCGCGATGGCCTTGTCATCCTCTGTGATTGCGCTGTCCAACACTGCCGACTCCCAATACCACTTCATTTTCCACAAGAATTGAAGTTCACTCGCGTGAGGCACAACTATGAAAGAAGGGCAGTTCAAGTGTTAAAGGAGGGCGATCACCGCAAAATATTTAATGCATGTTCGATTTGCCGCGTCTGCCATGTGATTCCTCACTCTCATTCTCGCGTGCTATTTCGGAGGACGCACAAACCCGCTTCTTGAAAATAGCACGCGCGAATGAGAGTGCGAAGAGCCGCGGCAATTTGAAATATCACATAATATTTTGGTGAACACAACCCTTTAACAAGTAGAGCATGCTGTTAAAACAGTGGAATATTTAAAGAAAAAAAAGATTGTGTAATATGCTTAGAAACAATGAAAATGCGTCTCTACGCGCACCTCGCCATCCTCCGTATGTCACGTTCCCTCCAAAGACGCTCATGTAGTCATACGTGTAAATGAAGAGCTCGCGATTTCCATTAGCTGCATGATGCGTAGCGTCGAAGCGAAGAGAACTCGTGAATTTCATGTCGCTCAGGGCCTCAAATTATAAGTTACTGTCTTTTTTTTTACATTACAAGCAAAATTCGCTGAAAAATTATTTTTAAGATACTATGTATTATCCATCTTTTCAACCTCGACATAGAGCTTGAACCATTCGAGGTGGTCGCTCTCCGAAATCTCACGTTCGCGCTTGTAGATACGAGTGAGGATTTCGGATAATTGGTGCTTCTTGTCTGAGGAATCAAGAATTACATATGAATCTAGCGATGACTAACCCATGGTCTTCACAAAAACATGGATTTTTTGCTTAGTTACAAACTAGCGGTAACGTACATATATGTACATATCTGTATATAAATACATTAGAAAAATAAGATTATCCAGAGCAAGTCACCTTCGAGGTAGGGATAGCCTTCTGTGAAGAACGTGAGGAAGAACGAAGAATTAAATACCGATAGATCAGATGGTGCGCCGGGGGCGTCTGGGATGACATCATCCACTAAAAATGATCTGGTATGAAGTGATACATTCAAATTTACATTTCTCTCTCCTTTACTATCGTATTCTTGGTCTATTGCCAATTTCCTACTTCTTCAAAAAAAAATTTCCAAAAATTTAAAGAAATCTCGATCAGTTAGACAAATAAATAAACATTTAAAGACATTTTTTGCCGACTCCTGCTTGAGTATGAAACTTACAAAACATCGTAATCTCGCTCTGTACATTGCCGAGCATTGTTGGATAGTTTGGCCGCTGCTGTGCAAGGCGACTCAGCGTATCCGGGAAGAGGAAGCCGTCGGAATAGACGGACATGCCGTGCACTGATCTCGGCTGACAATGAGTTAATTTATTCCGTTAATTAACTCTTTAAGTTAATTCATTCAGGTATTTTTTCCAAGGAATTGTTATGGCTTGAAAATACTTTTTCTTCTCCTCATATACGTAATGCTTCCAAAATGTCTTCCAAAATCACCTGCTCTACGTTGACGAAGGTGCGCCAGTCGATGTCTTGCATGCATTCCGCAAGCAAAGAAAAGTTACGTTTCTCCCAAGCAGCCTCCGTGAAATTGCACAACTGAAAGTAGTCTTAGCAAACCATTGCCTTTAACAGATATAACACCTCTTTTGCGATATGTTTGTCATGCGTTGGAAAAGGGCTGTCCATCGTGAGATGGAGCAAGAGTTCTCCGCCAGACTGCTGGATCACTCGATGGAAAAGACCTAGAACGGGAAAGAGAGAAAGAGAAAGTACGATAGAAATATGATCTATGAAAATCCATTTTCTTAGTTTGTTGCATCAATTCTGAAGATTGTTGCAGCGAAGGCTACAAAAGTTCAAGCAGATCAAAGTTTTCATTTGAATATTTCTTATCTCCTTCGCGTCTAATCTTTTTGGCTTACGTGTCCCTGAAATGGTGTGCAAAAGTCTGCTAACGTATTGACATTTGTCTAATCATCATTTTTTACTTGTTATCAGCCATGTGCGCAATTGCAAGAGATAGAATTTTCCGATGGAGAACACTCTGAACGCTCTTTATTCTATGAACGTTTCTTTGTGTAGCATACATTTATGTATGCTCCTTTTTTGTTCTAACAAACGGAAGAGCTGTTTCCTAAAAAGACAAGCATTTTATGAAATACGAATCACTGACGCTTTGCCAGCGGCGACAGCGAAAGTGCGGAGACTGCGCATGCGCCGGCGCTCTCTCCGAAGATTGTCACTTGAGAGGCGTCTCCGCCAAAGGCGCCGATTTCCTTTTGGACCCAGCGGAGGGCCAAGAGCTGAAATGCATACATATGTATGTACATAGGTTTTAGAAACGCGATGGCCCTGTTGAGCATTAAGCACATGAATGTTGCATGAACATAGGTACTAAGCATTTAAAAAAAACGAAATTTAGTTCCAAAAATTTAATCAAAGTTAGTTGTTAGAGCCTTGAAGAACATATTGTTTTATATAATTATGCCATTGCATCTTTAAGCAACGAAAATGTATTGATAATAAAATGATGCGAACCTGGTCAAAAATGCCACGATTCGCTGGAATTCCTCCGAAACACTCGTAAAGAATCCTGAGAAGAGGGCAATAAAAATTGTTATAAATAAAAGTAGGGTTTATGCTCATGTTAATTCTGAATTGCTCCTACCGAGCACATCAAGGCGATATTGAACGGTGACGAGGACGACTCCTTTAGAGACAAAGTTACGCACTCCGCCCTGAAAATGAAGCGAATGCTTGTTGTTATTGATAAAATATGTCTGCTCTCGTCTCTTCGTCAAAGAAAAACCTTATAATCGTAGAGATAAGCGCTGCCAGATTTATACGAGCCTCCGTGGATCCAAACCATGACGGGTACTTTTTTCCGCTCGTCACCTTCAAGTTGGACAACGTCAAAAGTGCGCATATGAATTCCATGATTCCATTTTGCATCTCTCTCCAACCGATGGAGAGATGACATTCAGTTGGAGACAGTCCTCGTCTGCAGAATGCGGTGGCGGAGAAGGCAATTGCGGACAGGCCGGTCTGCAAAAGAGGAGAAAATCGTAAGTCTAATAAAATATAAAAATCATTTATAAAAAAAAGTTTACGCTGACCCGTAGGCCGTCGCATTTATTCCAGCCGCGCCGTAAGTGCAAATTCGACGAGGAAGCTTAAAGCAAATTAAACGATTGAAAAAGTTACCGATAAAATGGTGCCAACCCTAAATCGAAGTGCTCCAAGCGGAGGAATGGCAAATGGTATTCCCAGGAAGACATCGGCTGCGCCCGAGTAGATTTGCGTGACGTCATCGCCGTAGTCAACGTGGAAGCCGTGCACGGCGCCCAGCGACGTTTGCACCGTCACCTGAAGAATGTCTTTTCAAGTGTCTTTTCAAGTGTCTTTTCAAGTTTCAAATAGCTAAACAAAAAAACAGGTTTTCGACGAATTAACCTGTTGGCCATTTGCATAGTGTTGCACTGCGAGAAGCCAGACAAGCAGAAGCATATTGTACCGCAAACCTATGAATAACCGTATATTTTATTATTTTAAATGTAATAGGAAACGGTCATTCGACAATTTCATTAAACAGAAAGTTGAAAAATAATCGGATGCGGACATATTTCTTCTGAATTTGTCTCTAGCAGAAAAAAATAATAAAAACCGATGTACAGGGTTGATATATGATCTAGAAAATATTGGCAAATATTCGGGACGGAACTAAGGTAACTTTGGGGATATAGGGGAACGGAAAAGGGGAGAGCAGCCACTGTACCCACCCCTTCCAGGGGGAGCCAGTTCCTGGTTTCGTCTTGATACTACAGACGGAGTAGCGAGCAAGCGAGAAGCGGATCGCTAAGCTCGTGGAGGGAGCATGCAAACAGGGTGGGGTGGGAGATGGTGTGATTGGCAGGGAAAGAGGGAAGGAGGGTATGGTGTTGGGTTTGCCAGAAATGATATGTAGATTGCTAACAACTATATATATGTATATATGTTCTTTTATCGGCATTTGCTCCTGATATCACTTATCTTTAAAAGAGCGTCAATAAATGCAAAGTCAAATGTCAATAAAGGCAAAGTTTCTGTTTTATGCACTTCTATTCGAATTTTTATTTTATAATACATCTTTCCATATAAAACTAATCATAACGCATCCCATGTCAATTATTGAATGAGGAAGGACATAAACTCTCTAAAAGAAAACTAGAAACATGTATTTACTGACAAAAGAAATAATCGGAACACAGTTGTTGAGCTCTTATCAGTGGCCGCTCTTCTATGGTTCGCAGCATTAGTCAGCATGTTAAGGTTTGCATAGTCTGAGATAAAGTGGATGATATTTCGATTCCGACAGCAAATGTGTACCTTGTCCAGAAGATCAGACCGTCTTCCATGAAATTGGCCACCTGAATTGATTTGCACATATATACATATGTATATAGCACATATATGAACTTAAATGCATTATATTTATGCTAGCTTTCTATTTACATATCTACATTTTTGTACAAATGTTTCGTTGTCATAATTGAGACCGAAACCGGAGCCTGTTGTCCAAAGAATAAGGAGATTTCGCTCATTGCTAGTTGACGATTCAGAAAACATGAATGGCTGTCAATTGGAGCAGCCATGCGTGCAAGAACTCTGAACAAGCAGACAGACTATCGTAGAAGTTGCGTGGACCGGAGGAAGAGGCGAGGCGAGAAACATAATACCTGGCAGCATCTTATTGCCATAGTAATCCTGGATTATTCACGGTTCGGCTGATCGACCTTGGATATGTTACGTTTCTTTTCTTTTCAGATAAACCTGGATAAACCAGAAGAATAATTATACACAAAGTCTGAAGATACAATTTCAAAGAACAAGATGGTTGACAAAGAAGGGTGTCTTATTGTAAGATAATATTGTCTTGACGTCTCAAGACAGTCGCCTCTGTTTGTGTAGCAAGCAATCTCAACGACGCCAAAACTGAGACACTCTCTCACATTGTAAGAGAAATCACGACCACCGTGATATTGCTGGAATCGCCTGGGTGACTCTACTTCTTTCCTTGTGATTTTTATTCAATTTTATATACAATTTTATACCTATGTGGGGAATCATGCACTGTCTGATTCCCACAACTTTGACCTGATGTGCTTCAGTGAATAGTTAAAAGGGCTTGCATAATGTATTTGTAAGAACTCCTACGCGCGAGATTGAAGGAAAATATTAGAGGTCTGAACGAATCAGAATTTTTACGGAGTATGTACTATATCTATTTTTTTCTGATTTCGCTCCTTTCTTCGAACAATCCAGAAGAGCGGAATACTTCTGAAGGCTTTTATATTGATCTGAGAATATTTCGAAAGTTACTTGTACAACAATATTTAGAGACATATACATTCCATTTGAATACGTCTCTAAATATTGTTAATATATGTACATATTGTGAAGCACATTGTTGGTTTCAGCCTTCACTCGGAATCTACGCCACAAAAATGCCGAACCCGACAGAGACGGCATTGACGTCAGGCGCGACTGCTCTTGCACTTTGCACGAACAGCCTCTTGGCTTACTTGACTCTCCAGCCTCAACCGAGCATCGGCAACTACCGCCTGCTGCTGCTCTCATTCGCCCTTTCGAATATTACGCTCTCGCTGGCACACGCAATTATACGACCGGTTTGAGTAGCATTCTTACAGTATATTAAAGTAGTATTCTTATAGTATATAAAAGTAGTATTCTTATAGCATATAAAAGTAGTAATCTTATAGCATATAAAAGTAGTATTCTTATAGTATATAAAAGTAGTATTCTTATAGCATATAAAAGTAGTATTCTTATAGTATATAAAAGTAGTATTCTTATAGTATATAAAAGTAGTATTCTTACAGTATATAAAAGTAGTATTCTTATAGTATATAAAAGTAGTATTCTTATCTGCAATCACGGTACTACGTGTTTTATTCAGGTTCTCTACTTTACTGACATAGGCGTAATATTCTTCACCGAGCTCGCTGCTGAACTTCCCTATTATGGTGGACTCGTGACGTGTAACATTTTCATGCTCACTTTCTTCCACTCTTTTGTTCTTCTCGCCGTTCACTTCGTCTATCGCTACGATGCAATTTGCACGTACGCATAAACAAGCCTTCCATTTTGGCGTCAAATTCAAATTAATTTTTTGGAAGGCCTTCGTATACGCGCCATTTTCGCCGTCTTCCATTTTGGCAATCGGCTCTCGCTGTCGGCGCTCTCGCGATCGCATACGATGCATTTATTATGCTAATAGCCGATACATTTTTCCTCCCTACACCACTTTCGGATGAGGTTCGTTCTGTGGATGGACAGGGATGTGTGATTTGTGCGACGAGAGGCGAGGTCGGAAGATATGTTTATTACGAGAGACGAACTAACAGGCAAAGTTAGGAGGAAACGAAATACGAGAGTAGAAATCTACATATATAAATCCTTTCCTAGGCAAGGAAAAGCCAGAGCTAAGGGGAAAAAGAGAAAGAGAGAGAGAGAGTGAGGGCCCAATCCAAACAAGGAATTGCAAGAGGTGACGATCCAACTGTGCTTTTACTTTTTCTTATTGCTACCAAATTACAGTGTGCGACTCACAAAGTCAAAGATAGCACGAGTAGTACATATAGATATTCGGCTGTCTACAAAATCCATTCTAACGCAGGTATATGCGCAACTGCTTCCTTTAAAGAATCTCTATGATTTTGACGTTCGTCTACACTCACATCATCCTGTTATTTTCAAGGTGTGTAGAGCAATCGAACAATCAAAAAGTTGAGCGTCTAACATTTTTATCGTGAAACTGCTTATTATTCTAAATTTTTTAAGCTGCCAGACGAAAATGGCGGTTTTACTTGGAATGTTCCTCACATCTTCGGACTCTCAACATGGATATCGCTTATTATGTTTACGTCGACAATATGGATACATATCCTTTTTTCCTACTATTTATCGGCTCATGTTTTTTTTTGTGGAATCGAGAGCCCTATTTGTACTTTTTTATTCTCAAATCTTTTGACTTTCTTAAACTTCTCTGCTTTAGTAACAGGCGCTGGCATCATCTTCTGCATTGCACGTATTCAGCGTGGCTTTCACACGGTCGCTATGTCTGATCGAACTCGCGAGTTGCATCGACAGCTGTTCACCGCGCTCATCCTTCAGGTTAACGCGTTTTATTTTTTTATTTTTTGAAAATAAATATTATCAGTTTTAGCAAGTTATATTGATTGTTTCGTTTCAATCTCAAAGTCGCAGTTCAATCTCCTAAATAAAGAAAAACTAACAAGAAAAAAAACATATTTTAGGCATTGATTCCTACAATATTTGCCTATGTTCCGATGTCGCTGGTCTTTCTGCCACCACTGTTAGGTCAGTTGGCCTTTCACAGAAAAGAATGTTACTGCTGAGGAAAGAATTATGTGGAGCTTATTGTTGCCAAAATGCACCTGACCTATAACATACATACATAGGTAATTATAAAACAGCGCTGGGGCGAATACTCTCATTACGCGGGAATTTTCGTTCTTCGTTGGGGTCACGCCTGGTACATATATACATAAGAAAAGCTGTATATCGAATGTGAATGAAAGGCACACTACGACCTTTTTCATGCAGGTTACGATATCGGACATGGTGGTACTCTCGTTATCAGAATCACCATGATCTTTCCGATTGTTGACCCGATATTGGTCATCATCTTTGTTCGATGCTTTCGCGAAAAGGTTTGTAGTACCTGGTTTATTAGGCCGGTTAACTAATTTTCAGCACAGCTATAGAAAGAGGGGTACAAAAACGCTATCAAATTGCCGCTGCCTCCCTTCAATTTAGACTGTTACAAAAATGACACGAAGGACACGGAATGTATTTAATAATACATTCTTGTTCTCTTCCTCATTGAAAAAAGGCGTAATTTTGTGGAGACTGCCTAGCTCTCTTCACAAAAGAAAAAAAACTCTTCTCCAGGTCACAACGTCACCCATTGCCAAGTTCTTCATGACAAAGCGAACGTCTGCTGCGCAGCAGGAATCGAACTCGCAGACAATAGGAAATCTTGCATTCTCCCATTAATGTGTTTAAGAAAAATATATTTTAAAGCGCTCATCTATTATGTAATATGTTTTCTATTGTATTCGCAACCAAAACTTTTCTTTATTTTTATTTCATATGTATCTCATGTGTTAGTGATCGACTTCACAACCACAAACTAAATAAGCTCTTATTTCTTCCAATCAACACAGTCGATCCGTTATCAGAAAGGCGGGTAAAACCTTTAAAAAAAGTTCTCTTCCCCGATAATAAACATTTTCTACCATAAATTGATTCTCTCTAATGTCTTATTCCAAATATCGTCTGCACCTTGACAGTGTCAAAAAGTGTCGAATACGTGTCAAAGTACGTGACGAGTTGGGCCGCATCTTGTTCATTTTGAAATTAATCATATATTGTTTTATGCTCCTTTTTCTGTAAAATTCCAGTGTGCGATGGCTTTATGCTCTTCCCACCGCCAGCCAGTGATGGTCATCCAAATCTTCCTTATGAGTGGCAGCACCACGTTGCGCCTTGCCACCTGATCGTGAATGAGACTCTATTTGAAAGGCGGTACCGGCTGATATTGCAACTCTTGTCGGCCGACTCGACCAACACATTAACATGAATATGCAGGGAGACTGGGCCATCACTGCTGATAATCAAGTAAGATATGTAAGTTAGTCAGTCTTCCCTCGCTGGTTCTTCGTGAGCGGTTGATTCCATCTTTGTATGCTGGTCTGGTTACTGGGATAAACTTGTGAAAAGCCTTTCCTCCTCTCGTCTTCTATATTGAAAAGGAGACAAGTGGACTACAGTCTTGCAACATCTTGTTACGACACATTAAGCTCACTATACATGTGCAGATATTCAGTATCAACGTAACAGTTTTAATATGTATATTTGCATTCACAATTCCATCAGTATGTGAAAGCGTCAAAGCATTTTTCCAAGTGCAAAGATTACAATTTTATTCTAATTGTATTATCTCTTCAAGCAACTTCACTCATAGTTCTACAATTTCATGGCCTCCTCAGTTTTCATCGTCACTTCCTGCTATTCGCTGGCCGGCGCGTGGTTGCCTCATTCTAATCTCCGCGCGGGGTTCATGCCTCCGTTTCCTAACGATAAGCTTGTGACTCTGGCCTTCCTCGCACTCCTTCACCTTCCAATCTGCACCGCTGAGGATCCCTGTCATCTTTATCCCGTAAATCATAACGTTATCGATCTCACGGTGAGGGAATGAAACTCCATTTTAAGTTTCTCTACATTACTATGTCTGAAGAAGGATGCAATAAGTCCGGCTTTGGCACACATTCTCATGATGTTATTGTTTAGTCGCTCTGCAAGGACTGGAGTCTACCTGATGGCTATTATTGCGAAGCGCATGTGCCTGCATTCGACAATTTGTCTTGCGTGCACTTAATGGATGCCAGTCGCGCGATTTTTCAGCGCATTGAGCAAGGAGTTGAGCGTGGTTGCCGAATCTGTAAGTAGCCGTTTATTGTTAGCAAATAAATGATGATCCCAAGCAGTAAGCCGACTAATTGTCGTGTGTCAATTTGACAATTCAACACTAAATTATTATTCTTCTTAACGATTAATAGAGTAAATATTAATAAACTATACTAGATTACTTGTTCAAGGGTGTACAAATGGAAAGTTCGACCATGTCTTCTGTAACTGTGGACTTAAATATGATGACTGCGGCGTCTACATTGGGGGCATTAGCGAAGTCAATGCAAGAATTGAATACGCGATTCGCGAGGAGATGCGCATGAAGGCAACAAGAAGCTTGACCCGGCGGATGTAGGTTGCAGCAAATATGTTTTTTTTTCAAAATATATTACGTACACAAGAAAGTGGTACTGGTTATATAAATTAGTCAAAGTTTCAGCACTAAAATCAATATTTTAATTTTAAAAAAAACTTATTTCGTAGTTTTTCAATTTCTTTCGTACGCCGATGCCGACATCTACTGCAACGCCTCCTGGGACCACCGCAACAAGGCTTCTTGGGACCACCGCAGCAACGTCTCTTGGGACCACCACAGCAACGCCTCCTGGCACCACTAAGAAGTGCGCGAAATGCGCCTAATTTTTGTTGTATTAGCTCTTACGAAATGCACTTATCAAAAACCGACTGTTCTCCCTATGTCGCCATGGGCAAGAGAGCTTTTTTTTTTGAAAGAGGTAACTATCAGAAAATTCAAATATACGATGACCGACTGATCAAGATCAGTCACTTAGTGATTGTCGCTGTCCAATCGATTCTGAGCATATTGATTTTTCTTTCATTTATGACGAAATGTTCCATTTTCAAATTTCTCAAAAAGGTATTTCATAAACAAAATTTAAATTCAAGCCATTCTCCCAACATAGGAACGTGGAAGCCACATGGACGACGTTCTTCACTGATGCGAATGCTTATTTGGTTCGTTTTCTAATTTCTTCAGAGGTTTAGGGTGACGCAAAGTGTATACGGGGGCCACAGAGTTTTCTCTGAATAAAAGAAAACAAATATGTAAAGATACAAATATATATTGAAATGATGAAATAGCAAAGAATAAATTGCAGCTTGTTATTCCACTGGCGATCGGACTGTTGTGCTGTCTGGCTCTCTTGGTCTTCATTTGCATTAAAGCCATGAAGGACGCGAAGGTCAAAGCTGAAGGAGCCGGTGGAAGCCAAGGAGGAGAAGAATCAGAGAAAGGCAATCTGAGCCACTACGAGAGCATCCCCCCAGGCTCTCCTGCATAAATTCCTTTCAGATTTATTTCTAACAATATACGTTTCTGGAGGTAAACAGATGTAGAGAGAGCAATACCACTGATGAGAAGAAGGAGAAGTTGAAAAGTTGAGGTTACGAGTTGCAGATAGCAGACCGAGACTTAGTCCAGTGAATATTCGTCCAGTATACCAAAATTTCAGTGATGTTTGGTGCAATGATTTAAATTGAACTAATTGAAAACCGGCACAGTCGACATGAATACTAACATTGAAAACCTCAGGATGTTGCTGCATTGAACCGCATGCGGCAATAGCATTTGCATGCACACTGAGATAGGAAGTAAAGTCATAATTAGGTGTTATATTTATGTAGAATTTCAACTTGTATAGGTAATGTGCTTAGCAAATATGTACATATCAGGTCATTAATAATATTCATTAAGTGTCTCTGCAAAATAACGATTCTTATGTATGTTATCGCTCACGATAACTATATGCTATAGCTTTACTACGTCATGCTGTCGTTGTCCAAGCTTCGACGAGAGTGCCTGAATAATGCTAACGGTATAATTCCATTCTCTATCTATATAGCCTTTATTGTTAGCTTACGCCTAAAGCCGCTACAAAGCAAGCGTGTTCGGAGCCCGTGAATGCATTGAAAATTCATGCTTTTGTCAGATTACTTACCACTGTCAGACTGCGCCCTTTTCTACAAAGTTAGGGTCATGGAAGTCTAGCCTCTTTTGGTGATTTTCGTCGACATGTCTGTACACATCTGTAGCTGAACCGCAAACCTCAAGTTTCCGCGTGTTACGGGCTCTGCCGGGATCGTTGTGATTGGCTAGAAATGGCTGCCTGGCTAGAAAAGAATTGTGGCGCTTGTTGGCTCGCCGTCCCAGTTGACGAAGAGACGGCCGTGCACGTGCTCTGCTACTCGATCGCCTCCTGTGCCATCGTCTATAACATGCGCTTACTTCTTCTTCTCATTCTTCGACCGACCGTAACGCTTTCGTGGTAAGAGAATAGGTTTTTTCTTATCATTTTTGTTGATTTCTTTTGCGCGCACTTTCAATAGTCTTATTCACTTCGTCATATAACGTTTGACATGTTTAGGTACCGCAAAATTCTCTTTGCCCAAATTGCCATCGATCTTCTCTTCTGCGTCAGCGTCGTTGTTGTAACTCCGGTTTGCACGCTTTTGTCTTTGAGTTGCCAAGTTGATAGATAAGTAGCTCGAAACGCTAGATTTCAAACAATTGTCTTAAAGTAAAAAAAAAGATAGCTCTCCTCGAGATTGTATGGAACAGGATGGAACCCAATTATAGGTCGCCAAGACGGTCGGCGAGCATTCGGTGTACATGAAGTTCTCGGCGAACGAGATGGCTTCTCTTCCGTTCGTCTACTTCTTCTTCTTCTCCTACACTGCATCGAATCTCCTCATCGCTGTCGGCTTCGTCTATCGCCATCTTCTCTACACAAAGTATGGACTGGACGCGTTAAGCTCATTGTTAAGATGTGCACGTAGTTATTTATTCTTCATTCTATGGCACATAAAATAAAAACATTCATATGCCACTATTGACAGAGCAGGCGAGTTGGAATGAAAACAAAAAAGAAAAAAAAAAAATCTCTTCGAGGATAGGTCTCGAGAACTTTGTTTGGTGTACATTTTAAAATGTAGCTCAAAGTTCTCCAGCTCGCCAAAGCTCAAGTTCTTCCTTGGCGCGCCCGTCCTCCTCGGACTGCTGCTGTACAAGCTGTTCGAAGCGGGCGTTGTCTGCGCGAACGGGCTGCGTGAGCCGAGGGAGCGAGGAGTCCGCGAACTTCTGCACGACTACGACCACAGCCTCTACTACACGGTCACGGTATGACCGCTTGTTTATTTCTATATTATTTATGCGTCTCTTTCACAGCCCGTTAACTCATTGCTGATGATGTAGAGGTGAAAAAAATGCTAGTCAAACTTCATAAAATGGTACCAGGCTCATTTCTAACAATAAGCGTTATCCAACAGAAAAGATAAAATCGGCAGTTTCATCATTTCGATGCAAGTCTTCTCGTGAGCAAGATTTGCGAAGGAGAAGAAAAGCAAAATCAACTCTTGCCGGTTTTTCGCGTGAGCGATCATTGAAAAATTATAGCTCGACTTGGAGACGGCGCCCGGCAGCCTCTTTGAGGTGCTGAGTTCAAGCTGCAAATACTTAGCCATCATTGTCACAGGTCTTATCGTTATTTTTGCATATGGTTAAGCGATACATTATAGTATATACAAATATATATATATATAAATCAAGATGCAAGAAAAAAAAAATTAATTAATTAATAATTTTGAGGCCGCTGGATCCATCTTCATGTCTCGAAAGGAGCCGTCGCATCGGAGACGCGCGCCTTGCATCGGCGTCTGCAGCGGCTTCTCATTCTACAAGTGAGCTTGTAGATTATTCATTTTTTTTTTTTTGTTTTTTTGTTTTTGTTTTTTTTTTTAATTTGTTTATTCTTTTGGTTTTACAAAATAAAATAAACTATTTAAAAAAAAACCTAGGCACTGAATCCACTGCTACGTAGTACGCTTCCGTTCTTCGTCTTCTACATGAACATCTTCCTGAGGAACGGCGGCCTCATCCGCCTCTCCTATCACTGCACGGCGAATCCGCTCGTCAACGCGCTCATCGTCATGAGCCTCACGGCCGAGTACAGGCATGTCGGAAGGCTACGAGTAAATAAGGCCAAAGGAGCCAAAACTCACTTTTGAATTCGCGCCTTTTTACCTGAAACAAGGGCAATAGAGTAGATGACTTACAATTATAGAGACGCGACAACAAAAGTCAAACATTTAGATAGAAAAAGGTATTCTTTCGAACTTTATCATTAAGATAAAAAGGCCCAAAATAAGCAAGAGCAATAACAAACAATAAAGTGGATCGATTCGACAGGAGTTGCCTTGCGCCTTGGCGCTTCTGGCCTCCCCGCGCAGCTCCGACGACTTCCGTCAAGGGCATTTCGGCAACATCGTCGATATTTCATTAATAATTTACCCTTAGCTATGTTCAAAACAATATATCGACAATGCCGTTAAGAAATTTTTTGCCATTGGTTGAATGTAGCGATATTATTGTCAAAGTGTACTTCTGAATGTATCCTGCGCTCCAAGAATATTCTGCGGAAGGATAAAAATTGAAAAGCTTTCCGGTCAGTAACTAACTCTGTTGTAATTGTTAGCTTGCCACAATCTACATATTTCGCTATTTCGCGGCCTCTTCATTAGCATACAAATGCACTTTACAAATGTATTACGATTAGTAATATTCCGAGTAGTTATTTGTTTAAGATTCACAGACTCAACATCTCTCATTCTCTTCTCCCACTTACACGCAGAGAGCCAATCTGAGAGATTCAACCATAGGGGTGCTAATTGTAAGCGTGCAGGGAACAAAATTATTTTTTGATTCTAATTTCCTTCACACAGCATGTGTAGCACACTAATGGCTTCTCAAAAACATTTTTTTCAAAATTTTTTTCCTTTACTAAAGCTACAGTATGCAACGATATACCCAAAATATTCAAATGACGATAACTTTTTTATTAGTCGTCCAAACTAAATTTTGAACAGTTCTATCGATTGATAGTTGTAACGCGCATAAAAAAGGTCCTAATGACTTTTTGGCAAAAAAATTTTTATAAGTGACTTTTTGCCATGTAAACATTTTTAGGGGTGAGTTTGAGGTATAAGCACCCACCCATGTCAAAACGATGAGGGCACCAAATGAAAGAGCGTTATTTTTAACCCCTATTTGGATGTTTTTCATTCGAAACAAAAAATTTACATTTTGAGAAAAATCGACTGGGACCATTTACACTACAAATGACGCTATTTCAAAAAAAACGAGTATTTCGCGCTTCAAGATCGATATTTTGCAAAACGGATATCACGGTTGGGTTCGCCGTGTCAAGAAAGACTAGAAACCATCTTTTGTTCTTTATGGTTGTGTTTTTGAAGAGATTTCTTCATCAAATGCCGCTTTCCCGCGGCGAGCAACTAACGAAATAATCCAAATAGGGGTTAAAAATAACGCTCTTTCATTTGGTGCCCTCATCGTTTTGACATGGGTGGGTGCTTATTCCTCAAACTCACCCCTAAAAATGTTTACATGGCAAAAAGTCACTTATAAAAATTTTTTTGCCAAAAAGTCATTAGGACCTTTTTTATGCGCGTTACAACTATCAATCGATAGAACTGTTCAAGATTTAGTTTGGACGCCTATTTAAAAAGTTATGGTCATTTGAATATTTTGGGTATATCGTTGCATACTGTGGCTTTAGTAAAGGAAAATTTTTTTGAAAAAAAATGTTTTTGGGAAGCCATAATGGTGCTACTCATGCTGTATGAAGGAAATTCGATTAAAAAAATAATTTTGTTCCCTGCACACCCGTGGTCGAGTCTCTCAGATTGGCTCTCTTAAAAAAAAGTTCCTAGTAGTAGATGTTTTTTGGGTATCGATCATTTTTATGTACTTTTAATGGTCAAATTTCCAGTGCAATACTTCATTTTTCTCTCCTTTAAGCAATGTTTATTAAAGTTAATCAGTGCATGTTTTTGCTTCTGCTTTTGCTTGTTGTAAATCTGCAGTGTGAGAAAAACTTGCCGAATTCCTTAAAATAATAAATCTTTTAAATTCTTTCGATTCAGTTGCTCTCATGAAGGCCGAGAAACAAGAGAGTTGGACTCCGCATGCAGTCACTGAAAGTTGGACTCCGCATGCAGTCACTGAAAGTAATTCGAATATAAACTTTACGCTTAATATGGGGAAAATTGCTGATTGTGAGAATCCCTGTCATTTCTTATCAACTTCCGGGCTAAGGATGAGCGTGTCCAGTTATGTAATTTTAAGTCATCTATTCTTATACACTATATGTCCAACCAACGTTATAATATTGCCTATTCCTTTAAAATTTAATAAGTTTAATAACAATAAAGTATTAAAGGATTCCTCACTTTTCAGTTGCCGCTCACTCATGAAATCGCTCTACACAACGCTTTCCTTCTTAGCAAGACTGCTGCTTCTCGCAGCATGTATTAAGCCTAAGGTTTCCTGGAATTTATTTTTCGTAATATTTGAAATAAACATTAAAGGAAGTCTCCGGCGAATGTTGGGGCAAGCAATTCAAAATAGGCATTTGAAACATGAAGTGTCCCGCAGTGAAGGGCCTCAAGCTGCACTGGCCAAAATATGCCTAGTTCTCTACCCTTCACGTTTTCGGAAGGCTGTGATCCTCTCATTTCAGTCCTGCTGCCCTTGCACTCGCTCCACAGAAATTTGTGGTCAAAAAATTGCATAGGGAGCTGACCTGTTGAGAAAATTCCGGCCAATGTCGGTTGCGGGCTCCGATATGCACGCTTTGAAGAATAATTATGGTGTTTACCCGGTTTTGCTATATACAGACCTTTTTTCAAAATGGCTGGAGTTGGCGTTTTTGATGCGCTCGAGTGATGCAAAATATAAGGGTGCTAACAATATGATCTACAGTAGCTAATTCTCTACCCGTGATAATTAAAATGACTATAATTCTGGAATGATAAGATGAAATTCATTCAAACTTCCCCTATCTAAGTTTTATGATGAGACGAACTGATCTATACTTAAAAAAACGACATGTTAATTATTCGCTGGAGACCTCCTTTAAGTTTAGGTTGTCTAGCGCAATCGCAACAGAAGATATTAAAATCCTTTGAGAAGAGGCCCAATCATGGAGAGAGAACAAAGATCATCAGAGTGGAGAAGCCGGACTAGCGAATGGACGTTGAGAACATGCCTAAAAGTCTCCGGTTCAAGTACATCGACTCTGCCGCGAAAGAGAATCCTGCGGCTAAGGTCTACCTATTATTGTATTTTCTTAACCGAATATAACCTTAGATAAAATTCTACGGGAAAAATATTAAATACACAGGCTCCCAAAAAGGAGGACGAGCCTGGAGGAGAGATCAAAGAGAAAGGGGAGGAAAAGGAAAAGGGCAAAGAGAAGGTGAAAGAACAAGAAGAAAAGAAGAAGAAAGAGAGAGGAGCGGAAAAAAAAACAGAGGAAAAAGAGGCAGGGAAGAAGGGAGAGGGAAAAGAAGAAGAAAAGAAGGAAGAGGAACAGGAGGTAGGGAAGAAGTTGGAGAAAGATGAGGAGGATGAAGAAGAGGATCGTGCCAAGAAGACCAAGCTTGGCGAGAGCGAGAAAGATCCGCGCGATGAGCAGTACCAGCCACTCGATGCTATGAACAAGGCGAGGCTTCTAGCGGAATTCCAACTAATGTCTTATCTCTTGGCATTGAATAACCCGAATATTTCTTATCAACTTCGTCTTTCTATTGGAAAATTCATCAAGACTGCTCCTGGTGATGCACTGAAGCAATATTTAATTCAAATGTTAATTAATCAACATGTTTTGGCGCTAAAATAGAATGCCGCCGAAATTTATGCACTTTCAGGTAAGCAACAAGAAGAACGAGAAGAGTGGCAAGAGCGGCAAGGGTGGAGGCGCGAAGGAAAAGTCGAAGAAGTCTGCGAAGGGAGAGAAACAGGAAGAGGCTGGCCCTGCGGCGGCCTCTGCCAAGGACCGGAAAGCGGCTCCTCCTCAGGGCGATGTGCTCATCGATAACCCCCTCGTGACTAATGCCACTGACGAATTCCATTCAGAGGTCGGTTTGGGGGGGGGGTTTGAACAGAATTCGTCTTGAGAGGATGTATGGCTAATGTAGTTAGACATGCTTTCACAGTGAAGTCGCTTCTAACTGCTGTAGTGCACAGACCAAAGACAGAAATGTTAAAACAATGTTGTGGACTCATAATTGGATCAAATAAGAAGATAAGCCAGCTTTACGAAAGATTTTAGAGGCCGTGATGAAGGAAGGAGCCAAGTAGAAGACGGAAACTAAATCTCCCTGCCCCGAGTTTTCACAATCTTCTCCTCCCCAAACACTACAACTAAGCCTAAGTCAATAAAGAGCTTTTACTCATAAAGAAAAAATAGGAGGGAATGAATGGGAATTAAGACTCGAAAGGGACTATTAATTTTTATACTTAATTAATCAATAAACGAGGAAGAAATCCCGACCCGCCATGGAGTTGCAAACTGCCAAATCATGTCGAGGTGTATCCAACTTGTAAGTTGGATTGCTCATTTAAAATTTTACTCCGAATTTGTTTCTAACATTACTAAAAAAGGTATCATCTGTCGTAAATTGTGTCGAATTCCATAATTTGTCTTGGACATCGATACTAAAGTGTCACTCTGTGTTCTCTCCGTTTACACACCCACTCGTTATGTTCATGACCATGTAAGGGACACAGTGGTCTAGGAGATGTCTTAGATTAGACATGTCCTAGACCACTGTGTAAAGGCAAGTGGATGTGTTCGTTTTATTTTGAAACGGTCATGACTGATTGTCCTTGACATCTCTTGTAGAAACGGCAAGATTAATGCCGCGGCGGTCTAACAGGATCGATATTATTAAGGATTCCAGGAAATCCAAATAATGTCACGTGCAGGAAAATCAAAAATGAACATGAACAAAACACTTTATTCTCATCGGAAGAAGACGCCAAAATGGCCATGGAGAAGGTGAGGAAAGAAGAAAGAGAGGAGATAAGGAAAGAGAAGCTGAGACATAGATGAGATCCTCCCTACTCGTCGACATTCTGTTTATCGGTAATCTCCTTGTCCTGCTGATCCCATTTTTGCGCTAAAAAGAAATTTTTAAAATAATAATAATTCTTTCAAATCTACTTTCATCATTTCATTTCCATCGTTATCTCTGTTTTTAGTTTGTATATGTTATTCTAAATAAAATACCTTGAGCAGCCATCTTTCTCTGCCACTGTTGATGGTAGTCGCCTGAAAATATGTGCGATCATCTATGAAGAAGAAAGCTCAAAATGATCCAGATTGACCTCCAGTTCCTTTCCACTCAAACAATTCGAGCGCGCTCTGCGGTTGGATCACTGATAGCAAAAAGAGATTATTTTAATATCATCTTAACTATTTCATACATAGAAATAAGTTAAATGACTAAATGATATCACGAAAGAATTCTGAGGACGACCCACAACGGGATAGTTTGACGGGCGGATCACCGCGGCGGAGGGAGAGGGCGATGGCGTTCTCCTTCAGCGGATCGGTCACTTCCCTGCAAGGACATACACATAGCGCAGGAATTTCGTTTTGCCCGCGCTCGCAAAACGAACTTTGAAGGATAAATTCCGACGGGGAACTTCAAAGTTCCTTCTACCGTTACTGTACTCGTTTTGAAAGTACGTTTTCCGCGTACTTCAATGCAGAACGAATAATACTTTTCCCGCCACCTGGGAAAAGTATTATTCTTTCTGCTTGACATCCCCTTCTCCATCTCCTCTACTTTCTCACTTCAAGTTGTCCTCGTGTCTGTCTCTCTCCAGTCGAACCGACTCCGAGCGCAGCGCCTTCTCCATCAACTCGATCGCATCCTTCACGTGCTGAACACTTTTTTCGTCTACTTTATTCTTTAAGCATTAAAAAAGAATACAATTTAAAGAAAATAATAGACCAATTTTTACGAATGATTGAATGCCAATTATTCTGTTGAACCAACACTGGGCTTCATGATGAGCATTCCGGGTCGAGAGATCGCCACATCAACGGCGGCCTCTGCGATTTCCTCCTAAATTGTTTCCTTTAAGAGAGCATGTCCGTAAGCTTCGAGCACAGCCTGTTTTCGAATTCATTAACGGAAAACATTTTGCTTATACAACTCGACCCGCTCTATTTAATGAGACTAATTTCATCATCATCCGATTTTTTCCCTTCGGGATACACTACCGTAACCCTGAAATTTCATTGAGCCATAAATCCGTTCAAAATCTGTTTTGAGAAACGACGTACATATCATTCAATAGGATTTCGAAAGCTCTTCAAATTTCATCTAGGAACATGTTTTACGAAAACTTTATTTTGGCCGAGAAAATTGGCGTTAAATTATTTGAAGGGACGACACACCAATTTATGGTCATTTCTACACTCTGGGACCTAGATAGAAAGAAAAAGCGTGAAATTTGCTATCAAACAATCACCATTCAAGAAAAATCTGAGCGTACCAATTTTTGCTATGACGCGAGCAATGCGCGCGAGTCGGTCAAAATGGCACATTTTCGGCCGCCGAGGCTCCGTGCAAGCGCATTCATCGATCCATAACTACGCTCAATGTTAATATTACAAAATCTTTAGCATATCATCTCAGAGTTCTCACAGAGATCTTCATCTTCAAATGCTACATACATACTTTTATTGAAATATTTATATTTCTATGGAAAATTTCGTTCTGTACTATTAGAACGCTTAAAAAACTACTTTACAAACATTTCAGCATTTCTAAACATGCATCATTAGAAAGAGGGTGAAATTTGCTTCAAGATGAACCCATTTCAATTAAGTTTTAAGTCTATAATTTTTTGTTATAAGTCATAAGAATAGATCATCAGCTTAACACAATTCTTCAACTTAAAAAATTATTGGAATATTCTAATTCGAATAACCTAAACAATGAAATTCTTGGGCTAAAGGATAGCGGCGCTACTTTACCTATTCTTATGACTTATAACAAAACAATATAGACTTAAAACTTTATTGCAATGGGTTCATCTTGAAGCAAATTTCACCCTCTTTCTAATGATGCATGTTTAGAAATGCTGAAATGTTTGCAAAGTAGTTTTTTAAGCGTTCTAATAGTACAGAACGAAATTTTCCATAGAAATATAAATATTTCAATAAAAGTATGTATGTAGCATTTGAAGATCTCTGTGAGAGCTCTGAGATGATATGCTAAAGATTTTGTAATATTAACATTGAGCGTAGTTATGGATCGATGAATGCGCTTGCACGGAGCCTCGGCGGCCGAAAATGTGCCATTTTGACCGACTCGCGCGCATTGCTCGCGTCATAGCAAAAATTGGTACGCTCAGATTTTTCTTGAATGGTGATTATTTGATAGCAAATGTCACGCTTTTTCTTTCTATCTAGGTCCCAGAGTGTAGAAATGACCATAAATTGGTGTGTCGTCCCTTCAAATAATTTAACGCCAATTTTCTCGGCCAAAATAAAGTTTTCGTAGAACATGTTCCTAGATGAAATTTGAAGAGCTTTCGAAATCCTATTGAATGATATGTACGTCGTTTCTCAAAACAGATTTTGAACGGATTTATGGCTCAATGAAATTTCAGGGTTACGGTAGTGTATCCCGAAGGGAAAAAATCGGATGATGATGAAATTAGTCTCATTAAATAGAGCGGGTCGAGTTGTATAAGCAAAATGTTTTCCGTTAATGAATTCGAAAACAATTTTCCCGGGGCAGGCTGCCTTAAGCGTATGCTCGACTCTTACAGGGAAGCTCTCTTAAATAGTGATACACGCTCTTTGCATTTTACTACTTTCTGACATGCCCGAAGTCCGGCGAGCAGAAGAAGCGTTTGAAGAGAAGCTCAAATCAGAAAATCTAAGTTAATGAAAGATAATAGTGATTACAAGTTACTATTCATATACATACATACATATAATCGATTTACATTGCAGATTTGGTAAGAATTGGGATTAAGGTCAGATACTGATTTTGAGTAGAGATTGAAAAGGCACAAGCGTGAGTATGAAGACGCCAGTGCGCCAGCCGCCTTCCTTGCAGTGGACGAGCACCTTCTCCCCCTTGCGGATGTGGTGCCAATAGACGAAGAAGGCCAGCTTCTGAATAGCTTCTGAATCTCTCCCTTCTTCTTCCTCTGCAGTCACTCTTTCTCTGTTCGCCCCTTCACTCTCTCTCTCCCTCCCTCCCTCTCTCTCTCTCTCTCTCTCTCTCTCTCTTTCTCAGCTCTCTTCCCTCCCTCGCAACTCCTCCTGCCAACCAACATCGAGTCCACGACAGTCGCTGACCGACTTCTCTCCACCGGCCGGCCATCCATCGTAGTAATAGTGACGGACCGTCCAGTCCGTGGAACGCTCCTGGAAAAAGGAGAGGAAAGAGATGAGAGATGGAATGATACAGAGAAAAAGGACTCTTCTCACTTGCTTCTTGTCACGTACGCAAATCAGCAAGTCGCGTTCGACGAAGCCGTCCTGAAGATTAATTTAGCTATTGACTGAGATAATGACCATGAGCCTTCTCTAAACTGGCCTGATGGAAGTCTTTCTTCATGAGAACGTCGATCCAATGCGTGCCTTGCTCCGAGTTGAACAGCAAATAGTTCTCATCGTACGCGCCCTTCTTCATCGGAAAGTACGGCTTCTCTTGGTTGTCCCGCTGAAATATTCTCTTGTTTGGCATCATGGCTCTCTCGATTAGTCTGATCTCTGATCTTTGATCACCAGATGCTCCGCGAGATTGGCCAAGTCAACGATGGCGCGCAACTCGGACGCGTGCACAAACTCCCACATCCGAGGCAGGTCGTAGCGAGAGAACACCTTAAAGTAGAGAGAGAGGGAGAGAATGAGAGATAGAGGGAGAGAGAGAGGGAGAGAGAGAGAGAGGGAGAGAGAGAACACCTTAAGAGAGCCTCTCTTGCACAGTTCATTCGATTCTCTTCATTATAGTTTACACCATTATTATTGCCATTTTTGAAGTGTTATCGTTCGGATTACTATTTCTGATCAAAAGTTTGCAATGATATAAAAGTTTGAATTCTTGTGACAATAAATCGAAGAATATCCTCAGGCTACTCTCGTTCTTTCTCTCCCTCACTTTCTATCTCTCTTTCTCTCTTTCTCTTTCTCTTTCTCTCGCTCTCACTCTCTCCCTCTTTCTCTCTCTTTCTTGCTCTCTCTCTCTCTCCTGACCATGCTTGCAATGATCTCGCGATTTTTTTCGATGTAATTCGCGTGGAAGATCGTGCGACGGCCGCAGATGTCCGTCACGCGAGTGCGCTTCAGAATCTTGCGGTGCTCGGGGTATCTAAGGTGTGTGAGGTGAGAGAGAAATGTAGACAGAGAAAGAGAGAGAGAGGGAGAGAGGGAGAGAGAGAGAGAGAGTGAACGGTGAAGATGAGAAAAGTTAGGCAAGGAAACAGAGGTGTCAATGGGCCGGCCCGACCCGGCCCGGCCCGGCCCTGCCCGGCCCTCAGGGCTGGCTGGCCCAATTTTCCAAGGCCCCGGGCCGGGCCGGGCAGGGCCCAAGAAAAGTTGGGCCGGACCGTAGGCCCGATTTTGCCCTCAAGTCAGAAATTCCTGGCAAATTGATGGTAAAGACATAAACTTTAAATTTTCGGAAGTATTAGAAATTGGTTTATATATAGTTTCATGTTACTTGGAGGTGTTTTCAACATGTTTTTGCTTTGCATTTCACTCAAACTGTGCACAGAGGGGTTTTCGAACATGGAGAACACGAATATTACGTTTTGTGCTTGCATGCAGTTTAACAAAATTATTCTACTTTACTAGCAAACGATTTTTCACGTGTTTGCACTTGTGTTCTGCTGGTGTGCATGAGTGCTTCTGCCTCAAGAAACTGTTTACTCTCTCCCGTTCAACGGACTCGGCCACGGCCACCAACGACGTCGCCAAGAAGTACCTCCAGGAAGTGGACCGCGAGGTTCTCTTTGATGCAGATAGATGCCAAGCTTTGGTCTGAAGCGGGATGCTACGACGTGGCAGGCACGACGACCTCTACGAGGACCAGCAGATTCACACAGTGGCTGGGACGGACTACGGAGACGGAAACCTGGGAACTCGCGGCATGGCTCTCTTCCTCCACTCACTCGAGAGCAACGACATCTACTACTAACTCTGTCTCACTGAATTCGATCTGGGTGTCGCGGTAAGACGCGCACTCGCGGAAGGCGCCGCGTCCTGCCACACGGCAGCCACACGCTGCGTTGCAAGGAACAGAGGAGACACTTGTGGCTCAGTTACTTTGTTAAACTGCATGCAAGCCCAAAACAAACCCCCAATTAACATAACGCCAATTTTTGAAAAAAAAATTTTTTTTTCGGATTTTGAAAATCGGGCTCAAACGGGCCCAAGGGCCGGGCCGGGCAGGGCAGGGCTCAAAATTACAAGGCCCGGAAATTTCCGGGCGGGTAAGACCGAGACTTTAGGCCCTCAGGGCAGGGCTGGCCCAAAAATTTTGGGCCCGTTGACACCTCTGCAAGGAAACCAAAGTTGGTATTGAAATGGCAAAATCGGGCAAATAGGATGTATATTTGACGACCAGCAGCAAGTATGGAGGCAGTAAGGCGTGATTTCTCGGATTCACCTTGGCTCGAGTTGCTCATTCTTTAAAGTCGTAAAATTTTGCTCGTTGTCCTGATTCTCCGGCTTCTTCTTCTCCTCCTCAATCTAAGCGGAAGAAGGTTCGTGAAAGGCAGATAGACAAAGAGAGAGAGAGTGAGAGAGAGAGGGAGAGAGAGGGGAGAGGGGAGACTGGAGAGAGAGGGTAGATAGAGAGAGAGGGAAGAGAGATTGAAAGAGAAAAACCTTCTCCATGTACAAAGTGGCAGTACTCATGGCAAAATTTTCGTCGTTGACGAGCTTGGTTATGCGGGCAGCGCCAGCTGAAAAAAATTAAAATAGTCAAAAATAAAATAAAAATAAACTCGCAGCTACATAGTTATATCGGCCGGGAACTATAGGAAGATCAACCAAATGGAACTTTAAAAATAGTATTTTTTTGCCTGAAATATTATAATGTAAATTGACTTGAGAATTCCTGAAAGTTTCGATTGATTCCACACGGCCACGACTATGCAAAATTGATAGCGGGCAGTGCTGTCAAAATCAGTAGAATCCCTTATCCTTGGCTTTTCATGATAGCATCTTCATAAATTCGAGAGACAAAGTACAGTTGTACTTCCTCACTCTCGATAAGCTGACGGAGATCGTTCGCTACCGCAATTCTTTCAATCTTCTCGCGTGAAATCTTTTCCGGTAACGCGCCTTCCTTTTTCTTTTCTGCAAAAATAAAAGTGTTTTTTTTAAACGAAGACATTTTCATAGGTTTTGTTAAGTTTAAAAATAAACCGCGTGTACTTTTTGCGCAGTTGACGAAGAGGAACGCCCATGCAGCGACTCCAATAACCAAAAAGGTGGTCAGACAGGAATCGCCATGCTCAAATTATTTTTCCAAGTTGTTTTTTTATACATAGATTCTTTCTCTACTGATCATACAAATATTTTCTCTCTTTGCTTTCTTTATCATAGATTGTGAAAGATAATTAGGAAAAATTTGTGGTAAATAAACCGGACCAGCAAAAGTTCCTTAACGATGTCGGCCATTGAAGAAGAAATTAGAAGAGCAGAGCTTGCAACCGACTGAGCCAGGAATCGCGTAGGAAAGTGATGAGAATTACACCGAGGACGCGCCTTTATACAGTTCAACTTAAACAGTTCAACAGCTTTCAGTTCTTTTATTATAATTCTTTTTTGGGTTGTCGATTTATGAACACGTGTATTTATCACGAATCCCGTGCCTATGCGAATAATGTTCAGAGAAGCATTAACAAAGTACAATCATACTTTATAATATGTTTATGTTCGTTGTTCACTTTTCATCAATATGTAGTTTATCTGAACTACTTGAATCTTTCAAGAGTTTTGTCTTTATTTTTCCATTTTCCGATCCAAGATCCATGGAGAAGGAACGAAGAATGCGTTGAAGCGGCTCTTCCTTCGTGAAAATTCTCGCTTGAACTCGTATTTTCAAGGAGGATCAGCCAAGTCAACACCAACAATTCTGATGAACTGATGAATAAATCATGTGATAAACAACATCTCAACGTCTCAACGTCTCAACGTTTCTTCTTCTCTTCTAAAAAAGTGTTGTTTGATTGGACCCGGAGATGACTCTATCATAGCCGTATTTTTGAGCAAGTCATTTTCCTTGGCGTTCCATTCTTTCCAACTCACTTCTGCTGGATCAAATTACATGAGCATCCCCAGAGAAGAAGTCAGGCGTACTGTTGCGCGAATGCCCCTCGAACAAGTAATGAAAGGTTTGTGTGGAAAATTGGATGTGCCGAGTGAAGATTGTTCGTCGTGGACGTGATAGGAGTGCATGTTGACGAATAAAATGCGTTTCAACAAGGGCGACTCGAGTAACACGACAGGATTTATTAACGGCAAATCAATTAAATAGAAGAATTAAACTGATGAGAAGAAGAGAAGACTGAAGCAATGATATGGCTACTCTTAATGAGAAGCAATGATGATAGAGCTACTCTAAAAGAGTAGTAATGATGATGGGGAAGCGAGGTTGAATAATTGGCCTTAAGTGGCGGCCAAAACAGAGAAGAAGAAGTAAGCACCCACACCGGGGCTTACGCAAGGTAGCAAGTGAAGAAAGGTGAGAAAAAGGGATGAGGGAGAGGCGACAAAACAACGAGCCAATCAATCGATGGAAGAATGCCGGGCCTCTTGCATGGCCTGACCAGGTCCACTCGAGAAAGACAAAGAGATATAGAGAAAGTAGAGAGAGAAGCAAAGACCGAGCGAGGAGAGAAATGATAACTCGCCTCGGTCACACTAATACTATACAGTAGTAACGACACTAAATACTAGGCCAGCACACAAAAACACAGAGGAAAAGAAATTTCCAATGAAAATTGGAAACAGTTTGCAAGAATATACATACAATAGCGTGCAATAAAGTGAATGTTTTGCTTTCTTCATGCATATTTTTTCAAAGTGGAAGTAAGTTTATGCAGATATCTTGCAATACTTTTCTGCAGACACGAGACTGCCAAATATTGTGGTTTTCTCTTATTATGAACTAAATGTATGTGTAAAATACATACACATTTATTTGCTCTATACGATAAAAAAATCGCGTGTTTGTCCATAATTTGTTCGTCTTTCGCTCTCTGCCTCTCACTTTCAATCACTCATTTTCACTTTCTCTCTCATTTTCTCTCTATTTCTCTTTCTCTCTCTCTCTCTCTCTCTCTCTCTCTCTCTCTTTCTCTCTAGTACTCTCCCTCTCTCGCTTGCTTCTATTCTTTGAGTTTATCAGACACCAGCCATGCATTCATGTGGCTCGGCAGTCAGCTTTCTTTCTTCTCTCTTCGATCTCAACACTCTCTCGGTCGTCTTTGTTCGTCCGCACTCTCCTTTCCTTCTGTGCTATTTTCTCTCGTAAGCCGAGTGCACGCGTATCGCCAAGTCCAACGTGAGCCAATGTTGTGCAATCGTACACTGCGCCCTAGACTAGAATAGTGCGATAGCTATAAATTTCGAACCTGCTTCGTTAGCCTTCCGTGAAACATTGTTTGCGGACCTTGTAAGAAGAATTTCTTTAAAACAATATACAATAAATATTCACAATCGTTATTTCATTGCAGTACTTCGTTCGGGTTCTATAATTTTCGCTGAAACCCGATGCCTTACGCATATTATAATGTTCGTTACTTTTGTATTAAACTATCACTTTTCCTCATGACTTTCAGCTTAACGACGCTGTCGAAGGAGTGCTTACCTTGACTAACCGTGAACGTTTTAAAATGATTCCCTGTTCACGCTTCACATCTACATGGCTTCGAGAGCGATTACGTGACGTCAGTTCATGCATGTTTTCGTTGTACCAGCATAAGCTCCGCCCATCCGTATACGAATCTCTCCAAATTGTAGAGTGGCGAGCCTGTCTCATCTGCGGGAGAAGTTGATATCGAGCAGATCGGCCAAGGGCGCGGCTTCTGCTCGCTGATCTACCGAGTGAGCGTCGACGGTCACAGCTACGCTATCAAGGTCTATCTTTTATTATTAATTCATCCGCTTTTAACATGATATGTTTTACACCTAAATTACAAAACAAAGATTTCACTGATTCATTTCAATCAGCCTAATGTGAAATTTTAAAGACAAAAAAAAACTTTAAAAAAAGTTGCCTATTAAATACATCTCATATTTGCAGATCACCGGCCTTCAGCAAACGCCTCTTTCTGAAGGCATGGATTACTGCTTGAGAGATACTTTTGTCTGCAAATTAAATATTAAACATTTTCATAATAAAAAAAATCAGTTAAGTCAGGAAAGCAAACAAAGGAAAATTTGTATCTTTAAATGACATATTTCTAGCGACCGAGCACGAGCGCGAAATGGCCGCGTTTCATCGCGACGTACACGCGCGCGAAATGCAAGCGTACGCGTGGTTCAATCTTCAAAGGGATGCCGACGACGCTGGCGCCGCGTCAAAACTTCAAAGGGTGCCGCTGACGATCGCTCGCCTCTACGCCGCTGAAGAGGCGACGGAGAAATATGATGCTAGTTTTTTTTAATACAAATAACAGCAATTCTCTTATAAATATTAATCAACTGGCATTCAATTCACGATCTTCACATTGTCACGATATTTTTTACAGCTCGCAGTAATTTGCTTATCGATTGGTCGTTTTCATTTGGCTCCATGATTTTTGGTCAAATGATCGTTGGTCACGTGATTGTTGGTCAAATTTTAATTTGATTGTTGGTCAAATGATTTGTGGTCACATGATTGTAGGTCAAATGATTTTTGGTCACGTGATTTTTGGTTAAATGATTATTGGCCACATGATTTTGGCCTGGGAATCATGTGACCAATAATTATTTGACCAAAAATCACGTGACCAAAAATCTTTGACCTACAATCATGTGACCACAAATCATTTGACCAACAATCAAATTAAAATTTGACCAACAATCACTTGACCAACTATCATTTGACCAAAAATCAGGACTCAGGGAATTATTGTGATGGACGACTGCAGGGAATTATTGTGATGGACGACTTCTCATCGAAAATCGTGACGTCGCTCGACTGGGTGAAAGGATACGACGAGACGCATGTTCGTTTTTATGATTTTATAAAAAAAAATATACCTATATATATACATATATATTTAAAAAATCACAACTTATTCTTTGCAATATCTCAAATTGCCGAAACGTTTTATAGGTACTCAGTATCATCGAGCAAGTTGTTGGCTTCCAGTTTGCCAGCTTGGCAGCAACGGCAAGCCCGGTTTGCTTAATCTCCAATGACTTCTTATGTATACATATCGCCAATCACGCTTAAACAAATATATTATACACAACATACAAAAAACATGAGTGGAATTTACAGCCAGAATTTCCTCCCAACGTGAAATTACGCGAGATTTTCTGTGAGTTTACCGTGGATTGCATTGAAAAGCTGCCGTGGCTGAGCGAGAGGCAAATGTTAGCTTATTTTCTTGAAATATTCAAACAATATATAGGATTCTTTTCTTATCTCTTGCTTTTGCGTAGCAGACAATTTTTAAAATAAAACTTACAAGCAAACAAAAGATTGTATTGCAGCAAAATCATCAAAGAATGTTGTGTGGCATCAAATGTTCTTGCTACGCAGTGTGACACCTATGGTACATTTGAGCTGACTTATTTCATAGAGTAACTGCAACAGTAATAATCTATCTATACATTAGTAATACTAACAGTTATTACTTTAACATATTAGTTGCAACGTTCCTCGAAGTCGTTAGAGTGGCACTTTCAGGTCTCGAGCCCGTCATAATCCACTGTGACTTCTGGCCAAATAACCTGCTCTTCCAGAAGGAGGCGAGCCAAGCGGACGCGACGGTTCTCGCCGTACTTGACTGGCAGGCAGTGAGCACTGGTTAATAAGTTTTTTTTTTGCATAAAAGGAGACAAAATTACGAATACTGATTATGAGTTAATGAAAAGCCTCGGTACCATTCTGTATTATAGCGCGAATTGTTTTTGCAGCATAAATTTGAATTTGAAATGACAATTATAGCTTATTCTTTGGCTCAAAGACCTTAGCCATATGGTTGCCCTGCAATAATCTAGTATTTTATTACAAATAATTAGATATTATTGAAGTGCAAGCCAGATAAAGCCGTATAATCTAGGCTGCTGTCTGGTAGACGTGACATCAGCCATAGTTCTGTCGCTGACTCCTGAGACTAGGCGTGCAAGAGAAAACTCATTGCTTCGCGCGTACGTTGAGGGAATAAGGAAGCGGTGCGAGGAGGGAGGAATCACATTTGACATCACATTCGAGCTGGTCAGACTTATCAATTTCTCTCTCTCTCTCTGTCTACGTATTTTTCTTTATCTCTCAGCCTCATTCACCTTGTCTTTCTATCATCTTTATAGCCATCGATCTCTCATCCCATGACTTCTCTCCCATTCTTTCCGTTTTTATGTTACTTTCTCCCTCTTTTTTCAGCTTTCCCCTTTCATGTGCCATTTTTTAATTCTAAACTTTTCTGAATGATTCCATGTTTGTTGCTAAAGGCCCGCGCCCTCTACACTCGCTGCATGCGTTACTCTCTTCTCCAAATGACGATGACCGCCGCCTTTCATCCCCAGTTCGATCAGCCTGAAGAAGGCGCGCAGCTCGGTCCGCTCTCGCAACGGCTGAATGCGCTTCTCGAAGACATCATTGCCGACGAGGACGAGCACAAAAGGAATTGAGAAATCATTCGATGAATTTTGATTTGATATGAGTGGTTGTGATAAATGAAAGGAGTCTCAACAAAGGAGTCTCTACTGCAACAGGTCAGAAACGCAGAAAAACGCAAGTTCAATTCAGTATGTTAAATAGTCTCACCCACTCAAATGAGGAATTAAAATGCGACGAACACAACAAGAGTAGATAGTAAAGAGCAGCAAATTAGTTTACGATGTTTTTGCAAATTCTTCTAGCGCGCAACTGGCTGTCGTGAAGGAGGTCTCTGCTTTGCGGAAGAAACAGGCGTCTCCTTCTTCTTCTTCAGAAATTGGATATATTTGATTGAAGAAATGCGTGCAGCAACCTTCAAAGATGAAGTCAGAACGAAAAAAAAACAATTAAATGTATCATATATGTATGTACCTCTTATAACACCATATGGAAGTCTTGAACCTTGGTCTTCAAAGAAAAACTTGGCAGATATTACCTGCATTCGAAGGCATTTGACGAAGATGATAACGAGAATGGGATCGGTGATAGGGAAGATGACGGTAAGCCGGATGAGAAAGGTGCCCGCGTGGCCAAGATTGGCTGCTGGAATGCAGTTTTCAATTTCAATCAACGCCATGAGTCTTCGTCATTCTTGGGGATTTGATGCATGATGGAGGAAGTTGGTATTGGAATGCAGTATTTGGATTATTATCAAAGCCAACGGCTCTGAATCCATTCGAATAGGCGTGTAGTATTGCGTGGAAAAAAATGCAAAACCTGTGAATGACGTCACTATTATCGTTACCAGTGGAAGGTACGAGAAGACGCTCGGCGCCAGCGTCTAAAGGCAAACTCTGAATCTTCTCTGGAAGCCTCCTTTTCAACACCTTCCGAAGACCTGGACGAGGAGCGCCGTGAAGAGCTGTCGATGCAAGTCGCGCGTCCGCGTCGACATGTGCATCGTTCTGAAGGCGCGCCGAATTCGGACGATACAAAAGGCGATGACGCCACCGGTTACTGTAACCAGAGAGAATGTGAATAAAATAAAGTTAAAAAAGAGATATAGGCTGTTTTAGGATACTCACTACCGTAATCTGTTTGAACTTTCCTGGCCATTTGCCTGACACAAGAACGATTTAAAGTATAGTCGCCGTTCTCTAAAGCAAATGCTTTTTTGCCCTTGTGTCAGGCAAAATGAATTCAAAAGTGAATTTCTTGCTTCTTTAAGTTACACCGAGCTGAAAATGGCAAGAGACCAATGGCGAAAATGCTGCATCCCACGAGAACTGCAAGACTCGATCCATTCAGAATCAGTTCGCCATTTTGGCCAGGCACCTATAAAAAATATAGTTTTTTTTTGTCCGCGTTTAGATTCTCTCACTAACTCTCATAAGAATAACATAGTACGTGTGAAGGTGTAAGTCCAAGTCGTATAGTTCGACCGCTTGAAGCTTGGCGAAAATCTGTATTGGCAGTACGATATAATAAAATTCCCAAGTTCATATCTACATATGTATATCTGCATTCTGCAAACATTTATTCGTGTAATATATATATGTAATATATATGTATATGATATTATATATATATATATATATATATATATATATATATATATATATGAATATATAAGTCGGCATATTATAAAGGAGTGCACACGGTTTACTTTTTCAGCGTATGGCGTCTTCCAGCAGCAGATGCTAATGAGTAGCGTGACAGATATATTGATGGCGAAGGCGGGCGAGCCCATGAGCATACACGCTTGCCAGCGGCGGAGCCTGCCGATCCACTGCAGCCAAGATGGCCTGAAGCAAACGACCGGCAAATCAACGTATTACTACTTCGCTTTTTAGTAAAAAAAAGCACCATGTGTTAGTTTTGCGTTAGTGTTGCAACGATCAACATTTCAAATAAAATAAAAGAAAACAAAATAAGGCTCCGATGATCCATTTTGATAATGAAATCATTGATTTCGCACCCGCAAATTGCGTTGAATCGATAGAGGAAGTGGAGCGCCAGCAGACTGAACGTTTGGTAAAAGAGAAATATGAAGATGGAGAGCACGACTGCACCGCCTGCATTTGGAAGCCGAGGAGCGAGTTCGGAGAAGAAGATGAGGCCATCATCCGTCTGCTGTATCACCTGGGTATTCTTGTTTAAAAAACATATTTGTATAATACACTTAATCCAACTAAGCGCATTAGTGCAAATATAAAATGACACAAATGTTTTCATGAATTTAGTTGAGCCAAAAGCTTAGTGGGCGATTGACAGAATGACTGAGAGCGAGGAGGATATTCGAGACGGCGAATGCGAGCAGCAGCAGTCGGTAGTTGCCGATGCCAGCGGCTGGAGAGTCAGGAAGGCCAGCAGGCCGTTCGTGCAGATGGCTAGACCGGTTCCGGTAAGTGTCAATGCCTCTTCTATTTCACGTGACATTGTCATCGGGTGCCAAGCCTCAATTATACACATGTAAGGTGTGGAAGAGCAACCGAATGCTTGAGAGATGGTGATGTCTTATCACTGCAATATATGAAAATATCATTGAGAATATTAAATACGAATTTCTTTTCTGCAATACGTGCAAAAAGTTACGTCTAAGAGACAATACTCGTTATGTGAAGTTGAAAGCAAACGGAATGACGTTTCCGACGTCTATTTTCGCGAGTGAGAGCAGGAGGCTTGAAACAGCTTTTGCCGCACGAGTCATAGTCATTCAATATACCCCATCAGCATGTGTGCAACATCAGCGCCTAACTAAGTCAATGTTAAGCCAAATCCAAGTGCAACTTCATTTATCGCAAGTTTTTGTGCAAGTAGTACATACGGGATCAGACGGTGGAAACCATGAACCCCTCCATTAGTGTTTGCTGTGAGCATTCTGAGATGGTTCATAATAGCGTACCTGATATACATACTTCTTCTCACCACAGATTCATGTTATCATAAACTGATAAATTTCAACAGAGTTTCCTGTGATCAAAAACTGAAAGTGCGACCTGTTACCCGTGCAGATTACTTATTGCAGTTGAGTAATTTCTCATTTTCGAGGCAAATAATTATATATGAGAAAAAATATTCAGCGGTCAAGCAACGCTTGAGTTTTGAGGGAAGAGTTGAGAGGCAGATCGAAAAAGGCTTTCAAAGTCTATTATCTTGTGCTGGATACTGTGCTATCATACTGCTAAAACTTTTTGAAATAACAGTGGGAATTCAAACGCTAGTTCTTCACAAGAGGCTACTAAACTCCATGGAGAGAGCTATTAAATGTTTTTTTTTTAAATATTCATTCAAGACTTTGTAAGACAGGAAAAAGTCAGGTCTGTCAACAGCTGGAACAGTACTTGCTACTCATTTGGGAAATGTCCCAAAAATAACCATCATTCGGTATACCTACAAAATGCCCAAGAAAAATGAAATTACCGCGTGCCATGTGCGGGAGGCCAATCAGACACATAGAGAACGCGTGACTTTGTTGCAGTCCATGTCACAGAGTATACTTATGTATGTACTTTCTTGCTTTGCAAAGTCAGACGCAGTCTTGACTCAGCCGACCTCGAAATTTTTATCAACACGATTGATATACAGTACCGCCCAACAACCAGGGGTGCAGGAACTTTCGGAACTTTCGGAAAGTTCCAAAATGTCCGATCAAATTGTGCGCTTCTTGATAATCGCACGTCGATTTGGTTTGCATATTCGGATTCAGGCACTCGGGTTTTACCATAATTGATCAAAAAAAGTCAAAATAATGCAAAATGAAAATCTTGTGAATTTAGTGTCAAGGATTCGGTTGTTGGAGCGGGCTGATATGATTGGTATGGCCCAGTGGCTTACGCATTAGCCTGCTATTTTGTTTGTCACAGGTTCGGGCTACAATCGAAGTAAATCTTTTGCTGCGACTGACTTCACAAGATTTTCATTTTGCATTATTTTGACTTTTTTTGATCAATTATGGTAAAACCCGAGTGCCTGAATCCGAATATGCAAACCAAATCGACGTGCGATTATCAAGAAGCGCACAATTTGATCGGACATTTTGGAACTTTCCGAAAGTTCCTGCACCCCTGGTTGTTGGGCGGTACTGTATGTATGTACTATATGTCCAAAAACAGTGAGATCGCATGAATCATCGTGCAAAAGAATAGAGGCCGGAAAGCATAGAACGGAAGCACTAAAGCGTATTGTTCCCACTAAGTGCAATCTTCTAAGACGCTATTTCCAAAACTTCTTTTTAGCATACAGTACAAAATAGCATATCGTGAGTCGTCATAAACATATCAACTAATTACACACTCACATCATAACAATTCGCTTATAGAAAGCAAGGGATAAACTGATTTTTAATGAATCTTGCATCTACTGCTTATTGTAAACACTTGCGTGGTTGCTATACATAATAGACTGGATCTTTCGATGTTTCAAGAGGATATTTCCGTGTCGAATAATATGTATATATATTTTTGGGTTTACCACTTGAGTTCTGCTCGCTTCACTCTATCTAAAGCTCATCCGGAAGCACTACACAACTTATTCTGGATATTTGTGGTTTCACTTGACTTGAGCTTGCTCCGCAGTCGACGCGAAAAGCGAGCTGGTAACATTGCAACCTGAAAATAAGTCCATTTATATAGTATTTTTATTTTTAAATTGAAAAACAATTAATTTCACCTGTGACTGTGGTGACATGAACAGGCAATCCGAAATGTTAATATGTACATATATGTATTGCACCCGCCTGATCCCGAAAGCATTTGATGAAGATTATCACAATAACTGGATCGGTGATTGGAAAGATAATTGTGATGCACATGAGGAGGGCGCCATGGTGGCCAAGATCGATGCCTGTATCAGGACATCTGTTTTGAGCAATTATTTTCCGATTTAAAGAGGCACGAAACTCAACTGTAATCTACCTATTTGGATTTTATGTCTTTTCAAGTCGCGCCTCTCTAAATCATATGCTCTCTCGATCCTTGTATGACCAGTCAAAAAGGCGCGAATTCAAAATTAAATTTTTGATTCCTTTAGCCAAATGAACAGCGTAAATAAAAAAAAGGTGTAAACCTGTTATCGGAGAAATAAATATTAGCGTCATTGGAATGTACGAGAATACTGCAGGAATTATGGTCTGTAATGAGGGAAGAAAGTAGAATAGAAGATAGCAATCTTGGATGGCATTCAAAATTGAGTGGCAATTTTCTCGTGGTTTGTTTTCCTCTTCAAATTTTGCCTCGCTCACCTCTTACATGAACAAGAACATCTACTTATTATTCAAGACAGTTTTAAACAACCTGAAGCAGAAGAGCGACGAATAGCTGCCGATGCATGTCGCCGGTCTTCTTCGACATTTTGGCTGTCTTAAAGGCGCGTCGTATTCGGATGACACAGAAGACGATTAGTGAACCAGTGTCTTGATTAGAGAGAGAGAAAGCATACTAATCCTTTAAGAAAGAGAAAAAAATCGCCAGAGAAGCAAAGATTTACAAAAGTTAAATCGCAATTTTTGCATCTTTAGTAAATTTTAGTTTAAAAAAGCAGACTCGAGCCATACTAGCTAGCATCGCCAAGATATGCGGCGTGTTATATCTAAGACCGCGCTCGTCATCAGGAACCTAAAATATTAGTGTTAGAGTTTGAATCATAATAAAAAAACAACTCCATTGATATGAATCTTGAGAGTTAAAAAATAAAATGAATTATTAAGATTAATCAAAATGTGTTAATGGCCTTGAGCATGATGGCGATATAAGAATGATGACGCGTGTCCAGCGCATACACCTCATAAAGGGGGAGTTTGGAGAATACCTAAACTTACTATATTTACATATGTAGATATGTACATATATACATATTCACATATGTATTTAGAGATATTTCATTTGAAAGACCAGACAATATTGCTATCAATATTAGTCGATGGTGGAATAAATATGCAAAAATAATAAAAACAATTAAAATCTATTAAACAATTAACCTCATCCATGTACGGTGTCGGACGGCAACATATGGCCGCAATGAGCATATAGACAAGGTTGTAGGCGAGTGCTAACGTGCCGACCAGCACGCAAGACTGCCAAACTTTCAAGCGAGAAAGCCACCGAAGCTGCGGTGGCCTAGAATTTTTGAATTTCACGCCAACTCAGAGCCGGATATCATCTCATCAACAACATTTGTAATCGAACCCGCAAATAGCGTTGTATCGATACAGAAAGTGAAGTGCAAGCAGAATGAAGGTTTGCGTGAAAAGAAGCACGAAGATGGAGCACACTATAATTCCGACGACGAAAGGAAGATGAGGCGACAATTCGGAGAAGAAGATGTAGCCGTAGTCAAGAAAACGACCTTACATATATACATACATATATACAAGAAAGAATAATTATTTTATGTCGAATTTGAACTTTCAGTTATGCACGTAGACGCTAGGCTACAATTGATAGAGAGCACTAAAATTTCTTGAATGCTGACCAGTCGAACTATTCCATTGTTGACTGCTACGACCATATTGGAGATGTGACTTGAACGGAACTCGAGTCTTAAACGCAAGAAATAAAGGTACATATTTTATTCGTCTCGGAAACACCCTCTTGAAACGTCAAAATAAATTGTCTATTGAAAGTATACGATTAGCAAAATTCACACAGCCGTATTATGTGTTTACTCGAAACGAAATCTTCTCGCCATATGCTGGGATATGTATGTACCTCCATTGCAAGATGAAAACATCATTACTTTGCTTTGACATATTGTTGCCCCTGACTGTTAATAAATTAGAATGTTTATAACGGCCCAAGATATATTATTTTTCTCATTTACAAGTACAATGAGATGTTTATAAAGTGAAATAGTCTTTCGTATCTTGTCATTATCTTTTATCATATTCACAGCTATTTCTCGCCGGACCGTTTGCGTCCGTGCATATAACTTTGTCACGCAAAAACAGGACAATTACAATTAATTATTCTGCCTATTTTTTCACACAGCTTCTTTCAATGACGTCAACTTATGACTTGAAAATGCTGTCTTTGACTCTCCAGCCGCTGGCTCGCGTAAGAAACGAAAACAACAGGCTGTCTCCATAATCTATATATATATATATATATATATATATATATATATATATCGGTCAGTTTACATAGGTTTCGGTCCGTTTACATATATATATATATATATATATATATATATATATATATATATATATATATATATATATATATATATATATATATATATATATATATATATAACGGACCGAAACCTATGTAAACTGACCGAAACCGTTCGATTGTGTCCGGTGTGCAAAAAATAAAATGAATTATTAAGATTAATCAAAATGTGTTAATGGCCTTGAGCATGATGGCGATATAAGAATGATGACGCGTGTCCAGCGCATACACGTCATAAAGGGGGAGTTTGGAGAATACCTAAACTTACTATATTTACTTATGTACATATGTACATATATACATATTCACATATGTATTTAGAGATATTTCATTTGAAAGACCAGACAATATTGCTATCAATATTAGTCGACGGTGGAATAAATATGCAAAAATAATAAAAACAATTAAAATCTATTAAACAATTAACCTCATCCATGTACGGAGTCGGACGGCAAAATATGGCCGCAATGAGCATATAGACAAGGTTGTAGGCGAGTGCTAACGTGCCGACCAGCACGCAAGACTGCCAAACTTTCAAGCGAGAAAGCCACCGAAGCTGCGGTGGCCTAGAATTTTTGAATTTCACGCCAACTCAGAGCCGGATATCATCTCATCAACAACATTTGTAATCGAACCCGCAAATAGCGTTGTATCGATACAGAAAGTGAAGTGCAAGCAGAATGAAGGTTTGCGTGAAAAGAAGCACGAAGATGGAGCACACTATAATTCCGACGACGAAAGGAAGATGAGGCGACAATTCGGAGAAGAAGATGTAGCCGTAGTCAAGAAAACGACCTTACATATATACATACATATATACAAGAAAGAATAATTTTTTTATGTCGAATTTGAACTTTCAGTTATGCACGTAGACGCTAGGCTACAATTGATAGAGAGCACTAAAATTTCTTGAATGCTGACCAGTCGAACTATTCCATTGTTGACTGCTACGACCATATTGGAGATGGAGAATGCGAGCAGTAGTAGTCGGTAGTTGCCGATTGTCAGTCGCGTTAGTGGCTGGAGGGTCAGCAAGGCGAGCAGGCTGTTCGTGCAGATTGCAACCACCGTCGAGGCGATTGTTAGAATTTCTGCTGTGCCACTCGAGATCATGGTGTTCTATAACCTTATTAGCATGACTCTAGTTTTGAAAAAAAGTGATTTATATATATTACTGTAAAAATATAACAAATGTTAATTCATAAAGACAAACTTCATTATCCACGTATATACGAAGATGTCATAGATGTAACATGGGATTTGGAAGAAAGTATACATATTAGCAGTTGTGTATCTCTTGATGAAGCAGTTGGGTTGAATGGAAGCGTAATTTACATACGTATATAATATGTATGTATGTCCTGGGTTTCTTTAAAAAAAAAGGATAATTAGCTTCCCCTTGTCAATCTTGCTTCCGAGCGTAATATTTTTCTCGATCGACAAACGGCACCAAATCATCATATGCCAAGGCGCTGGCTGATAAGCGAATTTAATTGTCAAATCAGACATAAGTTGTAGCATGGAGATTAATATCAGGCGTGCAAGTTTCATATACAAACAACAAGACTTGTAGTTACACAAAAAATACTGCAGTTATCCTCGTGAAGCCTCAGGCGAATTTATCCGATGTTGCTTTGATTTGACAGAGTTGCCGTGAAAATATTTGTTACAGTGGAAGTCTCAATTATGCATTTTTAACTCTCACCAATAGCAGGCTTACGAAGAGGTTTAAAGGGAATGCACACCGGACACAATCGAACGGTTTCGGTCAGTTTACATAGGTTTCGGTCCGTTTACATATATATATATATATATATATATATATATATATATATATATATATAGATTATGGAGACAGCCTGTTGTTTCCGATGCTGACGATAGCCAGCGGCTGTAGAGTCAAAGAGAGCATTTTCAATTCCTATGTCTACGTCATAGAAAGATGCTGGGTGAAAATATAGGCAGAATAATTAATTGTAATTGTCCTGTTTTTGCGTGACAAAGTTATATGCACTGACGCAAACGGCCCGGCGAGAAATAGCTGTGAATATGATAAAAGATAATGACAAGATTCGAAAGACTATTTCACTTTATAAATATCTCATAGTACTTGTAAATAAGAAGAATAATATATCTTGGGTAGTTATAAACATTCTAATTAATTAACAGTCAGGGGCAACACTTATGTCAAAGCAAAGTAATGATGTTTTCATCTCGAAATGGAGGTACATATCCCACAATATTGCGTGAAGATTTCGTTTCGAGTAAACACAGAATACGGCTGTGTTAATTTTGCTAATCGTTCACTTGCAATAAATAATTTATTTTGACGTTTCAAGAGGGTGTTTCCGAGACGAATAAAATATGTACATACCTGTATTTCTTGCGTTTAAGACTCGAGTTCCGTTCAATTCACGCTCTCTAAGGGTAGCACGGTTGCATTACTTATTTGTGGGATCGCTTGGTCTCTTTAGCTTCCGTCGCAGGCGAAGATAAAAGCAAGTCGACATTATTGCAGCCTGAAAATTAGCATATTTATTTCGTTGTACATTCCAAAAATAATCAATTACAAATATTCGTGGGACAACATGTCAAATTATTACATATAAATTATTCATATATTCGCTCATAAATAGGTAGTACGAAAAAGTACCAGCCTGTTCCCGGAAGCATTTTATAAAGACGATCACAATAACTGGGTCAATGATTGGAAAGATAATTGTGCAGCGTATGAGAAGGGTGCCAAGGTGACCAAGATCGACGCCTGTACGAGGAAATGGTTTTTTTTTATTTAAAAAAAATCAAACCGGTCAACGGAGCAAAAAAGATCAGCATCATAGGAATGTAGGAGAACGCTGCAGGAATTATGGTCTGGAATTAGGGCGGAAGCTCTAATAGGATAGTGGCAATCTGGGATGCGACATTGAGAGCTAATTTTATAGAGTTTTTTTTATCTTTGCATTATCACTGCTTACATGTAAATAAAGCTCATGTTGTTAATAATGATGCCTTAAAAAAACCTGAAGCAGAAGAGCGATGAATAGCTTCCTATGCATATCGCGGGTCTTCTTAGACATTTTGACTGTCTTAAAGGCGCGTCGTATTCGGAGGACGCAGAAGACGATTAGAGCACCAGTGCCTTGATTTGTGAAAGATAACAAGATGATGCTATCCTTGAAGAAAGAGATTTCAGAATTTTCTCATGTTAAAGGAGCACGAAACTCAAGTGTAATCTATTTTAATTTTCCTTCCCAAACTTTGTTGCGAGTAAAAGACATACTCGAGATCAGTGCGAGCCATACAAGAATCGTCAAAATATGCGGCTTGTTATACCTGAGGTCCCGCTTGTCATCAGGAACCTTAAGTATTGATTTGGTGAATGTCATTGAATCGAAAGCATTAATTGGTGTGAGCCAAAGAAATAGTAGCCTTCAACATGATGGCGAGATAAGAATGACGGCGCGTGTCCAGCCCGTGCAGCTCATAAACGGGCTTTTTCGAAAATACCTTAAGTTTATGACATTACTTATTTCGATATATGTATTAACTACATTTGTATCTATATATATATATTTATTTATATAAAATAAACAAAGAACCTGGTCCATGTACGGTGTCGAACGGCAACAAAAGACTGAAGTTAGCGAATATACAAGACTGTAGGCGAGTACTGACATGCCGACCAGCACGCAAGACTGCCACACTTTCAAGTGAGAAAGCCACCGAAGCTGTGACGGTCTAGAATTTAAATTTCCCGCCAACTCGAACAATATTTTCCGAAAAAATTTGTAGTCGAACCGGCAAAGGGCGTTGTATCGGTACAGAAAGTGAAGTGCAAGCAGAATGAAAGTCTGTGCAAAGAGAAGTATGAAGATGGAGCACATGATAATTCCGAAGACGTAAGGAAGACGAGGTGATAGCTCGGAGAAGAAGATATAGCCATAGTTAGCGAAGACAATGACCTTATGCATGAATATGAATAAAAACTGGTACTCATGAATAATCTTTTTTAAGACGCATTTTAGTTGAGCTTTGAGCTATTATGTATGTAGACAGTGTTAAATATAAAGAGAGTACATAGTACATACATACGTAGAGGTGTTACAATTAAAGAAGCATTAAATTTGAGTGAATTCTGACAGGTCGAACGATTCCATGGTTGACTGCAACGACCATATTGGAGATTGAGAAGGCGAGCAGCAGTAGTCGGTAGTTGCCGATAGTCACTCGCGTTTGTGGCTGGAGGGTCAGGAAGGCCAGCAGGCTGTTCGTGCAGATTGCAACTACCGTCGTGGCAATTGTTAGAAGATTTTCTGCTGTGCCACTCGACATCATGGTGTTCGATAACCTGTTTAACATGATTTTGTTTTGTCCTCGAATTCTTTAAAAAAACATGGATAGTATTGTAGCTTCCCCCTTTCACTCTTACCTACTTCCGCGAGCAATGTTTTTCTCGATCGACAATCGACACCTAATTATCATATTCTCAAGATGTTAGTTAAGAAGAAGTTAATTTTCAACTCAGACATTCATATGTTGTAGCGTGATGAAGAAGTTCAAAAATTGAAATGTCGCTCCAGCGGCATACAATTTGGGTATGGAAAACAAATTTGTTAGATGCTCAAGTAGGTTAGCGAGAGAAAAATGATGTCAGTGCCAGTTCAAATACTCCATTGTGCAGAGTGATTACTAATTACGAAGGGAATGCACACCGGACACAAGCGAACGGTTTCGGTACTCAAGAGACAATACTCGTTATGTGAAGTTGAAAGCAAACGGAATGACGTTTCCGACGTCTATTTTCGCGAGTGAGAGCAGGAGGCTTGAAACAGCTTTTGCCGCACGAGTCATAGTCATTCAATATACCCCATCAGCATGTGTGCAACATCAGCGCCTAACTAAGTCAATGTTAAGCCAAATCCAAGTGCAACTTCATTTATCGCAAGTTTTTGTGCAAGTAGTACATACGGGATCAGACGGTGGAAACCATGAACCCCTCCATTAGTGTTTGCTGTGAGCATTCTGAGATGGTTCATAATAGCGTACCTGATATACATACTTCTTCTCACCACAGATTCATGTTATCATAAACTGATAAATTTCAACAGAGTTTCCTGTGATCAAAAACTGAAAGTGCGACCTGTTACCCGTGCAGATTACTTATTGCAGTTGAGTAATTTCTCATTTTCGAGGCAAATAATTATATATGAGAAAAAATATTCAGCGGTCAAGCAACGCTTGAGTTTTGAGGGAAGAGTTGAGAGGCAGATCGAAAAAGGCTTTCAAAGTCTATTATCTTGTGCTGGATACTGTGCTATCATACTGCTAAAACTTTTTGAAATAACAGTGGGAATTCAAACGCTAGTTCTTCACAAGAGGCTACTAAACTCCATGGAGAGAGCTATTAAATGTTTTTTTTAAATATTCATTCAAGACTTTGTAAGACAGGAAAAAGTCAGGTCTGTCAACAGCTGGAACAGTACTTGCTACTCATTTGGGAAATGTCCCAAAAATAACCATCATTCGGTATACCTACAAAATGCCCAAGAAAAATGAAATTACCGCGTGCCATGTGCGGGAGGCCAATCAGACACATAGAGAACGCGTGACTTTGTTGCAGTCCATGTCACAGAGTATACTTATGTATGTACTTTCTTGCTTTGCAAAGTCAGACGCAGTCTTGACTCAGCCGACCTCGAAATTTTTATCAACACGATTGATATACAGTACCGCCCAACAACCAGGGGTGCAGGAACTTTCGGAACTTTCGGAAAGTTCCAAAATGTCCGATCAAATTGTGCGCTTCTTGATAATCGCACGTCGATTTGGTTTGCATATTCGGATTCAGGCACTCGGGTTTTACCATAATTGATCAAAAAAAGTCAAAATAATGCAAAATGAAAATCTTGTGAATTTAGTGTCAAGGATTCGGTTGTTGGAGCGGGCTGATATGATTGGTATGGCCCAGTGGCTTACGCATTAGCCTGCTATTTTGTTTGTCACAGGTTCGGGCTACAATCGAAGTAAATCTTTTGCTGCGACTGACTTCACAAGATTTTCATTTTGCATTATTTTGACTTTTTTTGATCAATTATGGTAAAACCCGAGTGCCTGAATCCGAATATGCAAACCAAATCGACGTGCGATTATCAAGAAGCGCACAATTTGATCGGACATTTTGGAACTTTCCGAAAGTTCCTGCACCCCTGGTTGTTGGGCGGTACTGTATGTATGTACTATATGTCCAAAAACAGTGAGATCGCATGAATCATCGTGCAAAAGAATAGAGGCCGGAAAGCATAGAACGGAAGCACTAAAGCGTATTGTTCCCACTAAGTGCAATCTTCTAAGACGCTATTTCCAAAACTTCTTTTTAGCATACAGTACAAAATAGCATATCGTGAGTCGTCATAAACATATCAACTAATTACACACTCACATCATAACAATTCGCTTATAGAAAGCAAGGGATAAACTGATTTTTAATGAATCTTGCATCTACTGCTTATTGTAAACACTTGCGTGGTTGCTATACATAATAGACTGGATCTTTCGATGTTTCAAGAGGATATTTCCGTGTCGAATAATATGTATATATATTTTTGGGTTTACCACTTGAGTTCTGCTCGCTTCACTCTATCTAAAGCTCATCCGGAAGCACTACACAACTTATTCTGGATATTTGTGGTTTCACTTGACTTGAGCTTGCTCCGCAGTCGACGCGAAAAGCGAGCTGGTAACATTGCAACCTGAAAATAAGTCCATTTATATAGTATTTTTATTTTTAAATTGAAAAACAATTAATTTCACCTGTGACTGTGGTGACATGAACAGGCAATCCGAAATGTTAATATGTACATATATGTATTGCACCCGCCTGATCCCGAAAGCATTTGATGAAGATTATCACAATAACTGGATCGGTGATTGGAAAGATAATTGTGATGCACATGAGGAGGGCGCCATGGTGGCCAAGATCGATGCCTGTATCAGGACATCTGTTTTGAGCAATTATTTTCCGATTTAAAGAGGCACGAAACTCAACTGTAATCTACCTATTTGGATTTTATGTCTTTTCAAGTCGCGCCTCTCTAAATCATATGCTCTCTCGATCCTTGTATGACCAGTCAAAAAGGCGCGAATTCAAAATTAAATTTTTGATTCCTTTAGCCAAATGAACAGCGTAAATAAAAAAAAGGTGTAAACCTGTTATCGGAGAAATAAATATTAGCGTCATTGGAATGTACGAGAATACTGCAGGAATTATGGTCTGTAATGAGGGAAGAAAGTAGAATAGAAGATAGCAATCTTGGATGGCATTCAAAATTGAGTGGCAATTTTCTCGTGGTTTGTTTTCCTCTTCAAATTTTGCCTCGCTCACCTCTTACATGAACAAGAACATCTACTTATTATTCAAGACAGTTTTAAACAACCTGAAGCAGAAGAGCGACGAATAGCTGCCGATGCATGTCGCCGGTCTTCTTCGACATTTTGGCTGTCTTAAAGGCGCGTCGTATTCGGATGACACAGAAGACGATTAGTGAACCAGTGTCTTGATTAGAGAGAGAGAAAGCATACTAATCCTTTAAGAAAGAGAAAAAAATCGCCAGAGAAGCAAAGATTTACAAAAGTTAAATCGCAATTTTTGCATCTTTAGTAAATTTTAGTTTAAAAAAGCAGACTCGAGCCATACTAGCTAGCATCGCCAAGATATGCGGCGTGTTATATCTAAGACCGCGCTCGTCATCAGGAACCTAAAATATTAGTGTTAGAGTTTGAATCATAATAAAAAAACAACTCCATTGATATGAATCTTGAGAGTTAAAAAATAAAATGAATTATTAAGATTAATCAAAATGTGTTAATGGCCTTGAGCATGATGGCGATATAAGAATGATGACGCGTGTCCAGCGCATACACCTCATAAAGGGGGAGTTTGGAGAATACCTAAACTTACTATATTTACATATGTAGATATGTACATATATACATATTCACATATGTATTTAGAGATATTTCATTTGAAAGACCAGACAATATTGCTATCAATATTAGTCGATGGTGGAATAAATATGCAAAAATAATAAAAACAATTAAAATCTATTAAACAATTAACCTCATCCATGTACGGTGTCGGACGGCAACATATGGCCGCAATGAGCATATAGACAAGGTTGTAGGCGAGTGCTAACGTGCCGACCAGCACGCAAGACTGCCAAACTTTCAAGCGAGAAAGCCACCGAAGCTGCGGTGGCCTAGAATTTTTGAATTTCACGCCAACTCAGAGCCGGATATCATCTCATCAACAACATTTGTAATCGAACCCGCAAATAGCGTTGTATCGATACAGAAAGTGAAGTGCAAGCAGAATGAAGGTTTGCGTGAAAAGAAGCACGAAGATGGAGCACACTATAATTCCGACGACGAAAGGAAGATGAGGCGACAATTCGGAGAAGAAGATGTAGCCGTAGTCAAGAAAACGACCTTACATATATACATACATATATACAAGAAAGAATAATTATTTTATGTCGAATTTGAACTTTCAGTTATGCACGTAGACGCTAGGCTACAATTGATAGAGAGCACTAAAATTTCTTGAATGCTGACCAGTCGAACTATTCCATTGTTGACTGCTACGACCATATTGGAGATGTGACTTGAACGGAACTCGAGTCTTAAACGCAAGAAATAAAGGTACATATTTTATTCGTCTCGGAAACACCCTCTTGAAACGTCAAAATAAATTGTCTATTGAAAGTATACGATTAGCAAAATTCACACAGCCGTATTATGTGTTTACTCGAAACGAAATCTTCTCGCCATATGCTGGGATATGTATGTACCTCCATTGCAAGATGAAAACATCATTACTTTGCTTTGACATATTGTTGCCCCTGACTGTTAATAAATTAGAATGTTTATAACGGCCCAAGATATATTATTTTTCTCATTTACAAGTACAATGAGATGTTTATAAAGTGAAATAGTCTTTCGTATCTTGTCATTATCTTTTATCATATTCACAGCTATTTCTCGCCGGACCGTTTGCGTCCGTGCATATAACTTTGTCACGCAAAAACAGGACAATTACAATTAATTATTCTGCCTATTTTTTCACACAGCTTCTTTCAATGACGTCAACTTATGACTTGAAAATGCTGTCTTTGACTCTCCAGCCGCTGGCTCGCGTAAGAAACGAAAACAACAGGCTGTCTCCATAATCTATATATATATATATATATATATATATATATATATATATATATATATATATATATCGGTCAGTTTACATAGGTTTCGGTCCGTTTACATATATATATATATATATATATATATATATATATATATATATATATATATATATATATATATATATATATATATATATATATATATATAAACGGACCGAAACCTATGTAAACTGACCGAAACCGTTCGATTGTGTCCGGTGTGCAAAAAATAAAATGAATTATTAAGATTAATCAAAATGTGTTAATGGCCTTGAGCATGATGGCGATATAAGAATGATGACGCGTGTCCAGCGCATACACGTCATAAAGGGGGAGTTTGGAGAATACCTAAACTTACTATATTTACTTATGTACATATGTACATATATACATATTCACATATGTATTTAGAGATATTTCATTTGAAAGACCAGACAATATTGCTATCAATATTAGTCGACGGTGGAATAAATATGCAAAAATAATAAAAACAATTAAAATCTATTAAACAATTAACCTCATCCATGTACGGAGTCGGACGGCAAAATATGGCCGCAATGAGCATATAGACAAGGTTGTAGGCGAGTGCTAACGTGCCGACCAGCACGCAAGACTGCCAAACTTTCAAGCGAGAAAGCCACCGAAGCTGCGGTGGCCTAGAATTTTTGAATTTCACGCCAACTCAGAGCCGGATATCATCTCATCAACAACATTTGTAATCGAACCCGCAAATAGCGTTGTATCGATACAGAAAGTGAAGTGCAAGCAGAATGAAGGTTTGCGTGAAAAGAAGCACGAAGATGGAGCACACTATAATTCCGACGACGAAAGGAAGATGAGGCGACAATTCGGAGAAGAAGATGTAGCCGTAGTCAAGAAAACGACCTTACATATATACATACATATATACAAGAAAGAATAATTTTTTTATGTCGAATTTGAACTTTCAGTTATGCACGTAGACGCTAGGCTACAATTGATAGAGAGCACTAAAATTTCTTGAATGCTGACCAGTCGAACTATTCCATTGTTGACTGCTACGACCATATTGGAGATGGAGAATGCGAGCAGTAGTAGTCGGTAGTTGCCGATTGTCAGTCGCGTTAGTGGCTGGAGGGTCAGCAAGGCGAGCAGGCTGTTCGTGCAGATTGCAACCACCGTCGAGGCGATTGTTAGAATTTCTGCTGTGCCACTCGAGATCATGGTGTTCTATAACCTTATTAGCATGACTCTAGTTTTGAAAAAAAGTGATTTATATATATTACTGTAAAAATATAACAAATGTTAATTCATAAAGACAAACTTCATTATCCACGTATATACGAAGATGTCATAGATGTAACATGGGATTTGGAAGAAAGTATACATATTAGCAGTTGTGTATCTCTTGATGAAGCAGTTGGGTTGAATGGAAGCGTAATTTACATACGTATATAATATGTATGTATGTCCTGGGTTTCTTTAAAAAAAAAGGATAATTAGCTTCCCCTTGTCAATCTTGCTTCCGAGCGTAATATTTTTCTCGATCGACAAACGGCACCAAATCATCATATGCCAAGGCGCTGGCTGATAAGCGAATTTAATTGTCAAATCAGACATAAGTTGTAGCATGGAGATTAATATCAGGCGTGCAAGTTTCATATACAAACAACAAGACTTGTAGTTACACAAAAAATACTGCAGTTATCCTCGTGAAGCCTCAGGCGAATTTATCCGATGTTGCTTTGATTTGACAGAGTTGCCGTGAAAATATTTGTTACAGTGGAAGTCTCAATTATGCATTTTTAACTCTCACCAATAGCAGGCTTACGAAGAGGTTTAAAGGGAATGCACACCGGACACAATCGAACGGTTTCGGTCAGTTTACATAGGTTTCGGTCCGTTTACATATATATATATATATATATATATATATATATATATATATATATATAGATTATGGAGACAGCCTGTTGTTTCCGATGCTGACGATAGCCAGCGGCTGTAGAGTCAAAGAGAGCATTTTCAATTCCTATGTCTACGTCATAGAAAGATGCTGGGTGAAAATATAGGCAGAATAATTAATTGTAATTGTCCTGTTTTTGCGTGACAAAGTTATATGCACTGACGCAAACGGCCCGGCGAGAAATAGCTGTGAATATGATAAAAGATAATGACAAGATTCGAAAGACTATTTCACTTTATAAATATCTCATAGTACTTGTAAATAAGAAGAATAATATATCTTGGGTAGTTATAAACATTCTAATTAATTAACAGTCAGGGGCAACACTTATGTCAAAGCAAAGTAATGATGTTTTCATCTCGAAATGGAGGTACATATCCCACAATATTGCGTGAAGATTTCGTTTCGAGTAAACACAGAATACGGCTGTGTTAATTTTGCTAATCGTTCACTTGCAATAAATAATTTATTTTGACGTTTCAAGAGGGTGTTTCCGAGACGAATAAAATATGTACATACCTATATTTCTTGCGTTTAAGACTCGAGTTCCGTTCAATTCACGCTCTCTAAGGGTAGCACGGTTGCATTACTTATTTGTGGGATCGCTTGGTCTCTTTAGCTTCCGTCGCAGGCGAAGATAAAAGCAAGTCGACATTATTGCAGCCTGAAAATTAGCATATTTATTTCGTTGTACATTCCAAAAATAATCAATTACAAATATTCGTGGGACAACATGTCAAATTATTACATATAAATTATTCATATATTCGCTCATAAATAGGTAGTACGAAAAAGTACCAGCCTGTTCCCGGAAGCATTTTATAAAGACGATCACAATAACTGGGTCAATGATTGGAAAGATAATTGTGCAGCGTATGAGAAGGGTGCCAAGGTGACCAAGATCGACGCCTGTACGAGGAAATGGTTTTTTTTTATTTAAAAAAAATCAAACCGGTCAACGGAGCAAAAAAGATCAGCATCATAGGAATGTAGGAGAACGCTGCAGGAATTATGGTCTGGAATTAGGGCGGAAGCTCTAATAGGATAGTGGCAATCTGGGATGCGACATTGAGAGCTAATTTTATAGAGTTTTTTTTTATCTTTGCATTATCACTGCTTACATGTAAATAAAGCTCATGTTGTTAATAATGATGCCTTAAAAAAACCTGAAGCAGAAGAGCGATGAATAGCTTCCTATGCATATCGCGGGTCTTCTTAGACATTTTGACTGTCTTAAAGGCGCGTCGTATTCGGAGGACGCAGAAGACGATTAGAGCACCAGTGCCTTGATTTGTGAAAGATAACAAGATGATGCTATCCTTGAAGAAAGAGATTTCAGAATTTTCTCATGTTAAAGGAGCACGAAACTCAAGTGTAATCTATTTTAATTTTTCTTCCCAAACTTTGTTGCGAGTAAAAGACATACTCGAGATCAGTGCGAGCCATACAAGAATCGTCAAAATATGCGGCTTGTTATACCTGAGGTCCCGCTTGTCATCAGGAACCTTAAGTATTGATTTGGTGAATGTCATTGAATCGAAAGCATTAATTGGTGTGAGCCAAAGAAATAGTAGCCTTCAACATGATGGCGAGATAAGAATGACGGCGCGTGTCCAGCCCGTGCAGCTCATAAACGGGCTTTTTCGAAAATACCTTAAGTTTATGACATTACTTATTTCGATATATGTATTAACTACATTTGTATCTATATATATATATTTATTTATATAAAATAAACAAAGAACCTGGTCCATGTACGGTGTCGAACGGCAACAAAAGACTGAAGTTAGCGAATATACAAGACTGTAGGCGAGTGCTGACATGCCGACCAGCACGCAAGACTGCCACACTTTCAAGTGAGAAAGCCACCGAAGCTGTGACGGTCTAGAATTTAAATTTCCCGCCAACTCGAACAATATTTTCCGAAAAAATTTGTAGTCGAACCGGCAAAGGGCGTTGTATCGGTACAGAAAGTGAAGTGCAAGCAGAATGAAAGTCTGTGCAAAGAGAAGTATGAAGATGGAGCACATGATAATTCCGAAGACGTAAGGAAGACGAGGTGATAGCTCGGAGAAGAAGATATAGCCATAGTTAGCGAAGACAATGACCTTATGCATGAATATGAATAAAAACTGGTACTCATGAATAATCTTTTTTAAGACGCATTTTAGTTGAGCTTTGAGCTATTATGTATGTAGACAGTGTTAAATATAAAGAGAGTACATAGTACATACATACGTAGAGGTGTTACAATTAAAGAAGCATTAAATTTGAGTGAATTCTGACAGGTCGAACGATTCCATGGTTGACTGCAACGACCATATTGGAGATTGAGAAGGCGAGCAGCAGTAGTCGGTAGTTGCCGATAGTCACTCGCGTTTGTGGCTGGAGGGTCAGGAAGGCCAGCAGGCTGTTCGTGCAGATTGCAACTACCGTCGTGGCAATTGTTAGAAGATTTTCTGCTGTGCCACTCGACATCATGGTGTTCGATAACCTGTTTAACATGATTTTGTTTTGTCCTCGAATTCTTTAAAAAAACATGGATAGTATTGTAGCTTCCCCCTTTCACTCTTACCTACTTCCGCGAGCAATGTTTTTCTCGATCGACAATCGACACCTAATTATCATATTCTCAAGATGTTAGTTAAGAAGAAGTTAATTTTCAACTCAGACATTCATATGTTGTAGCGTGATGAAGAAGTTCAAAAATTGAAATGTCGCTCCAGCGGCATACAATTTGGGTATGGAAAACAAATTTGTTAGATGCTCAAGTAGGTTAGCGAGAGAAAAATGATGTCAGTGCCAGTTCAAATACTCCATTGTGCAGAGTGATTACTAATTACGAAGGGAATGCACACCGGACACAAGCGAACGGTTTCGGTACTCAAGAGACAATACTCGTTATGTGAAGTTGAAAGCAAACGGAATGACGTTTCCGACGTCTATTTTCGCGAGTGAGAGCAGGAGGCTTGAAACAGCTTTTGCCGCACGAGTCATAGTCATTCAATATACCCCATCAGCATGTGTGCAACATCAGCGCCTAACTAAGTCAATGTTAAGCCAAATCCAAGTGCAACTTCATTTATCGCAAGTTTTTGTGCAAGTAGTACATACGGGATCAGACGGTGGAAACCATGAACCCCTCCATTAGTGTTTGCTGTGAGCATTCTGAGATGGTTCATAATAGCGTACCTGATATACATACTTCTTCTCACCACAGATTCATGTTATCATAAACTGATAAATTTCAACAGAGTTTCCTGTGATCAAAAACTGAAAGTGCGACCTGTTACCCGTGCAGATTACTTATTGCAGTTGAGTAATTTCTCATTTTCGAGGCAAATAATTATATATGAGAAAAAATATTCAGCGGTCAAGCAACGCTTGAGTTTTGAGGGAAGAGTTGAGAGGCAGATCGAAAAAGGCTTTCAAAGTCTATTATCTTGTGCTGGATACTGTGCTATCATACTGCTAAAACTTTTTGAAATAACAGTGGGAATTCAAACGCTAGTTCTTCACAAGAGGCTACTAAACTCCATGGAGAGAGCTATTAAATGTTTTTTTTTAAATATTCATTCAAGACTTTGTAAGACAGGAAAAAGTCAGGTCTGTCAACAGCTGGAACAGTACTTGCTACTCATTTGGGAAATGTCCCAAAAATAACCATCATTCGGTATACCTACAAAATGCCCAAGAAAAATGAAATTACCGCGTGCCATGTGCGGGAGGCCAATCAGACACATAGAGAACGCGTGACTTTGTTGCAGTCCATGTCACAGAGTATACTTATGTATGTACTTTCTTGCTTTGCAAAGTCAGACGCAGTCTTGACTCAGCCGACCTCGAAATTTTTATCAACACGATTGATATACAGTACCGCCCAACAACCAGGGGTGCAGGAACTTTCGGAACTTTCGGAAAGTTCCAAAATGTCCGATCAAATTGTGCGCTTCTTGATAATCGCACGTCGATTTGGTTTGCATATTCGGATTCAGGCACTCGGGTTTTACCATAATTGATCAAAAAAAGTCAAAATAATGCAAAATGAAAATCTTGTGAATTTAGTGTCAAGGATTCGGTTGTTGGAGCGGGCTGATATGATTGGTATGGCCCAGTGGCTTACGCATTAGCCTGCTATTTTGTTTGTCACAGGTTCGGGCTACAATCGAAGTAAATCTTTTGCTGCGACTGACTTCACAAGATTTTCATTTTGCATTATTTTGACTTTTTTTGATCAATTATGGTAAAACCCGAGTGCCTGAATCCGAATATGCAAACCAAATCGACGTGCGATTATCAAGAAGCGCACAATTTGATCGGACATTTTGGAACTTTCCGAAAGTTCCTGCACCCCTGGTTGTTGGGCGGTACTGTATGTATGTACTATATGTCCAAAAACAGTGAGATCGCATGAATCATCGTGCAAAAGAATAGAGGCCGGAAAGCATAGAACGGAAGCACTAAAGCGTATTGTTCCCACTAAGTGCAATCTTCTAAGACGCTATTTCCAAAACTTCTTTTTAGCATACAGTACAAAATAGCATATCGTGAGTCGTCATAAACATATCAACTAATTACACACTCACATCATAACAATTCGCTTATAGAAAGCAAGGGATAAACTGATTTTTAATGAATCTTGCATCTACTGCTTATTGTAAACACTTGCGTGGTTGCTATACATAATAGACTGGATCTTTCGATGTTTCAAGAGGATATTTCCGTGTCGAATAATATGTATATATATTTTTGGGTTTACCACTTGAGTTCTGCTCGCTTCACTCTATCTAAAGCTCATCCGGAAGCACTACACAACTTATTCTGGATATTTGTGGTTTCACTTGACTTGAGCTTGCTCCGCAGTCGACGCGAAAAGCGAGCTGGTAACATTGCAACCTGAAAATAAGTCCATTTATATAGTATTTTTATTTTTAAATTGAAAAACAATTAATTTCACCTGTGACTGTGGTGACATGAACAGGCAATCCGAAATGTTAATATGTACATATATGTATTGCACCCGCCTGATCCCGAAAGCATTTGATGAAGATTATCACAATAACTGGATCGGTGATTGGAAAGATAATTGTGATGCACATGAGGAGGGCGCCATGGTGGCCAAGATCGATGCCTGTATCAGGACATCTGTTTTGAGCAATTATTTTCCGATTTAAAGAGGCACGAAACTCAACTGTAATCTACCTATTTGGATTTTATGTCTTTTCAAGTCGCGCCTCTCTAAATCATATGCTCTCTCGATCCTTGTATGACCAGTCAAAAAGGCGCGAATTCAAAATTAAATTTTTGATTCCTTTAGCCAAATGAACAGCGTAAATAAAAAAAAGGTGTAAACCTGTTATCGGAGAAATAAATATTAGCGTCATTGGAATGTACGAGAATACTGCAGGAATTATGGTCTGTAATGAGGGAAGAAAGTAGAATAGAAGATAGCAATCTTGGATGGCATTCAAAATTGAGTGGCAATTTTCTCGTGGTTTGTTTTCCTCTTCAAATTTTGCCTCGCTCACCTCTTACATGAACAAGAACATCTACTTATTATTCAAGACAGTTTTAAACAACCTGAAGCAGAAGAGCGACGAATAGCTGCCGATGCATGTCGCCGGTCTTCTTCGACATTTTGGCTGTCTTAAAGGCGCGTCGTATTCGGATGACACAGAAGACGATTAGTGAACCAGTGTCTTGATTAGAGAGAGAGAAAGCATACTAATCCTTTAAGAAAGAGAAAAAAATCGCCAGAGAAGCAAAGATTTACAAAAGTTAAATCGCAATTTTTGCATCTTTAGTAAATTTTAGTTTAAAAAAGCAGACTCGAGCCATACTAGCTAGCATCGCCAAGATATGCGGCGTGTTATATCTAAGACCGCGCTCGTCATCAGGAACCTAAAATATTAGTGTTAGAGTTTGAATCATAATAAAAAAACAACTCCATTGATATGAATCTTGAGAGTTAAAAAATAAAATGAATTATTAAGATTAATCAAAATGTGTTAATGGCCTTGAGCATGATGGCGATATAAGAATGATGACGCGTGTCCAGCGCATACACCTCATAAAGGGGGAGTTTGGAGAATACCTAAACTTACTATATTTACATATGTAGATATGTACATATATACATATTCACATATGTATTTAGAGATATTTCATTTGAAAGACCAGACAATATTGCTATCAATATTAGTCGATGGTGGAATAAATATGCAAAAATAATAAAAACAATTAAAATCTATTAAACAATTAACCTCATCCATGTACGGTGTCGGACGGCAACATATGGCCGCAATGAGCATATAGACAAGGTTGTAGGCGAGTGCTAACGTGCCGACCAGCACGCAAGACTGCCAAACTTTCAAGCGAGAAAGCCACCGAAGCTGCGGTGGCCTAGAATTTTTGAATTTCACGCCAACTCAGAGCCGGATATCATCTCATCAACAACATTTGTAATCGAACCCGCAAATAGCGTTGTATCGATACAGAAAGTGAAGTGCAAGCAGAATGAAGGTTTGCGTGAAAAGAAGCACGAAGATGGAGCACACTATAATTCCGACGACGAAAGGAAGATGAGGCGACAATTCGGAGAAGAAGATGTAGCCGTAGTCAAGAAAACGACCTTACATATATACATACATATATACAAGAAAGAATAATTATTTTATGTCGAATTTGAACTTTCAGTTATGCACGTAGACGCTAGGCTACAATTGATAGAGAGCACTAAAATTTCTTGAATGCTGACCAGTCGAACTATTCCATTGTTGACTGCTACGACCATATTGGAGATGTGACTTGAACGGAACTCGAGTCTTAAACGCAAGAAATAAAGGTACATATTTTATTCGTCTCGGAAACACCCTCTTGAAACGTCAAAATAAATTGTCTATTGAAAGTATACGATTAGCAAAATTCACACAGCCGTATTATGTGTTTACTCGAAACGAAATCTTCTCGCCATATGCTGGGATATGTATGTACCTCCATTGCAAGATGAAAACATCATTACTTTGCTTTGACATATTGTTGCCCCTGACTGTTAATAAATTAGAATGTTTATAACGGCCCAAGATATATTATTTTTCTCATTTACAAGTACAATGAGATGTTTATAAAGTGAAATAGTCTTTCGTATCTTGTCATTATCTTTTATCATATTCACAGCTATTTCTCGCCGGACCGTTTGCGTCCGTGCATATAACTTTGTCACGCAAAAACAGGACAATTACAATTAATTATTCTGCCTATTTTTTCACACAGCTTCTTTCAATGACGTCAACTTATGACTTGAAAATGCTGTCTTTGACTCTCCAGCCGCTGGCTCGCGTAAGAAACGAAAACAACAGGCTGTCTCCATAATCTATATATATATATATATATATATATATATATATATCGGTCAGTTTACATAGGTTTCGGTCCGTTTACATATATATATATATATATATATATATATATATATATATATATATATATATATATATATATATATATATATATATATATATATATAAACGGACCGAAACCTATGTAAACTGACCGAAACCGTTCGATTGTGTCCGGTGTGCAAAAAATAAAATGAATTATTAAGATTAATCAAAATGTGTTAATGGCCTTGAGCATGATGGCGATATAAGAATGATGACGCGTGTCCAGCGCATACACGTCATAAAGGGGGAGTTTGGAGAATACCTAAACTTACTATATTTACTTATGTACATATGTACATATATACATATTCACATATGTATTTAGAGATATTTCATTTGAAAGACCAGACAATATTGCTATCAATATTAGTCGACGGTGGAATAAATATGCAAAAATAATAAAAACAATTAAAATCTATTAAACAATTAACCTCATCCATGTACGGAGTCGGACGGCAAAATATGGCCGCAATGAGCATATAGACAAGGTTGTAGGCGAGTGCTAACGTGCCGACCAGCACGCAAGACTGCCAAACTTTCAAGCGAGAAAGCCACCGAAGCTGCGGTGGCCTAGAATTTTTGAATTTCACGCCAACTCAGAGCCGGATATCATCTCATCAACAACATTTGTAATCGAACCCGCAAATAGCGTTGTATCGATACAGAAAGTGAAGTGCAAGCAGAATGAAGGTTTGCGTGAAAAGAAGCACGAAGATGGAGCACACTATAATTCCGACGACGAAAGGAAGATGAGGCGACAATTCGGAGAAGAAGATGTAGCCGTAGTCAAGAAAACGACCTTACATATATACATACATATATACAAGAAAGAATAATTTTTTTATGTCGAATTTGAACTTTCAGTTATGCACGTAGACGCTAGGCTACAATTGATAGAGAGCACTAAAATTTCTTGAATGCTGACCAGTCGAACTATTCCATTGTTGACTGCTACGACCATATTGGAGATGGAGAATGCGAGCAGTAGTAGTCGGTAGTTGCCGATTGTCAGTCGCGTTAGTGGCTGGAGGGTCAGCAAGGCGAGCAGGCTGTTCGTGCAGATTGCAACCACCGTCGAGGCGATTGTTAGAATTTCTGCTGTGCCACTCGAGATCATGGTGTTCTATAACCTTATTAGCATGACTCTAGTTTTGAAAAAAAGTGATTTATATATATTACTGTAAAAATATAACAAATGTTAATTCATAAAGACAAACTTCATTATCCACGTATATACGAAGATGTCATAGATGTAACATGGGATTTGGAAGAAAGTATACATATTAGCAGTTGTGTATCTCTTGATGAAGCAGTTGGGTTGAATGGAAGCGTAATTTACATACGTATATAATATGTATGTATGTCCTGGGTTTCTTTAAAAAAAAAGGATAATTAGCTTCCCCTTGTCAATCTTGCTTCCGAGCGTAATATTTTTCTCGATCGACAAACGGCACCAAATCATCATATGCCAAGGCGCTGGCTGATAAGCGAATTTAATTGTCAAATCAGACATAAGTTGTAGCATGGAGATTAATATCAGGCGTGCAAGTTTCATATACAAACAACAAGACTTGTAGTTACACAAAAAATACTGCAGTTATCCTCGTGAAGCCTCAGGCGAATTTATCCGATGTTGCTTTGATTTGACAGAGTTGCCGTGAAAATATTTGTTACAGTGGAAGTCTCAATTATGCATTTTTAACTCTCACCAATAGCAGGCTTACGAAGAGGTTTAAAGGGAATGCACACCGGACACAATCGAACGGTTTCGGTCAGTTTACATAGGTTTCGGTCCGTTTACATATATATATATATATATATATATATATATATATATATATATAGATTATGGAGACAGCCTGTTGTTTCCGATGCTGACGATAGCCAGCGGCTGTAGAGTCAAAGAGAGCATTTTCAATTCCTATGTCTACGTCATAGAAAGATGCTGGGTGAAAATATAGGCAGAATAATTAATTGTAATTGTCCTGTTTTTGCGTGACAAAGTTATATGCACTGACGCAAACGGCCCGGCGAGAAATAGCTGTGAATATGATAAAAGATAATGACAAGATTCGAAAGACTATTTCACTTTATAAATATCTCATAGTACTTGTAAATAAGAAGAATAATATATCTTGGGTAGTTATAAACATTCTAATTAATTAACAGTCAGGGGCAACACTTATGTCAAAGCAAAGTAATGATGTTTTCATCTCGAAATGGAGGTACATATCCCACAATATTGCGTGAAGATTTCGTTTCGAGTAAACACAGAATACGGCTGTGTTAATTTTGCTAATCGTTCACTTGCAATAAATAATTTATTTTGACGTTTCAAGAGGGTGTTTCCGAGACGAATAAAATATGTACATACCTATATTTCTTGCGTTTAAGACTCGAGTTCCGTTCAATTCACGCTCTCTAAGGGTAGCACGGTTGCATTACTTATTTGTGGGATCGCTTGGTCTCTTTAGCTTCCGTCGCAGGCGAAGATAAAAGCAAGTCGACATTATTGCAGCCTGAAAATTAGCATATTTATTTCGTTGTACATTCCAAAAATAATCAATTACAAATATTCGTGGGACAACATGTCAAATTATTACATATAAATTATTCATATATTCGCTCATAAATAGGTAGTACGAAAAAGTACCAGCCTGTTCCCGGAAGCATTTTATAAAGACGATCACAATAACTGGGTCAATGATTGGAAAGATAATTGTGCAGCGTATGAGAAGGGTGCCAAGGTGACCAAGATCGACGCCTGTACGAGGAAATGGTTTTTTTTTATTTAAAAAAAATCAAACCGGTCAACGGAGCAAAAAAGATCAGCATCATAGGAATGTAGGAGAACGCTGCAGGAATTATGGTCTGGAATTAGGGCGGAAGCTCTAATAGGATAGTGGCAATCTGGGATGCGACATTGAGAGCTAATTTTATAGAGTTTTTTTTTATCTTTGCATTATCACTGCTTACATGTAAATAAAGCTCATGTTGTTAATAATGATGCCTTAAAAAAACCTGAAGCAGAAGAGCGATGAATAGCTTCCTATGCATATCGCGGGTCTTCTTAGACATTTTGACTGTCTTAAAGGCGCGTCGTATTCGGAGGACGCAGAAGACGATTAGAGCACCAGTGCCTTGATTTGTGAAAGATAACAAGATGATGCTATCCTTGAAGAAAGAGATTTCAGAATTTTCTCATGTTAAAGGAGCACGAAACTCAAGTGTAATCTATTTTAATTTTCCTTCCCAAACTTTGTTGCGAGTAAAAGACATACTCGAGATCAGTGCGAGCCATACAAGAATCGTCAAAATATGCGGCTTGTTATACCTGAGGTCCCGCTTGTCATCAGGAACCTTAAGTATTGATTTGGTGAATGTCATTGAATCGAAAGCATTAATTGGTGTGAGCCAAAGAAATAGTAGCCTTCAACATGATGGCGAGATAAGAATGACGGCGCGTGTCCAGCCCGTGCAGCTCATAAACGGGCTTTTTCGAAAATACCTTAAGTTTATGACATTACTTATTTCGATATATGTATTAACTACATTTGTATCTATATATATATATTTATTTATATAAAATAAACAAAGAACCTGGTCCATGTACGGTGTCGGACGGCAACAAAAGACTGAAGTTAGCGAATATACAAGACTGTAGGCGAGTGCTGACATGCCGACCAGCACGCAAGACTGCCACACTTTCAAGTGAGAAAGCCACCGAAGCTGTGACGGTCTAGAATTTAAATTTCCCGCCAACTCGAACAATATTTTCCGAAAAAATTTGTAGTCGAACCGGCAAAGGGCGTTGTATCGGTACAGAAAGTGAAGTGCAAGCAGAATGAAAGTCTGTGCAAAGAGAAGTATGAAGATGGAGCACATGATAATTCCGAAGACGTAAGGAAGACGAGGTGATAGCTCGGAGAAGAAGATATAGCCATAGTTAGCGAAGACAATGACCTTATGCATGAATATGAATAAAAACTGGTACTCATGAATAATCTTTTTTAAGACGCATTTTAGTTGAGCTTTGAGCTATTATGTATGTAGACAGTGTTAAATATAAAGAGAGTACATAGTACATACATACGTAGAGGTGTTACAATTAAAGAAGCATTAAATTTGAGTGAATTCTGACAGGTCGAACGATTCCATGGTTGACTGCAACGACCATATTGGAGATTGAGAAGGCGAGCAGCAGTAGTCGGTAGTTGCCGATAGTCACTCGCGTTTGTGGCTGGAGGGTCAGGAAGGCCAGCAGGCTGTTCGTGCAGATTGCAACTACCGTCGTGGCAATTGTTAGAAGATTTTCTGCTGTGCCACTCGACATCATGGTGTTCGATAACCTGTTTAACATGATTTTGTTTTGTCCTCGAATTCTTTAAAAAAACATGGATAGTATTGTAGCTTCCCCCTTTCACTCTTACCTACTTCCGCGAGCAATGTTTTTCTCGATCGACAATCGACACCTAATTATCATATTCTCAAGATGTTAGTTAAGAAGAAGTTAATTTTCAACTCAGACATTCATATGTTGTAGCGTGATGAAGAAGTTCAAAAATTGAAATGTCGCTCCAGCGGCATACAATTTGGGTATGGAAAACAAATTTGTTAGATGCTCAAGTAGGTTAGCGAGAGAAAAATGATGTCAGTGCCAGTTCAAATACTCCATTGTGCAGAGTGATTACTAATTACGAAGGGAATGCACACCGGACACAAGCGAACGGTTTCGGTCCGTTTGGATATATACATAGATTATGGAGACAGCCTGTTGTTTTCGTTTCTTACGCGAGCCAGCGGCTGGAGAGTCAAAGACAGCATTTTCAAGTCATAAGTTGACGTCATTGAAAGAAGCTGTGTGAAAAAATAGGCAGAATAATTAATTGTAATTGTCCTGTTTTGCGTGACAAAGTTATATGCACGGACGCAAACGGTCCGGCGAGAAATAGCTGTGAATATGATAAAAGATAATGACAAGATACGAAAGACTATTTCACTTTATAAACATCTCATTGTACTTGTAAATGAGAAAAATAATATATCTTGGGCCGTTATAAACATTCTAATTTATTAACAGTCAGGGGCAACAATATGTCAAAGCAAAGTAATGATGTTTTCATCTTGCAATGGAGGTACATACATATCCCAGCATATGGCGAGAAGATTTCGTTTCGAGTAAACACATAATACGGCTGTGTGAATTTTGCTAATCGTATACTTTCAATAGACAATTTATTTTGACGTTTCAAGAGGGTGTTTCCGAGACGAATAAAATATGTACCTTTATTTCTTGCGTTTAAGACTCGAGTTCCGTTCAAGTCACGCTATCTAAGGGTAGCGCGGTTGCATTACACAACTTATTCTGCGTATTTGTGGGATCGCTTGGTCTCTTTAGCTTCCGTCGCAGGCGAAGATAAAAGCAAGTCGACATTATTGTAACCTGAAAATGAGCATATTTGTTTCATTGTACAATCCAAAAATAATCAATTACAAATATTAGTGAGACAACATATCAAATTATTACATATAAATTATTAATATATTCTCTCATAAATAGGTAGTACGAAAAAGTACGAGCCTGTTCCCGGAAGCATTTTATAAAGACGATCACAATAACTGGGTCAATGATTGGAAAGATAATTGTGCAGTGTACGAGAAGGGCGCCAAGGTGGCCAAGATCGACGCCTGTGCGAGGAAACGTTTTATTATTTTTATTTTTTGAAAAAAAAAATTACAGCAAACCTGTCAACGGAACAAAAAGGATCAGCATCATAGGAATGTAGGAGAACGCTGCGGGAATTATGGTCTAGAATGAGGGCGGAAATTCTAATAGGATAGTTGCAATCTGGGATGGGATACGACATTTAGTGCAAATTTTCTCGAGCTTTTTTTTAAATCTTTGCATTCCCACTGATTACATGTAAGGGATGCGAAATTGAAGGTAAATTTTCTCGAGTTTTTTTAATCTATGCATTCTCACTATTTACATGTAAATAAAGCTCATGGTGTGCATGTTAACAATGATAGTCTTAAAAACCTGAAGCAGAAGTGCGATGAATAGCTGCCGATGCATATCGCGAGTCTTCTTGGACATTTTGACTGTCTTGAAGGCGCGTCGTATTCGGAGGACGCAGAAGACGATTAGAGCACCAGTGCCTTGATTAGCTAGAGATTGCAACATGATGTGAGCCTTGAAGAAAGCGATTTCAAAATTTTTTCATGTTAAATGAGCACGAAATTAAAGATTAATTTATTTCAATTTTTCTGTTCATTTTACTCGCGTCTCTTTAACTCACATGCTTTCTCTCTCTCTCGGAATTGTGTCATGCAAAGCTCCTTTATGGAGAGTAAAAGACGTACTCGAGATCAGTGCGAGCCATACAAGAATCGTCAAAATATGCGGTGTGTTATATATGAGACCCCGCTTGTCATCAGGAACCTAAAGTATTGATTTGGTGTCTGTCATTGAATCGAAAGCGTTGAATGGTGTGAGCCAAAGAAGAAAGCATTTAACAATAGCCTTCAACATGATGGCGAGATAAGAATGACGGCGCGTTTCCAGCCCGTACAGCTCATAAACGGGCAATTTCGAAAATACCTTAACTGAGGACATTACTAATTTAGACATATTACTATGTTTATACCAAAATATATAAATTTATATAAAACAAACAAAGAACCTGGTCCATGTACGGTGTCGGACGGCACCAAATGACTGCAGTTAGCAAATATACAAGGATGTAGGCGAGTGCTGACATACCGACCAGTACGCAAGACTGCCACACTTTCAAGTGAGAAAGCCACTGAAGCTGTGACGGTCTAGAATTTGAATTTCACGCCAACTCGATCAATATAACATTTGTATCGAACCGGCAAAGGGCGTTGTATCGGTACAGAAAGTGAAGTGCAAGCAGAAGGAAAGTCTGTGCAAAGAGAAGTATGAAGATGTAGCACATGATAATTCCAAAGACGTAAGGAAGACGAGGTGATAGCTCGGAGAAGAAGATATAGCCATAGTTAGCGAAGAAAACGACCTTATGCATGAATATGAATAAAAACTGGTAATCAAAAATAATCTTTTTACTACGCATTTTCTTTGAGCCTTGAGCTTTGATGTATGTAGACGGTGTTAAATATAAACATAGTACAAAATACATACATACGTAGAGGTTTTACAATTGATGAAGCATTAAAATTTATTGAATCCTGACCGGTCGAACGATTCCATGGTTGACTGCTACGACCATATTGGAGATGGAGAATACGAGCAGCAATAGTCGGTAGTTGCCGATTGTCAGTCGCGTTTGTGGTTGGAGGGTCAGGAAGGCGAGCAGACTATCGTCATGACGATTGTTAGAAGATTTTCGGTGCCACTCGATAGCATGACGTTCTATAACCTGTTTAGCATGATTTGTTTTGTCCTCGAATTCTTAAAAACATGGATAGTATTGTAGCTTCCCCCTTTTCAATCTTACTTCCGCGTCTAATGTTTTTCTCGATTAACAATCGACACCTAATCATCATATGACCAAGATGTTACATAAGGCGAAGTTAATTTTCAACTCAGACATACATATGTTGTAGCATGATGTAAAAGTTCAAAATTGTTATGTCGCTACAGCGGCATACAATTTGGGAATGGTAAACAAATTTGTTAGCGAGATAAAAATGATGTCAGCGCCAGTTTAAATACTCCATTGTGCATAGTGATTATTAATTACATAACACACAGAAAAAAATGTGACTCACAATTATTGTTCCATCCAGAATTGTGACCAAAATTGTGACACGGGAGCTCACATCGAAAAATATGACACCGGATGTCACATTTTGGTGGCAAGGATGTCACATTTTGATGGCAAGCCCAAAATTGTGACATTGTTCCCCTGCGGGCCGTGCTCGCTCCTGCATCTCTCGCCCCGCAGTGGTCGCAAAGAACAATATCGTACAGTCGAAAAAGGCCGCCTAATCTAGGTTGTGCCGGTATGGGTGGGGTAATTCGCCGAAATTTCAAGCAAGAAAGGCGTTATGCTTTGCTTCAGATGCTGATTCTGCTGTCTGGCACCATAGCAGCATGCTCATGGTCAGCATGCTGCAAAGCTTTTTTTTTTGGTTTCGAGGTTATTGCGTAATCTTATATGAAATAATCCAGTGATACAAGGCATGAATGAAGAGGGAGGGAGAAAGGGACACGGCGAATGGTGCTCAGATGTCACATTTTATGTTCCACAGCTAAATGTGACATGGGGTGGAACACATATGTACCGAAGTAAAATCGGTACAATAATGTGACATCAAATTGTGACATCCCTTGTCACATTGTTTTCTGTGTGAATTATGAAAACATGAGAACTTACTTTCTTGGCGGAATAGAAGTTGTTTATTTTTTGATATAAGACGATGTCAACTTAAAAAAATTCTTCTTTTGTTGCTTAATTTTTCGTTTAGTTTCTTTCTCGCAGGATTTATAGAGTATTCCACTGTTTGCCATTTCAAGTGAAATTTATAAATTCGGTGACAAAATAGCGGCCAAACCAAAAATTGTAGAAAAATGTCTTTTAGATAACATCTCCTTATGTGTTTGTATGGCTAATTAATTCGCCCCGTAGATATGTATATGAAAAATTGCAGCAGAATAATTGTTCTAATGCTAAGGCGCTTCTACCCTAAAGATTTCCAAACTGTTAAAGATGTAATGATATGCGATTTTTTATTCAAATATTTTAATACATTGAAAACTACATTTTAAAATAGATAAGAAGGTAATGTAAAGGTAAAAGAAATGAAAATCCAGAAAGCAATGTCATACCAAATGAAGTCCTCTAATCGCTATAGCGATATTGCATCATGATATAAGTCACATTTTGTACAGAAAAAAAAAATCCATCACTTCTCGTTATGAAATGTGATGATTCTTAATGAGTTTTATCCACATACCGCTTATAACTCACGCATAAAGAATTAAAGGTTGAAATATATGTACATAACATGTTATACACATACATACATATACATATTGTACGATATAAAATAAATCAGTTGATAGTAAATTTCAGTTATTATTGCCTAGTGGCAAGTGGCGCCGCTCTCCAATCATCTCTCACTCGGAATGACTCAAGTTCGCCCCCCCCAGCCCCACTCCGCGCTCGATCCTCTCTCTCTCGTTCGTCGTCGAAGCTGCTCCTGGAGAAACGGTGGGCTCACCAGGATAAGAAGCCCGATATCTGCGGCCACTTCAATCAGATTCCGGCAGGCGAGGAATCGTCGAAATTCATCCCATCCTGGATCACTCGACCATTCATTAATGCCTTGAACCAACCGGATAAAAAAATTAAATGTGTTTTGGTTTCCCTCAATAGTAGCTAATAAATGTAGTGCCGTCGCTTTTCATGCGCTCTCTTGTTGATATGGCAAGCTCTTCCTCCGCCTCCCGCCCGCTCTCAAACACCCTCAAATCCAATCAACCGGCGCAGCTCCCGTTGAACCCGCGCATGGCTGGCCGCGGTGAAGTCTGGCCATTTATTTGTCGGTGTCTTTGCAGGTGTCCATCCTTCGCACACTTCCTTGTGATTGATCTCTTGAATACAATGAGTATTTTGTCCCGATAAGCAGTGAGATATTTATTAACGAGGTAGTTTTGAGATTAAAAGATTTAAAATACGACTTTATTGAAATATGTATTTCAATGGTAATCTAGTGCATTTCTAGCTAGTCTTTTGATAACACGCCGCTCGAAGCTGTGAAGGCAGAAACGTGGCCAACAATCGGCCGATTCTTAATCAGTGCTCGGAAGCACTCGAAGGAGGCCACGAACTTGGTGATCTGATAAAAGTAACCGTTATTATCTAGTACGAAATCATGAAAAAAAAGTTTTCCCGTGGAGAATTAAGTTGGTTCAATTGTACATATATTTGAGCTCGCCTGAACGCGCAGACATTTGATGAAGAAAACGACGAGAAGGGGGTCGATAATCGGGAAGATAATCGTGCTGCGCATGAGGAGGGCGCCAAGGTGGCCGAGATCGATGCCTGTGCCAGGAGATCGCTTTGGCGCAATTATTTTATCTTTAAAGGAGCACTAGACTCGACTGTAATCTATTTAAATTTTCCTGACTCTAAATCATATGGCCTTCAGTCAAATTTCATTTTATTCTCTTTAAACAAATTAGCAGCGAAAAAAGCAAACCTGTCAATGGAAAAACAAAGATGAGCATCATTGGAATGTAGGAGAATACTGCAGGAATTATTGTCTGGAATGATGGAAGAAAGTAGAATAGGAGATTGCCAATCTTGGATGATATTCGACATTGAGCTTCAATTTTTTGCTATTCTAAGGCTGCCAAACTCATTTTTAAAGTGAAAAATGAGACCTCGTGTAATTGTCGTTAGCGGCAGGAAGTTAACCTGAAGCAGAACAGCGATGAACAGCTGCCGATGCATGTCGCGGGTATTATTCGACATTTTGGTTGTTCGAAACGCCCGTCGTATCCGAGTGATGCAGAAGGCGATTACAGCGCCAGTACCTTATGGTTAGTTAGTTAAGGAGAAGTATGTAAGCGAAAGAACGGCAGAGGAGCAAAGTATAAAGAAGTGAATACACAATTTTTTTACATATTATAATAAAATTTGGTTGCGAGTAAAAAAGCGCACTCATGATCAGGATGATCCATCCTAGAATAACCAGGATATGCGGCGTGTTATACGTGAGACCTCGCTTGCCATCAGGAATCTAAGTTATTGATTAGTTTTTGAGATTAATTAATTTTTTAAAGTATGTGAAATGTGTATAAATAAGTTTAAAAACATGATTATAAAATGGCCTTGAGCATGATGGCGAGATACGAATGATGGCGCGTGTCCAGCGCATACAGCTCATGTAGTGGCAATTTCGAGAACTCCTTAATATATGCCCGAAATTTACTTATTTAGAGATGTTACTCATATATTTATGCATTATTATACATGTGATGGATTTGAAAGACTTTTACTTTCTAAGTGGGATAATTCTGAAAAGAGAAATGTATTAGCTATGCTATCAATATTAGACAATGGGGAATAAATACTTAAAAAGGTAAACAATGAACCTCGTCCATGTACGGTGTCGTCCATGTACAAAAGATGACTCCAGTGAACACATAGATTGAGTTATACGCTAGCGCTGCCATGCCGACCAGCACGCAAGACTGCCACACTTTCAAGCAAGAAAGCCATTGAAGCTGTGACGGTCTAGAATTTGAATTTCCCGCCAACTCAGAGCTAGAAATTCGCTCAATCTTCCAAACTGGCAAATGGCGTTGTATCGATGCAGAAAATGAAGCGCAAGCAGAATGTACGTCTGGGAGAAGAGAAGAACGAAGACTAAGCACACTGCGATTCCGAAGACGTAAGGAAGACGAGGCGACAGCTCAGAGAAAAAGATGCAGCCATAGTTAGCGACGAAAACAACCTTATGCAAAAGAATTAATAAAACCTGGAAATCAAGAATAGGTGTGTACGTATGCGTGCTTCAATTGATGAGACATTACAATTGATTGAATTCTGACAGGGCGAACGATTCCATGGTTGACTGCTACGACCATATTGGAGATGGAGAAAGCGAGCAGCAGTAGTCGGTAGTTGCCGATAGTCACTCGCGTTAGTGGCTGGAGGGTCAGGAAGGCGAGCAGACTGTTCGTGCAGATTGCAACCACCGTCGTCGCGATGGTTAGAAGATTTTCTGCTGTGCCACTCGACATCATTGCGTTCTACAAACTGTTTAACATGATTTTATTTCTGAAAAAAAACAGCAATAGAACAAATATGTATGAATACATTAAACATATTCTCACGAAAATGTCATAGATGTCACATGGGATCTGGAAGTATGTACGTTGAGAGTACATTGCATTGCCAGTTTATGTATCTCTCTTGATGGAGCAGTTGGGTTGAACCAATGCGTAATTTACATACATACATTGTATGTATGTGTATATACCATGTTATGAAAGTCTTAGATTTCTTATACAAAAAGCAAGGATAACAAAATTCCTCCTTTTCAATCTTACTACGGCGTGAAATGTTTTTCTCTTCGACAAACGATGCCTAATCATGAGATGCTCAAAACGCTGAAAGGCAAAGTTAATTTTCGAGTCAGACATGTCATGTAGTATGGTGTAATACTTCAGATATTTGCGAATTCGTTCCAAACGCCATTATCTAACATGCATACGATTAGTGAATGATAAACAAATTTGCTGTCTGCTCACTGAGGTGAAGAAATGTTTTGTACTATTTCAGAGTAAGTGAGAGAAAAATGGTGTTCGTGCTAGTAAAAATAGTCCATTGTGCATAGTGATACCTAATTATGTAAAGATGTACAAAAAAAGTTTACTTTTTACATTAAGATGATGTCAACTAAGAAATGGTTTTTCCCTACTTTTTCGTTTAGTCGTTGTCCAAGGTTTATAGAATATTCCACTGCTTGCCATTTCAAATGAACAGAAAATTTACATAAAAACATAAATATAAATTAATAAAACTTTTTGTTGTTTCTATTCAAATTGTTGTCTTACAACAATAAATTTGGAATGGAATACATGGCGGACCTAAATGCAGAGGTATGTAATTGAACTAGACAGCAGGCCTTCATCGTGATAACTATCGAAGAAATTCTTTTTAATAATTTCAGCATTAATTTTAGGTTAATAAACAAATAATATATTTAAAAAAAATCCCAAAACGTACGAAAAGATATATGCCGTTCGGCTTTGTCTATATTATGAAACCAGGTGCGGGCCGGACCCGCAATGAATTTTAAGGGGACGTACCAAGGCCGCCTTAATATTTTTACCCTCTTCCTGGTGCCTTGCCCGCATTTTGAAAGGCCCAGGCCCGCAGTCCACACGGGCATATCTGGGCGATCCCCCCCCCCCCCACCATCCACTACGGCTCTTCCCTAAAATGCCAATTTCGCCCCCGCGCGATCATTCTGGAATATACTGCTCATTCTCTCTTCTCTCAATCAAGTTGCAAGAATTTTTTCCATGATTTCGCAGTTTTAAATATTAGGCCACCTCGCCGGTGCCCATACATCGCCCATATCCATATCGTGCATTCATGCATCAGTACATTGGCCCGATAGAAAGTAAAAAAATTAAATATGAACATAAATGTCTGTTCATAGATGAGTTACTCTATGGGCATATCGAGGTATTTAAAAATTAAAATCCGGGCTAGTCTTTTGGTACTTCTGCGCTGGAAGATGTGAAGGCTGAGACATCACCTACAATCGGCTGTTTTCTATTCAGTGCAAGGAAGCATTCGAAGGCGGCCACGAATGCGATGATCTGAGAAAAGCGATCTTTAATTTCCTGTTTTCTGGCTCCCACAAAACACTGTTTTCCCCGGGAACTCTTAGTTTCTATTTTATTTTAGATTCAAGCGTACCTGAACGCGCAGGCATTTAACAAAAATCACGACAAGAACGGGGTCGATTATCGGGAAGATAACGGTGAGCCGGATGACGAAAGTAAGCTTATTGCCAATGTTGACACCTGAGAGTATGATCGTTATAAAGTAGAACAACTTTATGATTTATAATAATAAGAACAAGTGAGGAAGAGAGCACACGAATATTATAAGCGAAAGAAACTTTAAAAATCGTTGAAAATTCATAAATTTAAACATCTCTTGGGAAATGGTACATCGGATACAATCACAATTACTCTATGTAAACGGGGTTTCATTAGTATGAGTTGCTATCCACCCATCAGCTAATAGCCCTAGTTATCTGTGAAAGACGTCGTTATGATCGTAAGCAATGGAATGAAGGAGAATACTGTTGGAACGAACGTCTGTAAATGTTTGTTGATGTAATAATAGGATAGAATTTTTAACTTTTCATTTGTTGAACTATGTATAATTTAATGTTTTTTTAGAGCGAACCTGTATGAGAAGAGCGATGAAGAGCTGCCTATGGAGAACGCGAGTTTGCGCTGACATGACTACCGTATCGAAGGCGCGCACTATTTTTACGATGCAGAAGATGATCGAGCCACTTGTGACTGAACAAGAAAAAGAGCAGAAAACCAGGTATTGGGTTGGAGTCTCGGAAGCGTCATAATACATTTTTTCATAGAGCACGTACCGGCGGCGAGCAGGCTGGCTCCCGCGACTACCGAAAGATTCGGCACGTTCCAGGTCATCTTGCCATTATCATCAGGCACCTTAGACAAATTAAGAACTTTATTTGAAAAAAATTTCCGGCATCATCTCAACTGAACATACCTTCATTATGACAACGAAATATGTGTGATGTCTCACGTCCAAGTCGTAGAGCTCCTTCAGTGGGAGTTTGGCGAATATCTGATTAAAATTTAGTTGAATTTTTCAAACATACAAATCCGAATAAATAACATTTAGATCGTTTAATGATTCACATATTATTTGTTTTCATTCACCGAATTTACGATCTTATCATAAGGCGCACCAGCTCGGAATACGTCGTTTTCCAGCTGCACGAGCCAAGAAGTGCCATAAAAAGTGAGTTGAAGGACAGCGCGAGCGCGCCGACAAGAATGCAAGCCTGCCACAGGCGAAGACGCGCTATCCACGCGAGTCTCGCTGGCCTACAATAAAGGGACGATTTCATAATGACTGTGGACAAAGCAACGCTTCCATCTCGTGCTCGAGCCATTAAAAAGCAAGCGTTCACACTCGCAAACGGCGTTGTAACGGTAGAGAAAGTGAAGCGCGAGCAGGCTAAATGTCTCATAGAAGAAGTAGATGAAGACGAAGATTGCAACGGCGCCCCCCACGTACGGTAGTCGAGGAGCGAGTTCCGAGAAGATAATGAGACCTTCATCCGTCTGGTAAATCACCTCAAATTTGCACGTCAAAGTTGATTTAGTTACTCAAATATATACATTTTTATATATCCTCGAACCAGGTAAGTTGTAGGTAGAAAAAATTTTTTTCAAGTCCACCTTCGATAGTTTAACATAACATACATAGGGCAGCCCATGTAACCGGCATATTTCCGTCTACCTCTGTGTTTTTACTATCACAGATAAATTTCAAGAAGAAAAAAAAACAATAGTATAGACCTGAAAAGAGAGAAATAATATTAAGGATTAGGCAAAAAAACCTCACGAAATTGCTTCTAAGCTTCAGAGGTTACTGGAAAATGGTTTTTTTTTCGTAGGGAATTATCCATGTACCGGCCGAACGATGACATGACTGAATGCAAGGAGAATGTTGGTGCATGCAAATGCGAGCAGCATCAGCCGGTAGTTGCCGATGCTCGTGCGTGCCAGTGGCTGCAGAGTCAGGAGGGCGAGCAAGCTGTTCGTGGCGACCGCCATGGCGGCCGCCACAGCAGTCAGCGACTCCTCTACGACTTGCGACATCTTCTGCACCTTGCACGCTTCGGATTAGAGGTAATCTATTTATTAATGGTAAGCAATAATAAACATAAATGCTGTCAATCCTTTTGTTTAGCTAAAACGTAACGTAACTTCCTTTCTAAAAAGGATCAAGTTGTATTGAAAGTAAAGTGAGAGAACCTTTAGCATGAATATACATATGTATGATGAAGCAAACAAAAAAAAATCTTCGTTTTCGCGTTTTTAGCCCGTTTTGTGAGATTTCTACAGTACGAACACAAATGTTCGTCTAAAGCTATTAAAAATGGGGATTTTTCTTTATTTTGCACTGTCATTTTATGTAAGAAGGGAAAGTGAAGGCCCTAGTGATCGTGAAGACATAATAGTTTTTAAAGTCAGAAACCCGTACTAAATTAATCTTTTTCGCTCCTTTCAAAGAGAACTAAAGCATAAACAATCGAATGCGTTCGAAGAATGCATACGCATTCATTGAAGTGGGCATTCGCACATTATTTTCATTTTGATAATCAACCGACCGTTGTATGTCCAAGAAGAAGTACATTAATTGAGCTCTCTATTCATTTCCTTTCTTGAACATTGATTCAGTTCTTTCACCTTTTTCGCGGTCATGATTAACAACAAGCCATAAGCTCATAACGGGTTCACGAAATTGAAAATTAGTAAAATCTGGGAACAATAGACAAATAGAGTCTCGAGACGAAATGTATTATAGATTGCGCTCTAATCCAATGAGGCATACGAGATTTGAATGTAACATCGTGAACGAAAAGAAGTGTCGTGAGAAACAGGAAGATGAGTTCATTTTCATCGAAAGATTAAGCTTAAACTCAGGACAAAGAGAAACAAACGCAACTTTATATTCCCATCACTGTTTCTCTATCTCTCTCTCTAGAAAGAGAGAGCGTTTGCAGAACAGGAGAGAGAGAACGTACATACATACGTACAGCTGTCTAGACCCTAGATGTTATGGTCGCACTGTTATTTCTTGGACAATTGCAGCGGCCATCGTATGCCTGTGATATTTTGTGCTCCCAGACGTATATTGTTCTAAGAACTAAAGCGGTTTTATCGAATTCTTCCTCCACGTTTACTTAACGTTTCCCCTCTAGAAGAGGAGAAAAGTTGCGTAATACAAATGCCGTCTCGGAGAAAGAGCGTAATGTTGCTGAAAGCGTGATGTGCTACTCGGAGGTTAGTTCGAAATATCCTGGATTCGAAATGGAGCCTTTACATCGCCAAGGGGCAACATGGAGGTCGAGGATCTTCTCGACTTTAATAAATGTCTCTAACTTATGAAATATCGGTGTAATAACGGAACAGTGAACAATGGCCACACTTACCAAAACATCTTCGAGCATATTTCGACGGATAATTGAACCATGAAACTTATATGGAAAAATGATGATATGGAATCCTACAGTAGTTTTCACTGAGGAAACAACATCTATGAAGTACAAACATGTAGTTCATGAGAATGCGTTACTTAGTAGCTAATTTGCGGTGCTACTGTGCAACTGACACTGAAGCTGACGATAGCAGGACCAACATTCTTCTTTTTCTTCTTCTTCTTGAGAGATCTGATGCATTGCAAAGAGTTGATTTGCGTGGAAACTTGTTGATGGTACGTGTCACTTTACTATGATTTTCCCTAATAATTAAATAACACTGTAATGTAAACCTGCCTGAACACGTAGGCATTTCACAAAGATGACGACGAAAACAGGATCGATGAGAGGGAAGATAATGGTGAGGCGTAAGAGCACAGTGCCCATGTGGCCAAGGTTGACTCCTATGACTCAGTGATCTAGGTTTGAAGAGGCTGTCCAAGCCTTAAAAACTACCGTAATCCTCAGGACAAATATGCAAGACGAGAGACGCAGACAGTTAAGTATGGTAGCTTTTAAGATCCATGGATTGTCTTTTTAAGCAGTATATCTCTACATATTTTCAAAGGTATAGCTAGCCACAAATCGGTAAAACTGTATTGATACAAAGAAATAAATTACCTTTAAATTTTTTTGTCTGCTTTGAAATATATGTATCCCAATTTTAACGGAAACAACTTACATATGAATTTACCTGAGAAAGCTGTCACAATAATCATCAATAATGGGAAGTAGGAAAATACGGTAGGAATGAGTGACTGAAATTGTATGAACATTTTTATGATGTCACGACGATTTTCTCGTCACAGTTTTAAATGGTTCATCGCAGCGAACCTGTACGAGGAGCGCGGTAAAGAGCTGTCGATGGAGGTCGCGTGATTGCTTGGACATGGCTACTGTTTTCAGCGCACGACGGACTTGGACAATACAGAAGGTGATACAGCTACCAGTGGCTACATAACATAAAAGTTAGGTTATAATAGAACTCCTTGATATGCGCTCTAAAAATATGCACATAAAATGAATGTGACTTTAAATGTACACCTACCGATGGTCAGCACACTGGCTCCTGCGAGTACCGCAACATTCGCCATGTTGAGAGTCAGGCCGCCGCTCCCATTAGGCACCTTTGTAAATGCATGGATATCCTAGAGATCATCTTGATTGAACACTTATACATACCTTCAAAATTATTATGAAGTATGTGTGAAGTCGCACGTCCAGATCGTAGAGCTCCATCAGTGGGAGTTTGGCGAATACCTTTTGGTGAGTTTGTTTCTGTTTCGTTATCCCATGGAGCCTCATTCTCGCTTGGTATTTCGCAAGTCAAAAAATAGCACGGGTGACTGTGAGTGAGTAGGCCATTTGAAATCCCAGACTATTTTTTGCGATCGTCCTTCTTTAATATATTTTCCTGGCAAGATGTGCGGACCTGTTCAGCATACTCCGTTTTCCAGCTGCAGACGCCGATAAGCATCATGAAAAGTGAGTTGACCCCAAGAGCGAACGCACCGATCAGCATGGAGGATTGCCAAAGGCGAAGATGTTCCATCCATGCTAGCCAGGGTGGCCTGTGTTAAAAGAAAAATATTTATTTATTTATTTAATAATTTAAATTCGTGTTCAAAAAGAGAACTTCGTACTCGCAAACCGCGTTGTATCGATAGAGAAAGTGTAGCGCGAGCAGAGTAAAGGTCTGATAAAAAAGTAGAGGAAGAACAAGAGCGCAGCCGCTCCGCAGACATACAACGGTAGTCGTGGTGTAAGTTCGGAGAAGATAATAAGGCCCTCATCGGCCTGCTGAATCACCTGACAATGAAACATGTATCTTGAATAGGTTTTTATATAAATTCTCTACAGTTTGGTCGAGAGAGCACGTGAAAGAGGAAGGTGGCTCATGATGTAGTCATATAGCCACTGTTAAATTTCGCTTAAATATACATAGAACATATACTATCATAAATGTGTGAAGAGTGAACAAAAATCGTTCAAACTTTCGAAGCCGATGTTTTCCACTATAGCAAATTCACCCATGAAGAGAAAACCATATGTCATTTGCTCATCGGATAGCTCCTTTAAATTCGAAATATCCACGTACAGGTCGAACAACAGCATGGCTGAGCGCAAGTACACTATTGGAGCAGGCAAACGCGAGCAGCAGCAGCCGGTAGTTGCCGATACTCGCGCGTGCCAGCGGTTGGAGAGTCAGCAAGGCTGTTCGTGCAGATGGCGAGGGCTGTCGCGTAAAGCGTCAATGCCTCTTCTGTCGCATGCGACATCGACACTTGACTATGAAATATATCAGTAAATGAAATGGAAAGGAATTTACATATGGATATACCAAAACAATATGTCGGCGCCGCACGCAAGCTTGTATTAATAGATTGTCGTGATACGCCTCTTTGTTCCTTTGATAATACTGTCTAGGCGAGGACGCCTCTTACAACAAAGCTGGCACCGAAATGGCGCATTGATTGCAGTGCAAAAGAAGACGATGAGTCACTCTCAGACTTACCCTTTCAACGACTTCTCGGGTGTAGAAAATATTTCGACGAAATGACGCACTAATAAATAAGTAAATAAAAGAAAAACTTAAAAGATGAATGGACAACTAGTGTGCGGCAGTGGAATTCTCTGCTACCATTAGGGTTGAAATGACCAACGTACAAAGCGAGAGTACACACAGAAAAATATCCGTAATTGGTCACTAATATTATTATTACAACTTCCACTTTCATACGGTTATATAACCGACCGAATAGCGATTCTAATATTCTGGGCTAATTAACTCTTGTAATCAGGAATTCTACCCTTGGGATTCCCGGGAGAAGACAGAATGATGGTTTGTTCTAGTGTTTGTTGTTCAAGTATCACGAGGAGAAGACAATGCATATTTCTTGAGTTGAGTCAGCTTTTATTGGGCTGGAGGATGGAGTACTTTTCTATGGGCAAAAGAATACATACATACATATGTATGTCGGGGATATGATAATCTTCTTACGTGATTTACACGACAAATACAATTCAGCGTCTGAAAATCTTCTTTTCTTATGTAAAAACTGTTATTTGCCATATCGTTTTTATTAGTTTAATTAATAGTGTTCTCTTTCTCCCGTTTATTTTCTGTTCTTTTAATTCTATATATATATTTTGAGCGAATGCGCAATTAACATCCAGTTTTTCAAAATTTTGCGTTATATTATATTTGAACAAACCACTACGATAAACACAAAGTACATATGTACATACATGCATAATGGAATGTGAAGACAAAATCAAGAAAGGAAGTACATAGTAAATGCGTTCGGTGTAAAATGCTCAATGGCTAATTCTCAATTTCCTTGGCGAACATATCATTATGATGAGAAAGAATTCAGATATATGAATAAGACAAAATCCAGACATCACTGATATTTCGATAATATTTCAGTGACCTCTTATGTGCAGATGGCATTCAAGAAGTCCTCTCATTGTAAACGAAGATACTGCGTCAACAAACTGACAGTTATTATAGAAAAAAAATAATATATCACTTCCCGTTTTGAAGTGCGATGCTTCTGAAAGTGTTTTCTCCATGACGCTTATTACGCAAGCATCAAGAATTAATGGTCGAAATATATGTACATACATATACATGCGTACCACTACATATGTATGTTCTAACATAAATGCATAAATTTATCTAAGTAACGTGACTACGCTTTGAAAATCCAGCCGTTGTTGAGTGCAATTTTTTATTATTTGGAATTATAAATAATGCTGGCAGCACCTTTGTATATAGTTCAATTCTTACACCTTTGTTTTCTCCTAATAAATTGCTGCCTCGCGGACTCTACAATTTTTTCGCAAATAGATTCAGGAATAATGAGTGAGTGCTGATGGAGTTTTCTGGTGTAATCCATCTTTATCAATAGGGAAAGTTCTCTTGAAATGTGAAACGAAAATATGTACATAAATAAGTTTGAAGTACCGCTCAAATTGCGTGGGGTTAGTTCTACGTCGGTGACAAGTCGGGAACAAAGCGATGGTACAGTTACTTGTAACCGATATGAAATACGGAATATCGCTATTTACACCTTATTACGGTTGGATAGGTACATATATCCGTACGTATGGCTTTTATCTGTATATTATTTTAAGTAGCAGGCGTTTCGGCCGACGAGGAGGCCATCACAGTGAAGGGCGGTGGATCATCGACGGGAGCAACTTCTGAGCCATGCTGCGACTTTGCGCAGAACTTCAGGATGGGCATCTGGGTTGCCTGTGTATGTAGGCGTTTGACTTTGCAATGCTCCTTCAAATTCCACGAAACCATCCAGGTTTCGCCCTGCTCGGCAAGAGTAATAGACAAGTTTGTAGCTTGACTTGGCTAGTTTTATAAAATCGATTGTTTGGAAGAAACTAGGAATGCCGTAAAAATATACGCATGCCTGCTCCCGGAAGCACTTGACAAAGTAGATGACGATAATGGGATCCGTAATCGGGAAGATGAGCGTGAGTCGAATGAGGAGCGCGCCTCCGTAGCCGAGGTCGATGCCTAGGAATAGCAAGAGCAGTCGTAGAAGGGAGAGCGACTCACTGATCTCAGCTGACCAGTTAACGGCGACAGGAATATCAGCACCATCGGAATATAGGAGAAAACGGTCGGAATCAATGTCTGGCAATATGGAAGGGTTTTGTTTATTATTCATATGTACATACACATGTTGCACAGATGTAACTAGACGGAGAATTATTAGAGGAGAAAATGTATGTAAGTTGACGAGAATTGGTGAAGTAGGAAACTTTAATAGTCTGACCTGAAAGAGAAGCGCCGTGAAGAGCTGAAGATGCAAGTCATGGGTTTTCGCAGTCATTACTAGTGTTTTGAATGCATGCCGGATTTGGATGATGCAAAATATGATCAGAGCGCCGGTTGCTAAATAAAGAATGAAAATTTTCCGCTCTATTCGACAGTTTATTTTAAGAAAAAAAATTAAAAATAGGTAAGATGACTGAATATAAAAGAATGCAAAAGCAATGCCCATGACAGGAATCGAACCTGTGTCGCCACGGCCACAACGTGGAGTACTAACCACTATACTACATGGGCCGAGAGAACGCGTTCTGGGACTTATTGTCTAATCTACTGTCTTCTCAGCAAACCTGCAATGAGTGTTGTCGCACCAAGGCATGCGAGCAGTGGCGGCACATTCCACTCCAGGTCGCCGTTGACACCCGGCTTCTTAATGAAGAGGATTAATATGTACCTTAATATATCTTATTCCCAAATCCTTAACCTTATATCTTAGCCTTAACAGAACTCACGGTAAATATGACGCCAAAGTACGAATGATTTCTGGCATCAAACTCGTATAGCTGCATCAAGGGCAAAAAGTCGCTTAGCTAAAATGGCTGTGATTACTTTCAGTCATTAACTACAAAGGAAAAGCCCTGAGGATATCATTAAGCGCATTATGGTTGGAAATCTAAATAAAAGTTTTAAAATAATAGCTGGCAAGATGCCAAAAAAAAAGAAGCAATTCTCACAGCGTCAGCATACGGAGTCGGAGGACAACATGTGTCTATGATGAGCGTGAAGAGAAGATTGTAGGCGAGCGCGACGGAGCCAACGAGCAGCGATGCTTGCCACACTCGGCATTGCTCGAGCCAGCGGAGGAAAGTCGGTCTGAACATTTGAATTTCCCGCCTTCGAAATGTTATAATAAATATGTATATATGTTTCAGCAAAAGTTTTTTCTCAATATAAATGCGACCTCGTTGCATGGCTAGTGAGCTGACAATGAGGATTTTCCGTTTCGTTAACTCACCTGCAGATGGCATAATAGCGATAGGCAAAGTGGAGCGCGAGCAGAATGAACGTTTGGTAGAACAAGACGACAAAGATCGAGCATGCAACCATGCCGCCGTAGTAAGGCAGACTTGGCGCGAGCTCGGAGAAGTAGAGAAAGCCGTTGCCAGTGAAGTAGATCACATGAATAATTGATATTACCAAGTTAACTAGATATAACTGTTTAGTGAGCGAAAGGTAGAAGTCATAAAAGACTTTTTTTTAAGTAATAAATAGTACTCTAATTACCGGTCGAGTAATGGCGTGATTTAGCGCAAGAATAATGTTAGAAATGGCAAAGGCGAGAAGGAGCAGCCGGTAGTTACCGATGCTCGCGCGCGCCAGCGGCTGAAGAGTCAGGAAGGCGAGCAGGCCATTCGAGCAGATGGCTAGCACAGTAGCGCACACAGTTATTAGCATTTGGAGTTCTACCTTAGAAAAAAAGAACCCGGGATATAAGCTACCAATTTGAGTTTATGCACGTTAAAAATGTTAGTAATTATTTTGCTGCAAACAAAAAGATTTTGTAAACACTCGTTGAATGAGCGTATGTAGTAATGCATACAAATATTAAGAATATGTGGTAATTCACGTATGTATGTTTATGCTGGATTGTGAGGTGTGAGAAGTGCCCGTGAAGGGAAAAGATGATTCAAGACAGAGATACCTATTGTTCAGATGTTCGCTGAGGCAAATGACGCAAGGAAGAAGCTAGTTTTTGATGATAGGAAGCGAACTTTTGATTATTGTGCAAGCTTTGGTCGCAATTTGTCACGCATCATCGCATCAGCTTGTGAAAAGAATAGAATTTTCATCTGCATCAAATACTGAAGGAGGGGGAAGTAAATTTTTTTCAATGTCTGCCTAAATTCACGCTCTTTCTCTTTCTGTGCGAGCCAACAAGATGTTTTTATTCAAAAAAATCTTTAGATACAATATTGTATTGAAACTTTTCATCAACGTATTGAATATACTGTAAATATGCATTGTTCGTCGAACATTAATAATAAAAAATAATAATTTTAAAGAACATTTTCTTCTTGCTTACAACAACGCAGATCTGCAAATGTAGACGGAGCTAGATTGTTCGTCTGCGATATACTGGGAATCGAATACCTCAATGAAGAATTTTTTTCAGTTTCGTAATGCAAAAAACACACATTGATTGTTCACCTCCCACTTATTCGCACGTTTATACATAAATGAAAACATGTCTCATATTACTTTACCCTGCCTTAATTTCACGCCTTCTCATGCCAAGGCATTGTTATTGGCGACAGACATGATGAACTCTTGTTTTCGCATACAGGCGGGGCAGTATGGGGAAACGCATTTGTAGTGCGGACTCAGGCTTATTTTTATGTATGTACATTACACCTGTACCCTTATTCATACATTGTAAATATCATTTGACAAAATGGGTCATTCTCGTGATCTTATCCTTCACACAATGGAAGTTTTTGTTGAAACAATTAATGAGATATTGATTTTTTTTTGTCAAGAAGAACAAATCAGTATTATGGGGGGTGCAACATAGGAAACAAGTTATTATACAAATTATCATTAAAAAGATGAACAGACATGAATTGGGACGAGAATGAAGATAAATTATATAAATATTGATTCTTCTTATATTTCTGACATGTTTACAGGCATATATACATACATATGTTTCTGGCGCAGCAGTAAAACAAATTCTAACCTTCATTAAGCACAAATCTTTCATGTTTAGTCTAGCAAGTTAGAGAGGATGTAAACATTCGGAGGCGATTTTTATCATGAAATTGTGTTTGTATGAATGATTTGTGAATCATTCATAAAAAAATAGTACATAGATATTTGAAGCAGTACTGCAACTGTTCAAAAGTCGTATTCACAGTTGAAGCTTCCATTGTTGTCATCTGTCTTCTTTCTTTCTCATACAATTTGAGATAACTAGTAGAGTTGCAAAACACAATGGGTGATGAGAAGTAGTGCATTACTTAAGGTCAAAACTTCATGCTAGGCAGAAAGAAAAGAGCTCAACTCTTGCGACAACAATTAGCTCCATTAATTCAGTGTGTGAGTGAGACACGTGAGAGACAATGACAGATGGAGAAGGATAGACGAACAAAGAAAGGAAGAGTAACTGCTTATTTTGCTACTTCAATGCCATCTCTCTCTCCCCCTTCATGTATATTCAGGGGTTTTACTCTCTCCGGCCGCACAATCTCTTTTTACTTTCTCCCTCTTTCCTTCTCTCACTTTCACTGACTCACCGCGACCTATTAACAAAAGGTCACTAAGCTGTTCACAAACTGATTATCTACAGCCAAAAGCGTACTGTCAGCTGCGATGAGCGCAAAGCGCACTCTTCGAGTGTTCAAACGATTCGAGTATGGCCAGACGGAGGTTGCTTTCTTCTTCTGTTCTTCTTCTACTTATTGTGCCTCATTTGCTGCATGCCGCCATATCTGACGTCTATGCTAGCAAAGGCCATCATCACCATCACAGGCAGCCAAAGGGTTATCTGACACCTGGAGATGCCCCGGGTGAATACCCAGCTGGACCCGGTAAATACCCGGCTGGACCTGACCAATACCCGGCCGGCTACCTGACCGGCACCGGCGGCTATCTGACAGGAGCAGGAGGCGGCGGAGGCGGCGGGGGCGGCGGTGATTCTCAACCCCCAACACCCTCACCGCCGACCCCATCGCCTCAGCCAATGACGTGTCCTCCTGGCGCCAAACTCATAGCCGTCATGGCGCCAGAGCCATTCGATCCACCGCGTCCGGACAAGGACGACAGCTATCCGACAGGTTTATTTTTTTTTTTTTTGAGAATTTATGAACACTTGAACCAATTCATATTTGTCATTATATTGAAGTAAATCGCTTTATTTCATAATATACAAACAAGAAAAAGAAAAGAAGATATAAGAAAAGAACGAAAACTTGTCAAATTATACAGAGCCACCATATATCACGCCTCCGGAGTACGTGACAGAGCCGATTACGTACGCATCACCTCCGGATGCATACTCCAAGGGAGGATATGATGTTAGTTTTACTTTTTTTTTTTTAAAATACAACAACAATTAATTTGAAGAAAAAAACTATAGAAAGCTGTTTAAATAATACTTAATATCAAATCACTAAAAAAATATATTTTAAGGACGGCTACGCTGGCTCCGATGGCTATGAGGATGGCTACGATTCGTACTTGAAGAAGAAGACGACAACGACATCGACAACAACCACTACGACGACGACCACAACAACGACCACTTCTCCGCCGAGTACGCCAAAGCTGAAGCAAGTCGCGCCAAGCAAGTCGTTCGCCATGAGCTGCCAGCCAAAACCGACGACGACCGAGGCGCCGACCGATCCGCCACCGATGGAAATGTACAACACGGGCGGCTACATCACCGGAGGCTATAGCACTGGCGGATACAGTAATCCAGGCTATGAAACTGGCGCCTATACAGCTGGCCCGAACAGAGGCAATGGCATCGCACGAAGGCAAAGACATGGACGCAGACACCGCAAAGTGACGCAGCTGTAGACTATAAACACTCAAATGGATCATACAATGGGTTGTTCAAACGGGTACTCACTCAGTAATCGACAGTTCAGAATGTATATTCATGAAACTAGGTCATCTAGTTATAGCATATCTATACCATTTTTGTGATCTCTGCATGATAAACAGCGTTTTTTTCTCTCATTAATTCTGGGCAAATGAACAATGTTAATGACGGCCACAGACGATTTAATAGGGCATTTGTTTCACAAAATTATCTTCTTACACCGCCTCACACACGGCTTGAACTCCTAATTTTGGCTGAAGAAAATAGCACAGTCTTCATTCTTGAGGTATGACCACGAATCGCTTTCAAGTTTCATGTCTATTATTCATATCTATTCCGCCAATTGTCAAAAATCTTTTTATGCTATCTAGTATCGGGCTCATCCAGGTTTCTTTCTTGTCTAATAATAATTAATAATTTTACTTGGTGAGCAAGCTAAAGATTTTTCACCATTTTGTTTTACAATTGATCCATCTTACTAAGAAAAACGGCAACATCCTATAATGATCTTGTTTTTCAAAGGTCTTCAAGCATTCAGCAATCGCTAATTGTAAGCCACTTTTATCAGAGAAAGGGCCTTTTGTTGGGAGCGGAAGAGTGGGGAGTCCTTGTTAGAGTGAGTGGAGTGCGATATCAAAGGGGACGAGAAGCAGCTGGCGTTGTAGAGCATGGGTGATGGAGAGTAGAGAGGGTGAGGTAGAGAGGGCGAGGTAGAGAGGGCGAGGTAGAGAGGGCGAGGTAGAGAGGGCGAGGTAGAGAGGGCGAAGTAGAGAGGGCGAGGTAGAGTGAAAGAGAGGGAGCCACCGTCCATTGGCTGCGGTCTAGTTCGAGTTCGACGCTGCCAGCACCGGATTCTTCTTGTCCTCCTCGTCAGGCAGCGCCGTCATGATGCTCGAGGAGGAGGTGCTGAAAGGAATAAATCCATAATTAATACATTAATAATTAAATAATTAATTAATTATACTCGATAATTGGTTAATTAATAATTAACCCAGCGCGCGCTAACCTCTCAATTGCCTCGGTTGCAGTGAACTCGACTTCGGACTTGTCGGCAATCGCCGTGCAGCAGCTTCTGATATTTTTCTTTTAAAACATTTTAGTAATGTAAAAGTAGTATGCTGTTAATCTAGCACTGAGTTGACAATTGAAACCATGAGCCGAACCCGATGGCCGTGACCACAGCATACAAGTCCAAGACCGATTCCGGGAGTGCAGTTGCGACATCAGATGCCGAGTTCAGCAGTGCCGTCAGAATTTCACTCGACTCGGAGCTAAATGAAAAATTGTAATCCGAATTTAAACGATTACCCGGACCCGATCGCAGTGATCAGAGAATCTATGTCGACCAATTCCGACACAGCCGTCACGACGGAGGACTCAGAGGTATAGCGGCTGAAGAAGTTTTTTTTTAAAGAATGTATTTATTTATTCTATAAATTTAACTTTAGAAAAGTAAATAAATAACCTCGCAGCCCTGGCCGTGGCAAGACTTGCGTCCGAAGCCGAGTTCATCTGCGCCGTCAGAAGTCCGTTGGAAGTGGACTCTGGGAGGGCTGTCGCGATGGAGGTCTTCGAGGTGGCGCGGCTGAAAAATTTTTTTTTTAAATAATCTATTTTTATTCTATAAATTTAATTTTAGGAAAGCAAATGAATAACCTCGCAGCCCTGGCCGTGGTAAGACTTGCGTCAGAAGCCGAGTTCAGCTGCGCCGTCAGAAGTCCGTTCGAAGTGGACTCTGGGTTCAGCTGCGCCACAGAGTCACTGAAATCAAGTCAAACATTTCATTATTTATGCCTGATTAATAAAAAAAAAGTAGAGGCAGCTCCACCTATTTGAAAAGTATAAGATGGTTATTCACAGTTCTTCGGTATATGTATATGTATTTAAATGTGACTTGAAGCACCTCGGCTGCGCGGTGCGAATGTCCTCCTTCTCGCTGATCGCTTGCGAAGTGTTCGACGGTGCGTGGCTAAATTATTAGAAGAAACTAATTAAATGTATTTTATGTTATATATATATAATTAATTTTGGTAGGTATATATATAATTCAACCTGGCAGCCGTGATTTCGCGAAGACTCACGCTCGCGACAGAGTCCGCCGAGAGGGAACTGCAACTATTGAAGATTGTCAGATTATTTTGTCAACTTTATTTTGATGAAATGTTTCAAATTTAACATTTTATTGCTCTACCCTAATAAATTCATATACATGTGCATATGTTTTGAAGAAGATGATAAAACGGGACCGCCTCCACCTGATGGCCGTGAATTCGACTGCTTCATGCTGAAGCTCCGAGGCACTGCAAGGAATCAATCGATAACCGTAACCAATTTTTTTCTAATTTTAATTACTATTAACTAATTAATTATTAACAACTCTTAATTAATCAAGTCGCTTCTGTGTTCATTCGAATGCTTCGACTGCCACCTGGACTGGCTGCCGATGGCCGCGGCAGTCACCGAGGAAGGCGATGTGATCGAACTTGAAAGAAGAGAAGATTGACAGTTTCTCGTTTCTTTTGAAAGCAAAGAACAAGAAACCCAGAATTGGATGTGTTGCTCGAGGAATGCCTTGCAGCCTGAATAAAGGATTTATCAATTTTTGTAGTCGATTTATCACTCTCTCCAAGCCACCAATAATCGAAAAATTAAGGTAAGAGTTTTGTCTTGAACGGGATTTCATATGCCTCATAGATGAAGGCGTTCTTGCCAATCTGGCGCAGCTGCTCGCCTTCCGGCTGAGAGGAGTCGGAGGACTGAAAGAGGAGAAGTATTTTTTAAACGAACCTAAAATGTATTTTGCATTTGCGCGCAATTCGCCTTTCGGTTCAGCCGAATGAATATGATGCTCTTCACTGTCGTCCCACGCCCGGTCAAGGCGTCTGTTATGATCCCTTATTTTATTTGCTTCGTAGATGAATTCTCTGTCACATTGGCTCTTTCTCTCTTTCCTTCCCATTCTTCATGACCCTTTCAATCCTTCTCTTCCACCTTTTCCACCCTTTTACTATCGCTCCCATTCTTGCTCCCCTTGCGCTCTCTCTTTCTGACAATCTCTCTTTCTCATATTCTCTTATCTCCTCCTCTTCCCTCTCTCTAACCTCCGAGAGACTTCCAGTGACGGAGTGGTTGGACATGGACTCGTGTGCCGTGCGAATACCGAAGTCTCCTTCCGCTGCGAGCAGTCGGAGGACACCGCCGACGAGCGAGGGGCGAACGATCTAAATTTTAAAAAAAAAATCATTTAAAAATTATTTTTTAAATGATTTTTTTTTAAATTAACTATTTTTTAACATTTCCAGAATTAAAAAAAAATATATTCTTTCCATCAATCTTAAATTACTTTAATTCTCCCAGTCCTTTTGTTTAGCTCCGCCCACCTGTCCCTCCGGGATGCCAGCGAGCAGAACGCGGAACTGCTGCTTCGTGAGAGGAGTGCCAATATTCGGGTTGGGGGGCGTGGCCTGAGAGGCCGACTGCCCGCCAACCTCGGCGACGCCGCCACGCAACTCGTCCGACGCGTCCTCTTCGATCGACTGAAAGAAGAGTTTGAACTTTGAACTTTGAATTGTGAACTTTACGTTTGCACGCATGTTGTACTTTGTGCAATTAGAGTCTGGTGGGATTTATCATGTTTGCAAATTCCCACGATTTTTGCATAATATTTCCAATTTCAAAAGTTTTTTTTGCTAATCGGCCGGGCGGCATTGTTAATTGCGTGATTAGTTGCAGAAGCAACCGCTGAAGGAACACGAAATTTACACGTAGGCAGATATTCTTGATTTCCCCTTGTTCTCCTCGCACCTTCACAGGAGACTTGCAATTCATGTTCAGCACGTATTCGCTCGCCACCGGATTCGCGGCTGAAAGGATTGGAGTAATATTATTTATTTTATTTATTTTCTTTTTTATTTCTTGAATGCTTTACAAATTTTCCTGAACTTTTAGCAAAACAATTTCCTTTTTAAAGCTTATACATAGCTTTATTGTTTTGAAAATTTTGTCGAGAAGAGACCTACCATGCCGTCCACTCAGCACGTACTCACTCACCACTGGCATCGCGGCTAAAAGGATTGGAGAAATATTCATTTTTTTTTAAATTAAGTAATTTATTGAAAGCTTTAAATTTTTTGATCTTTCAGCAAAACAACCTCCTTTTTAAAGCTTATACATAGTTTTGTTGTTTTGGGGACCTTTCCGAGAAGAGACCTACCATGTCGTCCACTCAGCGCGTACTCACTCTCCACTGGCTTCGCGGCTGTAACGGAATATTATTACTTTTTTTGTAATATATTTTTGAAACAAAAAATAACATCCTTTATTTCTTTTAGCAAAATTTGCATTATATCCGCACTTTTAACACTGTAATTTTTAAGCCTTTTCTGCAATTAAACCCACCATATCGTCCATCTTGAGCCAGAATGTTGAGAGATGTCGGTTGGTTCTCCTGTAAAAGATAACATTAGAAAAAACTTTATCTATTAAGATCTTTGATTGATCACTAGTAAATAATAACAGGATACGAATAAAAGTAGATGGAGAAAGTCGGGGAAGGCGAAAGAGATCTGACAATTCCTGCGGCGGACTCCGAGTTGCCCATGGCGTCCATTTCTCTTCTTCTTCTTCTTCTTCTTCTTCTTCTTTGTTGTCCGAGTCGACCAGCTGAGTCAGGAGAGCGAAATGTAAGTGAAGTTTAGAGCAGGAAGGAGGCCCTTTTATACGATTTTGTTTCTGCCAAAGGTATACTTTTCACGCACTTCAAACGGACAATAATAAAATTTTAGTTATATAAATTGCTAATTTAACAAATAGACGGATGATCTCCGTTTTGTGCCATGTGTTTCCTAAGAGAAAACGTGGAAAATTAATCAAACATTAATAAGCAAATTCTCGCTTTACTGAATGAGGATTTCTGAGACGAAACGTGAGGAATTAAACAAATATAAATAATCAAATTTCTCGCTTTACTACAATGTGGACTTCTAAGATAAAACGCGGGAGAAGTATATATGCATAAGCAAGAAAATTTCTCGATTTAGTGCAATGCTGAATTCTAGGGGAAAACGTGGAGAATGAACTTTAGTGGAATGCTGATTTCTGAGAGAAAATGCGGAGGATTAAATATATGTTCATACGTAAATATGCAAATTTCTCGCTTTACTGAAATGTGGACCTTGCTTCCCCTGCTTTCCAGGGTTCAGAAGGTATCTTTTCTTCGCGCTCTTCGCGCGCATATATGAAAGTGATGTCTATTTAAGTTCCGGCCCGAGATCGAATAAAAGTAGAGAAATCACAAGTATTACTAACGTAAGCAGTTTGGTTGGTGGTCAATGTGCGTACATAATTTAGATATGTTTAGTTAGGTGAAATGAGTAAATTCGTTACGCGAAAGGGCGGTACATCTTGTCATCACGTGGAACTACATAAAAGTTAGTCTTCGTTATTCTGTCAGAAGAAGTAGCGAAACGACGAGAAGAACAAACAAATTAGAAGCTCCCGAGCCGCAACGCGCCAAATAATGAAGCTCAAGTGTAAACCTAGCGTGGATTCATTCCCCTTATTTGGATACGCGATCGGTCGGCTAATGGTAAGGAAATTTTCATGAAGAGGCAAATTGATGGAGATTTAAAAAAATAATCGTGAGCTGAAGATCTTCTCTGGTAAAGTACATAGCTGTTTAGTTATACATATATCTTTCTTCAAAAGAAACCACAGAGTTTAAGCGATTGCAGTGTCTATGGCTCTTTCCTCTTCCCATCCCTGCCCTGTCCACATCATTCTGGCATTATTATCATGTATGGAACACATTCCGATTCTTATGGTGGAGTGGAAGAGAGCGAGGAAAGGATGTAGGGATGTCTTGGCAGACAACTGTAAATTGTCCATTTCTTGTAAACATAACAAACAGAAACAAACACTCAAACTACATACATACATATATTAACAAGCATGGTTTATTTTCATTTTGCACGAATACAAACACGCTTCGCATAGATGAGCTCGGCAGCAAACATGAGCAGCCCACTGATGATGCCAGCAGCCATCGGAATGAAGAGGTCAGAGATGGAGGAAATATCTAGTAAAAAAGAAATCGATATGACTTAAAGTTCCTAACCTATCATTTCTTTTATGACGTTGACGCGAAATTGTTCAAGTCAAGCGACTTCTTACTTTTTTTTTAGCAGATATAACGTTTGGAAAATTTCTTGTTTCAAGATTTGGACTAAAACAAGATGAATATGTTTTTTTTAAGTTCACAACACACTTACCGACGGAACGTGCAGTGAATCTTCGTTGTTGCTCGGTGCAATTCTTGAAAAAGGCGCGTCCGAACGGTCGCTGACGCGTGTATTTGTCGAAGAGATAGCGTAGAAAGTTGTCGTGCTGTTTCAGCTGCTCATCGAACTTTTCGAACACTTCTCGAGAACTCTTTGAGAAGAGCATATGAGCCGAGAATGCAGGGAGACCTTAGAATAGAGTTGATTTTCTTCAATCAATATAAAACGCCAATGATGTCACACACACACACGCGGGATCAATTATTCTATTGAACGAAGAAGAAAGCAAACAACCTTTGCTAAGCATGAAAAGATTGCATCGGTCGAGCGCGAGAAAGTAGCCGTTCGTCTCGACTTGAGTGCCCATGATGTATCCTCCCTCTTCGACAAGATCGAGCATTCGGTACACGTTTCCCTCGCGGCGCTAAATGCTATGGTAAGCAAGACAATAATTAATTGTATCAATTTTGTTGCTATGACCACAAAAGCATGTTTGAAATTACCCAAAGCTAATGGTTGTCTTTTATTGCATAGTTTTGCACGATTATTAAAGAAAGGAAAAATAGCACGTACAGGTGGATGCATCTTGATTGCAGCTGCGAGACGTTCTACTTGCGGATCGTTTGCAAATTTGGCATACTCGGCGAACATGAAATTATCTTTTTATGTCACTCGACATAAAAATCTGTGTATCGAAAATAATAGAATAAATAAGATGAAAGAATACGAGCGAACATAATGAAGTTGACGTTCGGTCAATCAAATAACATCTCAGTGTAACTCATGCAATCGGACAGATCCAACGTTTAATTGATTGACAAATTGATTGCAAACGAACAGATCAGCCGTGGAAGAGACGAAGGTGTATTGGCCGCTGGCGATGAGCGCGGCGGCCTCCTCAATGGTGCTAAAGGGCTGCCAAGACTGCTCGGAGACGAGCGAGGCGACCGTGCTGCCGGCGACGAGACTCGCGAGAATGACGGCGAACAGCAGCGAGAACAGCGCGTTCAGGAGGCCACCCGAAAAATAATGTAAAAAGAATTCTTTTATCGCTTTTCGCAAGATTCCAAGAATTATGTCCAAACATTTAAACGATGTCGTATTCATCATTTAAAATGAACGATATTTAACTGACCAGAGTTTTATACTTTCCACCATGTATGGTAGCGAAAAATAAGGCGAAAATTTAAAAACTTGTCTAATTTGTCTAAACAAAATACTTTGCGAGCTTGTATTTACAAATGTTTTAAGAATGACAGAATGAGTGAAAACTGGGCTCAAGTAATTCTGAGTGATGAATGCTGATAGTTCTCCTAAAGTGAGCGCTTTATTTAATTTTAAATGCTAAACCTTCACGACTGCGCTCCGTGAAGCATTCGGCGTAGTCAGCCTTGCCAAACTGCTGTCTCAGTGTCATCCAGGCGTTGCGAGCCAGCTTCAACATTAGCGAAGACTGGTAATCTTTATATTTATTATCATTTCTCTTATTGTTTTTTTTTATCATAGCTTACAGAAGACGCGAACGGTGCGCCGAATCTGTGTCGGTCGAAGAGAGCTTGCGTGAATGCAAGAATGAGAAGCAGGCCAATGATGGACAGCCACGCATCACGTGAGAACACCTATGTACATATGTATATCGTCTTTAGCTTAAAGTTTTTTAAAAAGTATTCTTTCCCATACAAATAAATAGAAACATATGTAATTTGGTGCAGTAATTCTTCTCTTCACTCTCGCCTTCTGACTTACCCTTAGCACCGCTTCGAGAGTCTGTTGTCGTACGTCGCGTCTGTAGCGGGCGATTAGCGAGAATCTCGACTGAATATATGTCAAATAAGTGATAATTTTCGGTGCAGCAAAACTACGGGATGAACTGGTGAAAACGTTTGGTGACTAGAGAAAAAAAAATGTATATGACGCGATTTGCGAGAGAATCAAAATGGATCAAAGCGACCGCGGACATAGCCAAAATCGACCAGTTTGGATTTGGTTGAAAAGTTCCTTATAGGTGCTTTCAGGAATCGATTGGAGATGGTCTGGAAGTCGGAAAATGCTTTGTTCGTTTGCTATGACGGCTTGAATTAAATGGCTCGCCGCACTGGGAGGCGAGTTGGACGAACGTTTGAGGTCACTGCGCCGCACCTGGTTGAGATATAGAAACGAAAATTGACGCCATAATAGCCAAGATATTGTTCTAAGCAACAAAAAAAGAAAAAAGTGAAAATTTCTAAATTTATGTCTTTTATAGACTTTAAAGTTTGTGGGAGCATAGAAAACGCAATACCCATTTTACCAGATCCATACCTACACGGTTGAATAGAGCAGGAAAATAGCTTTCGAATGAAATATTGGATTGCGAAAACTTAGGAGCTCTCCGATGTTTCCTGACCGATTATCCCGATGTGCCTGTACAAATCACCAAATCGAAATCATTTCCCTGCGTCCAAACGTACACCAAAAGAAAGAGCGGAAAATTTTCTACAGAGTGAACTCCTTTTAAAAAAATTCCAAGACTTCGGTATTTTGTTATAAGTCATATAATTAGGGCCGGTAGTGCCACACATTAATCTTTTTTTTAAGGTTATTCGAATTAGAATATTCCAATTAATTTTTCTGCGCCTTTCCTTGACGAATTGTAATAAGCAGATCCCCTATTCTTTTAACTTATAACAAAACATCGTAGACTTGGAATTCTGATGAAAGGGGTCAGTTTAGAGCAGATTTCGCGCTCTTTCTTCTTGTGTATGTTTGGTCGCGCGAAAAATTTTGAGGCGCCTTTTTTAATCCACGGGCGTTCTGATTTGTACAGTCACATCGGGATAATCGATCAGGAGACATCAAAGAGTTCCTAAGTTTTCAAAACCCAATAGTACGTAAGACAGCTATTTTCATGCTCTATTCAACTCTGTAGGTACTGTTCTGGTAAAATGAGTATTACGTTCACTATGCTCTCGCAAACATTAATGTCTATAAAACATTTAAAATTGAAAATTTTCAATTGTTCTTTCTTTTGTTGTTTAGAACTATATCTTGGCTATTATGGTGTAAATTTTCGTTTCTATATCTCAACCAGGTGCTGCGCAGCGACCTCAAACCCGCATCCAACTCGCCTCAAAGCGCGGCGAGCCCCATAATTCAAGCCGTCCTAGTAAACGAATAAAGCATGTTCAGCCTTCCAGACCATCTCCAATCGATTCCTCGTATCAGAAAGCATATAAAGAACTTTTGAGCAAAATCCAAGATGTCGATTTTGGCTTTGTCCGCGGCCTTTTCGATTCTCTCGCAAATCGCGTCATATGTACATACATTTGGATGGAGGAAACAGTTGATGAACTGACCATATGGAGCTGCGAAGTGATGAGAAAGTCACGCTCCCGCTCAGGGCGCCGTTGATGAAAGAGGCAGACGGCGTCCAACTTGCCGGTGGCAACGCCGGCAAGTGTGCCGCTCCAGCTGCCATTCTCAACAAAATTTTCATTTTTATCCGGCAACAATTAAAATGTTCCGCGATGCTGTTAGAATTGCTGCTAATGTAACATTTCTCACAATTCAGATGGGCCTCCTTGGACAGTAAGCATGTGTAATGAACACGGGTGAAGATTGTGAGCCAACTTCAAACTACATACTACAAATTTGTGTATAATAGATTATTAAGTAATCAATAACCCAAGCAATTACCGGACGAAGTGTTCCCCAGTCGAAGATAATGGGGTCAGCGTTGACAATGACGCTAGGAACGAGTGTGATATTGGCCGCTTTCGCAATATATCCAACTAACTGAAAGTGAATAGCTTGAAGTGTTTGTTTTTGAAAAGAGAGGGAAAAGTCAAATTTGGTCAGTGTTTTTTTTTACCAGGATTGCCAAATTTGAAAAATATCAATATGAATATGAAAAAAAAAACGAGAGATGAAAATTAGCCATTTCAGCTCTGCTCACCTCATTACACCAACCGGGATCTGGACATTTCACGGTCGGCACGAGCTGAGGAAAGGGCATGCAGTTTCGATTAGACTCCGGTATGCTATGGGTGAATCCAATCCGAAGCATCTCGACTTTGTTTCTTTCTTAAAGGAGATCATATGGGAAAAACTCCTACCACGAAGTCCCTAACGAATATGTTAATGTACGGTGTAAATGAACCCCAGATATGCTGCTACTGCCCTTCGCACTCTCTTTTTTCGTTTTTTTTTTGAAATTTGTCGTTTCACAATTTGTTTGAGAGCGGACTTGTTAAGAAAAACCCGGCCAATGTTGGTTGCGCACACCACGCCCCAAGTGCAAGAGTGTAAAAGCTCCGTCGGGCATGGTGCTTTTTTTAATGGCGGAAGTTAAAATATTTACAAATTCAAAGTACGTAAGGGGCTGAGAATGCAGTTAATTTTCTCAGGACAGAGGGACCTTTGTCACTTCGGGAAACTTGCAATCGAAGTTTCTGGTCCACCTTACCAAATTATGCGAAAAAGCAAGACATTATTTATTCGCCGTAGACCTCCTTTAAAGAGACAAAGGAGCGACATCTTTTTCAGGATGGTATCTCGCGTTAGCCATATAGTTTTAAACATCGCTGGAATGAGGGGAAATAAAGTTGTCATTGGCATGAAGGGGCATATGTTTATATTCTTATGTGCATGCAGACTATTGTCACCAGTTAAGGTCACCCAGCATATGTAATATGATCGTTCTTCCTGGGTCATATATGGGCGGCTTCGTGAAAGGTGGAATAAGAGAGACAGTGGAAGACGTGGAGAGAGGTTGGGGGAAATGGTGAAGCTCTGTTACTCTAGGTCTCTTACAAATATAAAGCTATTGCATCATTGCTGCGAGTGCATTATGCACTTTGCTATGTAGCTTATAGTGTATGCTCATGCCAGGTGCATATGTATGTACATAAATACATCAAATTCGCGCAATATAATAATTGCTAATTTTATCCATTTCATGAAGATTACAAGAAAATAAATTCCAAAAATTTAAAGAAAATAACAGCCGCACATGTAATCTTATGGAAGATGGACGAACGTTAGATGAACAAGAGATGAACGCCCATATCAAAGATCGTTGAACATTTATATATATATGCTTATACGTGTGAGTTCTTCGAACATTTTCTAGCGTTTAATTTCGCTCATTGTCAGCGCTGTGCGGTGGAAGGAAGCAGAGCCTTCATCGCTGGAGAAATAGTGTGCAAAAGTATATACATATATATGTTTTTCTAATATTTAGATTGTTTTCCTTCATTTTCAAGCGTGAGTTGGTGTTCATGATTTTAATATGAGAATGTACCTTTTCTAATGAATTCATTCGGATGGTGTTCAAGCGGGTTTTCAATATATATATATATATATATATATATATATATATATATATATATATAACAAAGCTACCGTAATTTATAAATGAAACTCATACTTCATTTTCTTAAAAATCATTTCTTGCATTTGATTATAGCTGTTAAAAAAGTTGAATTATCAAGTAACACCCTAGAATGGTTTCCGTATTAAATATAAAAGTCATGCACTGTGTTTCCATGGTGTTCACGCGAATGCGGTATAAAGCTACAGTAATAAATAGCTGAAATTCATACTTATTCTTGTTCCACAGTATTATTTCTCCAATTCCTCTTCTCATAAATAGCTAATATATTGTATTTCAGCGATGACATTGACGTGGAATGGTCGGAATTCGCCAACAGTCGGACAACAATCTGGACGCGCTGCTGCTCGTTCTGTATTCGTCCCCATTCCCCTCGGCTGCCTTCGACTTTGTACGCAAACACAACAAGTGTTTTTTGCGTTGCTGTTTCTCTTGTACTTGATTCTGTTCCCGTTCTTTTTCCTGGCACGTTTCTGTCGCTTTCCTAGGCAAAATCAACTTTGGACACTTTTAGGATGGTGCTCTTAATATCTTAAACGGTCCACGTAATGTAAAAAGATCATCCACTTTTACTCCACTTTTAACTAGTAGTAATGAAAATCCAGAATGGTGAAAGTTCTGCGTGCCGTGGATGGGTAATCTGTGAAGTTCACTTTATTTCTTCCATGCTGTGCCTCTGTTTTCCTTCCCCCTTTTTCTTTCTGTGTCTGCCTTTCTTTCTCTCTCTCTCTCTCTGCCTCTTTTTCTCTTTCTTCCTCTCTCTCTCCCTCTCCTTCTCCCTATTCCACATGATTAGCACAGACGTTAGAAGAAGTGAAATACAAAATGTAAAAAGCCGAAATTTTTTTTTTTTGCTATTTGAATTTTCATGAAGAGGCAAGTTGACACAGATTTAAAAGATTAGAATAAGATCTCAGAAGATCTTCTCATTGTCAGGTATAGTATGTTAGCTGTTTTTGTTCTATTTCTTTCATCAAAAGAAAGGACAGAGTTTAATAAAAGCATCTCGACTGATCCTTGCGATGGGTAACTTGTAAATTTCGTGTGCATTTCTTTTAAATCTAATAAACACAAACAAACAAACACTCAGACAAGATGCATCTATTAGCAAGCATGGTTTATTTTCATTTTGCTCGAATACAAACACTCTTCGCATAGATGAGCTCAGCTGCCAGAGTGAGCAGCCCACTGATGAAGCCAGCCACCATCGGAATGAAGAGGTCAGAGATGGAGGAAATATCTTGTAAAAAAGAAATATGTAGATATGAAGTTCCTAGCCTATCCTTTCTTTTATGACGTTCGCTGTTTAAGTTATGCGACTTTCTTCCTGTTTTAGCAGAAATAAACTTTTGAAAATGTCGAGTTTGAAGATTTGGACTAATGTTAAAACAAGACGAAAATGCTTTTAAGAGTAGTGCAAAACGCACATACCAACGGAACGTGCAGTGAATCTTCGTTGTTGCTCGGTGCAATTCTTAAAAAGGGCGCGTCCGAACGGTCGCTGCTGCGTGTACTTATCAAATAGATAGCGCAGAAAGTCGTCGTGTAGCTTGAGCTGCTCGTCGAACTTTTCGAACACTTCTCGAGAACTCTTCGAGAAAAGCATATGAGCCGAAAACGCAGACAGGCCTGACAATGAGAATAGAGTTGATGATTTTTTTTTCAATCAATGAAAAAACGTCAATGATGTCATATACGCATGGATCAATATTTTACAGAACGAAGAAAAAACCTTTATCCAAAATAAAAAGATTGCATCTGTCAAGTGCGGTGCGAAAGTACTCGACTAGTGTGGCGACGATGTATCCTCCCTCTTCGACAAGATCGAGCATTCGGTCGACATTTCCCTCGAGGCGCTAAATGTTGAGGTAAGCAAGACAATCATTAATTGCATCAATTTTGTTGTTATGTCGACAAAAGCATGTTTGAAATTACCCAAAGCTGATATACATATGCCTTGCTCTTTTAGAGCAGAGATTTGCACGATTATTAAAGAAAGAAAAAGAAATAGCACATACAGGCGGATGCATCTTGATTGCAGCTGCGAGGCGGTCTACTTCTGGATCGATTGAATTCTTGGCATACTCGCCGAACATGTAATTATATTTTTGTCACTCGAGTCTCACTGTCTGTGAATCGAAAATCATAGACCAACTAAGCTGCACGAATACAAACGAACGCAATAAACTTGACGTTCGGTCAATCAGATAACATCTCAGTGTAACTCATGCAATCGGACAGATCCAACGTTTAATTGATTGACAAATTGATTGCAAACGAACAGATCAGCCGTGGAAGTGACGAAGGTGTATTGGCCGCTGGCGATGAGCGCGGCGGCCTCCTCAATGGTGCTAAAGGGCTGCCAAGACTGCTCGGAGACGAGCGAGGCGACCGTGCTGCCGGCGACGAGACTCGCGAGAATGACGGCGAACAACAGCGAGAACAACGCGTTCAGAAAGCCACCTGAAAAAGAATGTATATTCTTTTATCGCTTTTCGCAAGATTCCAAGCATTATGTCCAAAATTTTATAATGTCTTATGTCGTCATTTAAAATGAATGATTCATATTTAGTTGACCTCCGCATGTTTTAAGAAAGACAAAAAGAATGAGTGAAAAGTGGGCTCAATTGATTATGAGTAATCAATGCTGATAGTTCTCTTAAAGTGAGCGCTTTATTTAATTCTAAATGTTAAACCTTGACGACTGCGCTCCGTAAAGCATTCGGCGTAATCGGCCTTGCCAAACTGTTGTCTCAGTGTCTTCCAGGCGTTGTGAGCCAGCTTCAACAATAGCGAAGACAGGTAACCTTTATATTATTTATTATTATATTTTGTATTATCATATGTATTCTTACTCTTAAATTTTTTAAAATCATAGCTTACAGAAGACGCGAATGGTGCGCCGAATCTGTGTCGGTCGAAGAGAGCTTGCGTCAATGCAAGAATGAGAAGCAGGCCAATGATGGACAGCCACGCATCACGTGAGAACACCTATGTACATATGTATATCGGTCTTTAGCTTACAGTTTTTTAAAAATATTCTTTCCCAAACAATAAATAGAAGCATATGTAATTTGGTGCAGTAATTCTTCTCTTCACTCTCGCCTTTCAACTTACCGTTAGCACGGCTTGGAGAGTTTGGTGTCGCACGTCGCGTTTGTAGCGAGCGATTAGTAAGAATCTCGACTGAAAATCGAATGCGTGTATGTCAAAGGTGTTAGTTTTCGATGTAGCGAATGACACGACAAGTGCACTACTACGGTATTGACTGAAGAAAACGTTTGTGATTAGAGAGAAAAATTTTAACATACATTTGAATACATGCATTTGAATGGATGAAACAGTTGATGAACTCTCACCATATGGAGCTGCGAAGTGATGAGAAAGTCACGTTCCCGTTCAGGGCGACGTTGATGAAAGAGGCAGATGGCGTCCAAGGTGCCGGCGGCAACGCCGGCAAGTGCGCCGCTCCAGCTGCCATTCTCAACAAAATTTTCATTTTTATCCGGCAACAATTCAAATGCTCCGCAATGCTGTTAGAATTGTTGCTAATGTTGTTCAAGTACGCTAACAGCTTTCATAATTGAGATGTGCCTCCTTGAACAGTTAGCATGAATGTATGTATGTATGTACATATTATGAAGAGGTGCTGAGGTGAGTCAACTTCAATCTATGTACATACTACCTATCTGTGTACATAATGGATAATTAAGTAATCAATAGCCCAAACCACTACCGGACGAAGTGTTCCCCCGTCGAATATTAGGGGGTCTGCGTTGACAATGACGCTAGGAACGAGCGTGAGATTGGCCGCCTTCGCAATATAACCAACTAACTAAAAGTGAATAGCTTGAAGTGTTTGTTTTCGAAAAGAGAGGAAGAAATCAAATTTTTTTCTTCAGTATTTTTTATACCAAAATTGTCAAATTTTAAAATATGCACATGAATTTGCCGGAAAAAAACGAGAGATGAATGAGCTGTTTGCTCTGCTCTGCTCACCTCATTACACCAACCGGGATCTGGACATTTCACGGTCGGCACGAGCTGAGGAAAGGGCTTGCAGTTTCGATTAGACTCCGGTATGCTATGGGTGAATCCAATCCGAAGCATCTCGACGTTGTTTCTTTCTCAAAGGAGTTCATATGGGAACAACTCCTACCGCGAAGTCCCTGACGAATATGTAAATGTACGGTGTATTCGATTCCCAGATATGCTGCTACTGCCCTTAGCACTCTCTCTACAGAGATTTTTGGTTTCACAATTGGTTTGAGAACGGACTTGTTAAGAAAAACCCGGCGAATGTTGCTTGCGCAACCCGCGTCCCAAGTGCTAGAGTGTAAAAGCTCCGTCGGCAACGGTGCTGTTTTTTTTAAATGGCGGAATTTAAAATACATATTTACAAATTCAAAGTGCGCAAGAGATTAAGAATACGGCAAGTTTTCTAAAGGCAGAGGAATTGTGGTTACTTCGTGGTTCGCCTGACCAAATAAGGCGAAAAAGCAAGACATTATTTATTCGCCGTAGACCTCCTTTAAAGAGACAAAGCATCGACATCTTTTACACGACCAAAACCACCAACCATAAGCTGAATCTCGTATTAGCTACATAGTTTGAAACATCGCAGGAATGTGGGGAAATAAAGTTGTCATTGACATGAAGTGGCATATGTTTATATTCTTATGTGCATGCAGACTATTGTCACCAGTTAAGGTCACCATATGAAATATGATCGTTCTTCCTGCGTCATGTATGTATGGGCGGCTTCATGAAAGGTCGAATAAGAGAGACAGCGGAAGACGTAGAGAGAGGATGGAGGAAATGGGGAAGGAGCGAATGCGCTACTCTGTTGCTCTATGTCTCTTTCAAATATAAAGCTATTGCAGCATTGCTGCGAGTGCTTTGCTATGTAGCTTATAGTGTATGCTCATGCCAGGTGCATATGTACATATGGACATAAATATATCAAAAAAAAATTTCATGGATATTACAAGAGACTAAATTCAAAAGTTTAAAGAAAATAACAGTGCTAGTGCTAGATTAAAGGAAAAAGAATCACAACTTGTGGAACAAAATCGCTGAAAATATATTAGAATGACAGCTGGTTGAATGAACATTAAACATTGGATATCATTATGAAACTAAATTGTCTTGCGTAGATTAGCTCGATTGCCAACGTGAGAAGTCCACTGAAGACACCGATCGCCAAAGGAATGAAGAGTCCATGGATGGAGGAGAGGTCTTGAAATGTTATATTTGTCAATACATACATTCAATAACATTTTGATTACTTTTATATTTCATATTCATCTTTTCATGCAGTGATTGTATTCATAACTGAACACTCATTTATCTAGTGTATTATTATGATATCTAACATCTTTTAAATACCTGAATTGATGACCACCAGAAAAGCCAACCGACTGCGCGTTCGGTAAATCTCCGCTGTTCCTCGGTACAATTCTTGAAGTAGGCGCGCCCGAACGGCTGCTGCCTTGTGTATTTATCATAAAGATAGCGGAGAAAGTCGTCGTGGAGTTTGAGTTGTTCGTCAAACTTTTTGAAAACTTTCCAAGAGCTCTTCGAGAATAGCATATGAGTGGAAAAGGCGGGGAGACCTGAAACCAAAACTGTGTTGAGAGTGCATCTTTATTAAAGGAACGCGTTCACTGAAAAAAGTATGCGAGCTTAAAAATTGCCGCGGCCCCTCGCACTCTCACATTAATTATTTTCGAGGTGATTGTCCTCCTTTAAGAAAGAAATATGTAGGTATAAAGCTTAAATGTTTTCTTCTCAATGGAAAAGCAGAGGATAAAATGTCATTACCTGCATGTATCATGAAGAGATTGCATCGGTCAAGCGCAGAATAGTAGCCGCCCGCTTCAACTTGACTGCCATAGATGTATCCTCCTTCATCAACGAGATCGAGCATCTCTGACACCTTGCGCATGTGGCGCTAGGATAAACAAGAGATAAAACGAAGAGAAGACTGACAATGGACAAATATGACACTGAAATTTTCAAATAAATTTATTGATTGCATAAAGTTCGCACCGGTGGATGTATTTTGAGTGCTTGACCGAGTCGTTTGACCTCAGGCTCAACTGCCGTAGTCAAGAATGGCTCCAGTCTATTATGGTGCATTATTCTTAGAATTTTTGTCTTTGTTTATTACAAACAAGATAAATGTATGTGTGTGTGCAAAAATGTTTGGACAAATGTTTAGTATGTGTTCTCGAAATACGATGAATGTGGTATTTATATACGTGGCTGACAGAGTCTGTGTAGACGGTGTTAAGAACGTGAAGCTTCCCCTTGCGATAAGTGCGGCTGCATCGTCAATGCTGCGAAATGTTTGCCACGACTGCGATGAGACGAGCGAGGCGACCGTGTGACCGGCAATTAGACTCGCAAGAATAACGGTCAGCAGAAGAGAGAAGAGAGCATTCAGTAGGCCTCCTCAAGACGTTTAGCTCTAAGGTAAGAAGTCTATTAGATTTTGATATTAATAACAAAAATCTTTCATTTCAAGGGAGTAGAAGGAAGTTCGCAAAAATAGGAAATATTCTCTAATGCTCTAAACAGACCGTCTATCAACCCTATTATGACCATACCTGCGAAACCGGGCTCGATAAAGGATTCGTGGTAATTGGCCTTTCCAAACTGCTGCTGTAGAGTCATCCAAGCGCTTCTGGCAAGCTGAAGTCTACGATATCACACCCGTCGTTCAATTGCTTCGTTGACTTACGATTCTGGCAATTTGCACGCCGGATCTTCGATGCCCAAAGAGAGTGAGCGCAATCGTGTGCGCCACTATCACGGCAATGATGGCGAGCCAAACATCCAGCGTAAACACCTGGTAGTAAGTAGGGGTTTCTAATTCGTTGCCATCAACAGCAGTTCGTACTTCACTTAACACCAAAAAAAAAGCATTTCAAATTCGTTAGACAACGCTAGCTTTTATCCTTCTGAAAGTTGTCGCTCTTCGCTTCCTTAACCGTTTGAACAGCATCGAGAGTCTGCAGGCGCACGTCTTGTTTGTAGCGGCCAATTAGCGCGAATCTTGACTGAAATTTTTTGCAGAGTAAGGTTGCTTATAGCCAGATGACTGACTCTACATCAAAAACAAGGGAATGTAGAATAACGAGTATTGAATGGATATAAATAATGTGCATACTACAGTACCGCCAAAAAGTCTATCATCTTTTGGATTTCAATGCATATTTTCCTTCAAAGTGAATGAAAGTTAATGAAATTTTCAGGGTTGCTTGGTTATGCTGTCAGATCTTTAGCAATAGAATATTAGTTTAATCGATCATCAATAGATCGAGAAAAGAATCAATAACTCAAATCACATTTAGGCGTGTTGGACACAATATGTTATTTATTCGATATTCGGTTAAGTTTGATTAGGCAAATGGTTTAGATGTCTTCTAAGACATATTTGTGATACCTTTTTTGTCTAATCGATATTTATTCACATGCTTTTACATACTGCCTTCCTCCAGTTCGCGATCCATGCACTCTGCAAAAGATGCAGAAGGTTCAGGAAGATAAAATCGATCATTTACAACGATGCCTATTGCAATAATGGTGTCCAAATATTCGGAAGTGATTATTGACCTAATTTAGATGGTTAATTGAGCTGTGGATATTAGATTCTAACTATTTGTGCACACTTTGACAATGAGGTCAAATTTGGTCGGCGGTCCAGATATATTTAAAGTGATGCTTTGCAGGGGTCCGTGTTTTGAAAACGGTTTTGCCAATCTATATTGATAGTTTATAGGCTTTCCAATATATATCAGCCTTATTTCATCCCTGGCTTCATGAGACAATAGGAACAGTAGGTCATTTGACAGCACCCCTGGCGTAGAGTTGTTGTGTGTTTTACAAAGCAGGAAATAAGACCCGAATTTTTTTAGACTAGGTCAAAAATCACTTTAAACGATGTAGCAGAATGTTGTGCAATATTCTAAATCCCAATTTACTAATCTATTATTGTGATTAATCTAGAACAGACAGCTGCCAAAACACCTATTACTCTGAGCCAGTGCATATTCAAATGATCTACTGCTCCTTGGGTCACATGAAGCCTTGGATGAAATAAGGTTTCTGAATATAGAAAGGCCAATTACCTATCGGAGATAGCCAAAACCTTTTTCGAAGCACGGACCGCTGCACAGCATCATTTTATGTTCGTCTGGGCTGCAGACCAAAGTTGATCGCGGTGGTCAAAATTTGCACAAATAGTTAGAATCTAATATTCACAGCTCAAGTAACCATCTGAATTAGGTCAATAATCACTTCCGACTATTTGGACATCATTATTGCTATAGGCATCGTTGTAAATGATCGATTTTATCTGCCTGAACCTTCTGCATCTTTTGCCGTGTGCATGGATCGCGAACTGGAGGAAGGCAGTATGTAAAAGCATGTGAATAAATATCGATAAGACCAAAATGTTATCACAACTATGCCTTAGAAGACATCTAAACCATTTACCCAATCAAAGCTAACCGAATATCGATTAAATACCATATTGTGTCCAACACGCTTAAATGTGATATTCGCGTGATTTGAGTTATTGATTCTTTTCTCGATCTATTGTGGATCGATTAAACTAATATTCTATTGCTAAAGATCTGACAGCATAACCAAGCAACCCTGAAAATTTCATTAACTTTCATTCACTTTGAAGGAAAATATGCATGGAAATCCAAAAGTTGATAGACTTTTTGGCGGTACTTATATACATATGTACATATGTATGTGTATTCTGAAAAGCTGCGCACATTTAAAGGAGCTTTGAACTCGTTAACTCCTACCACGATGTCACTGACACGGTCGATGCATCCTAATTGCACCTTCTGATTGTTAGCGAAATGGTTGAACAGGAGAACGGACTCGTTTAATGAAAAACAAGAGTGATTTGCAATGCCAAGTTGGCATATTACTTTTATTTATTTTTGTCTGTTCGTTTGTTTATTATTGGTTGTTGTATAATAGTTAATTTGCACAGGTTTTTACCCGAAGACACCTCCTTCTTCGAAGTACTGCCGCTTTCATGCAAGAATCGCATCAATCAGCGAAGCGCGAAGTTAGCGAGTAAGCTTGGGATTCTTTTTCTCTTTCTTTTTCTACCTTTTAAATTTCGCTTGTTTATATGCCTTTTTTTAAACCATAGTCTAAACTAAGTTTTATCCACTTCAAACATTGTTACACTGATAAGCTGTATTGATACGGCACTTTTTCATAGCCATTTGAAAGTTAACTTTTGGTGTTTTTCCGTAGGGAAAAAGGCTTAACTATTTTGGTGAATTTTTTTCTTGATTGATTCCCTCTCATTTCCAGCCTCGTCATGCACCCCAGAGCTACAAGCACTCTTTGGCTGCCTCAAGAAGTGGGAGCTCGACGATAAGCCATGCTTGCAACAGCACGCTTTTTCATGCAATGCGTGCATACGGCAGAGAAGGCGGCACGCGAGTACCAGGAGGCCGCCAATAAGGTCACCAAACTGTTTTTGTGTTTTGAAAAACAGTTGATACATCATTGACGCTTGACTAATTCCTGCTTTTAAACCATTAAATTATGACGCAATATCACTCTTTATTGACAGAGCGAACTGCTCTTTTCGATAGTTAACTCTAATTACATTATCCAAAAATTATTGTTGAAGCTATTAAAGTATTTACTCGTAAATTACAATAACAAAATCTTGGTTATATTCCCGATTTCTTATCCTTGCCTCTTCCAGGGCACACTTGGCGAGGGCAGCAATCGATCGATGACCACAGCGCAGTTCAACAAGTTGATACAGCTCTTCCCTCAGCCCAACCTCGGCCCTATCGCCTGTTGAAGAGACTGCCTTCTCAAGAGTATGACATTTTACGGGTTTTGCGAACATAAATTATTGCGATTCAACGGTTGTATGCCTGCGTTTATTGCGAATTTACGGTTTCGAACCGTTGCGATGATATATGATCTTAATATATTTACAATCTTTGGCGCGCTGTTATCGAATATTTGAGTCGATTCGTAGGATGAAGATGGCTTTGGCTCCAGCCCACTTGGGAAGCCCACTCTCTTCTTCTTTTTGTCCTTCTCCGATTTCGTCTTAATTAATGACAGCTTGAAGGTGATGTTCGCTCACAAGACGTTCATCGTCAAGCGCAAGCTTGCCAAGGCGCAGAAGCAGAATCGGCCGCTGCCGCAGTGGGCTCGCATGAAGACGGGCAACAAGGTTTTTTTTACTCTTTATAAATAAAAAATGAAATAGTAAACGTTGACCTGATTGGAAGATGGTTGTACTCCATTTGAATCTTACTATATTCAAATGTAGAGTGGTTTTATTTCTATTTCTTTTGGATTTTTAAACTCAAAATCTCTTTTTTCATGTTTCTTTCTAGAATTGTGTAATCGTAATCCTGATTGCAGATCAAGTATAACGCCAAGCGCCGTCATTGACGTCGTACCAAGCTGAAGCTCTAAGAAGGCTTCCTCTGTGGTTTGGTCGTCAGCCGCTCTCTTCTCTTCTTCTTTTCTCGCCTCCTTTCTACTCTATCGTCATCAACCTATCGATTGTTGTCTCGTCTCTTCCCGAGTCAAGTTCAACAGTCGATTAGAACAGAAGAGAACCTGACGACTCGGCATTCCAGCTATTCGACTAGCAGTACTTCACCTTCCAGCAAAAACCTTTGCTCCCTGTTTCCACTTATTCATTCTTGTTGTTGATTGTGTTGTTTTGCAAGAAGAATACAGATGTCGGTTGGTGGAGTGACTTGAATTTGGACATGTTAAAATAGTTAATGCAACTTCTGGGGACTAAGGTAGTGGAGATGGTGGGTGGTCGAGAGCGAAAGGGTAGAAGAAGTTAAAATTGCGGTTAGAGGGTAAGTGTTAATGTAATTCATGGATGTGGGTGTATTCATGGACTCTTATCCGACCAGCCACTCATAAGAGCCCCGTTGTCGTTATCAGGAGCTTATATGAACATTTTTTAATAATTTAAGTGGAAACTAACCGCTTCGTTTAGAATATAAATTGCGACTAGAGCATTAAACTAAATTTGAGAACAAAACATAAATGAAGCATCTATGCATTAGAAACGAATGCATAGAAATTGCACTTGAACGAATTATTATTCGCGGCAACTGTACTTGATCCGTGGAATAGGTAATTGTGAATTAGTACAACCAACCATAAAGAAGGACACGGCTCTCGAGCGCGAGTTCAAATAGGCCATTAATTCCCTGTGTCAGGGTTAATTTTTCAAATGCAAATTTCTCGCTCATTAAAATTTTTCCGACGTTCATGCTTCGGCATTGTTTTAGTTCAAGCAGTTCAAGTCCATTACTTCCATCACCTACACATCGAAAAAATTGAGTTTCCAGCTCCTATAAAGGAGGGCGATCACCGAAAAATTATGTGATATTTCAAATTGCCGCGTCGTTTCGCACTCTCATTCGCGCGTGCTATTTTCACGCAGCGGGTCTGTGCGACCTGCGAAATAGCACGCGGGAATGAGATTGAGGAATCACAGGGCAGACGCGGCAATTCGAACCTGCATTAAATATTTTTCGGTGATCGCCCTACTTTAAAAGAAGGACAATCGCCATGAATAATCCAATGTATGCTGGTTCGAATTGTCACGTTCGAGTAGCCACTCTCATTCTTGCGTGTGCTATTTCGCAGGCTCGCACACACACAAGGGAATGAGAGTAGGCAGCGGCAATTTGAAATCTCGTCGAATCTTTCGGTGATTGCTCTCCTCCTTTAAGCTGACCATGAAGAGTTGCGTCGTCAGGTAGAAGTCGCTTTTGCGCTCTTCGCGATATTGATGAAAGAGGCAGACGGCGTCGATGGCACCGGATGCGACTCCGGAAAGCACCCCCGTCCACGTGCCGTTCTCAACGATAGAAAATTATGAATAACTATTAAGAATAAAAAAGCAACTAATCAAACCACATTTCTTACTTTGAGAAAATAAGGACAGGAAGAAGAAAAGCTACCGTTTGCCGTGTTCCCCAATCGAATACGAGCCGGTCGTCAGTTTGCACGAGACTATGGACGATTGTGAGGTTTGCTGCTTTTGCAATGAAGCCCACAAGCTGAATAAGAAATAGTGTCGTATTGATTCTTTGTGGTAATTTTTTTTGCCAACGTGGCTATTTTTTTCTTAAATTATGCTTCCTTATTGTTACGTTTGTAAACCTAACAATAAGAAGGCATAAGTTTAAAAAATAAATGAGCTTATTGATTGGTTACTTACTAAAATATCAAGTAATGAATATAAAATTGGTAAGCTGCATTACTGATAGTCAGTTGTCTGACCTCCTCACCTCGTTGCACCAACCGGGATCCGGACAACTCGTTGAAGGATACAGCTGAGGAAACGGCTTACAAAGCTCGTTTGACTCTGGTATGTTGTAAGTGAAGCCGACACGAAGCATCTTTTGAGACGACGTTTTCTGAGATATGTATGAAACATAAGCTTTTTCCTGGCTTCTAGTACTCTTTTACCTTTAACAATTGACGGAATTTGGGGAATGAAAGGAAGGTGACGTTGCACTATAGTCGCTTAATTTTTTCTGGTCATCTTTGTCAGCATCCGTTTGGCAAGAGTAAAGCGAAGAGAAACATCTGTGCCAAAGGAGTGCCAAAGGTCGCGTGAGCAAATCCATCTCTTTATTTGTTCGTATGATCTTTAATGTCTTAAAAAAAACGAATACACATATGTATCAACGAACGAATATGAGAGCATAATACTAATGCTTATGTATATATATACTTTCCTTCTTGGGATTTCATTATGATGCCCACAAGGATGAATATATTAATAAAATCGTAGGAGATACTTCTGAAATTGAAATATATTCAATTAACTCAAATAAATAGTTTGTCTTCGAGTGAACAAAGATTAATGATGGATTTCCTTGATTCTATTCTCAATTCCTCCTCGCGTAGATGAGCTCGGATATCAAAGTGAGCAGCCTACTGAAGAGGCCGGCCGCAAGCCGGATGAAGAGTCCAGAGGTCGACGAAATGTCTAGGAATGATACTTCAAGGAAATACGCAATTCCTGCTTCTCCTGTCAGTGAACTATGAAAGGGTAAAAAGGATATGCAAGTAATTAGTTTAAAAAAATTTGCCGTTAAAGTTTGCGCTAATTTGTCCATGCCATCGTTACCTTGTTGTTTTATTTTCTCATTGTTTTCTTTCAGGAGTGTGGATGCAATTTTCGTTGTAAAAATATCAAAAAGCATACCGACAGCGCGTGCCATGAATCTTCGCTGTTGTTCTGTGCAATTTTTGGCATAGGCGCGCCCATACGGCTGTTGCCTTGTGTATTTTTCATAGAGATGGCGCAAAAAGTCGTCGTGCAGCTTGAGCTGCACGTCAAACTTCTTGAAAACCTTCGAAGACCTCGCCGAGAAAAGTATATGAGCGGAAATCGCGGGTAGACCTGAAAAGTAGAAGACAACGAAAGAAAATGGCTTATATACAGACATGTGTACATATATATGTATGAATATTCTGGTGAGCTGCAACATATGTACATTTGTACATATGTATTTTCAAATGTTTTGGAACTTTCCGAAAGTTCCGAAAGTTCTTGCACCCCTGGTTGTTGGGCGGTACTGTATGTACTATGTGTGGACATACCTTCTTTAAGGACGAACAGATTGCATCGATCGAGCGCGGCATAGTAGCCGGCAGATTCGACGTGAGTTCCGTAGATGTATCCGCCCTCCTCAACCAGATCGAGGATTCTATCGACCGTTCGTATACGACGCTAATATTCGAAATGAAAGGAATTAGTAATTACGATGGAAAGAATTGGCGATGATACTTTGAATTTGTACGTTTAACAAATAGGTACTGGCGGATATTTTTCGAGTGCCTGGCCGAGCAGCTCAATTTCTGATTTGAACGCAGTGTTCATATACGGCTGTAGTCTGTAAGGTAGAAAAGTTGTGCTTTGGGGGACATCCTGATATTTTTGTGCCATATTATGGAAACGCTCGAGCTATCGCTTACTGAGTGAGCATAGACGTCACGAATGTGTAGTGGCCATTGGCTATTAACGCGATCGCCTCTAAGACGGTGCGAAAGGGCTGCCAGGACTGCGTCGACACCAGAGAGGCGACCGTGTGGCCGGAAATGAGGCTCGCAAGAATGACGGTGAATAACAGCGAGAAGAGCACGTTTAGCAAGCGTCCTATAAGTGCATCTTTCTTTAACATGATGATCTTTGTTCATTAAACAGTAAGGACGCCGTAGCCTCTTATATTTTGCTTTGAAGCAATTGTTAACCTGCAATGCCGGGCTCAAGGAATGCCTCAGAGTAGCAGGGCTTTCCAAACTGGAGCTTCACTGTCGTAAAAGCATTTCGGGCGAGCTGCAAGATGGCGCAGTGCCGGATTAAAAGTCTGTGTTTTCTTTGCAGTTACCATTGTCGTAAAGCGCTCATTCCCTCTCCGACGAACGAAGAGGGTGAGCACGAGTGAATGAGCAAGCAGTATTCCGAGAAAGGCTAACCAAACACTTTGAGTAAAAACCTAAAACATTTTTATTCGTACAACTCTTTTCTAGCTTCTCTAACCGTTAGGATAGCCTCGAGTTGCTGCGCACGCGCATCGTACTTGTAACGGCTAATGAGAGAGAAGCTGGACTGAAAGGAAAAAAAAGACAAGCAGAAAATTTTCGTGGTCAAATGCGGTTAGGATTAATGGCAGAATAAAAATATCAAAAAAAAAAGTTAACACGCAATGTCAAGTTGGTACGTCAACGTTCTATGAGTACTCTAACTAACAATAAGGAAAGAAAAGACAAGAAGAAAAATATTCAACGGCAATAATGCTTTTTCGCATCGTCTCACCATGAACAGCTGCGTGGTCAGGAGGAAGTCGCGCTCGCGTTCCTCACGCCACTGATGAAAGAGGCAGACGGCGTCAATTTCGCCGGCCGCGACTCCCGAAAGAACGCCCGTCCAGGAGCCACTCTCAACCGTGCAGACAATTGATAGTGAAATCAGCGTTTTCACTATTTTGGTTTCACACCTTAACTTGAAAAATCCCATGTTTTAGAAATGCATCTTCTTATATCCAAGCCGTTGTGTTTAACAAAAGTGCTTATTATTCTAGAATCGAGAAAAAGATAAGTTAACAACGGTTCAAATATATATGTAACTACCGCTTGTGGCGCTCCCCAATCGAAGATAAGCGGGTCCTTTGTCTCCACAAAACTCGGTACGATGGTAAGATTAGCAGCTTTCGCAATAAAGCCAACCAGCTGAAAAAGTTAAAAGATATAGGTTTTTCAGTTAGCCAAGTCAGATTATATATGTACTTTAGCCACATTTACATTTCAATCAAATACAGCACTATGCATTTGATTGAAATGGCAAGAAAAATAGCAAAAGAAAACGATTTGACTAATTTCAAATCAGATGATGTCCTTCAAATATGGAATATTAATACTGCATTACTCACCTCGTTACACCAACCAGGATCTGGACAATTTGCAGTTGGGTGAAGCTGAGGAAACGGTTTACAACGCTGATTAGACTATGGTATATTATAAGTGAAGCCAATTCGAAGCATCTTTTAGCGAAAAGGTTATCTAAGAGAATCGGAAATCTAATTAATTATTTTGCTAGCTATAGCAATGCGAATATATGTATTTATAGCAATGACGAGAATATCAAAAGATGAAGATGTTATCTGCCCACGAGGTCGTATCCGCTGAGTAAATATAACCTTACGCACATTGTTATTCACATCAGCATCATGGCCATATTGACAAAAGGCCGCGAGACGATGAAGCTACATAGAAACGCATGAAGGGAGTCACATGGCAGCATGTCGCCCCCTCGGCAACCCCACACATGCACACGTTTGTTTGCATATTTGTTCGTATACACACATATTCTGCTGGATTTCACGAGGAAGTCTCGAGCAAGAACGTGATTTCTCAACGTTGTTTGGAAATTGCAGGTGACACTTGATGTGACGCATTTATCATACTGCTCGCTCAGGCTGTTATAAAAGAACGAAAATTCTGCAAGAAGCTAATGCAGAGGGGAAGTTATGTTACATTGCTAAAGTAACACTGGAATGCCAAAACACAGGAACACGAGTGGAGACGCGAGACAACAATGTTTATCAAATGGCCAGGGGGCTTACTTTAATAGCTTTACTTATATAATGGCACGAAGGGCAAGTTAAGGACATGAAGATATGACAATATTCCAACGTGACATATCTCCATCTACATGACAGGCGAAATTGTTACATTTGTGCCAGAAGGCATCATAGATATACATATGACGCCGCGATTTGCGAGAGAATCAAAAAGGCCGCGGACATAGCCAAAATCGACCATCTTGGATTTTGCTCAAAAATGCCTTATGTCTGCTTTCTGATACGAGGAATCGATTGGAGATGGTCTGGAATATAGAAACGAAAATTTACACCATAATAGCAAAGCTATTTCTCTAAACAACAAAAGAAAGAAAAATTGAAAATTCCAAATTTAAATGTTTTATATACATTAATATTTATGGGAGGATAGTGGCCGCAATACTCATTTTACCAGAACCATTCCTACACGGTTGAATAGAGCATGAAAATAGCTTTCGAATGAACTATTGGATTTTCAAAACTTAGCAACTCTTTGATGTTTCCTGATCGATTATTCCGATGCGACTGCACAAATCAGAACGCCCCGCGGATTAAAAAAAGCGCCTCAAAATTTTTTCGCACGTCCAAACATACACAAGAAGAAAGAGCGTGAAATTTGCTCTAAACTGACCCCTTTCAACAGAATTCCAAGTGTACGATGTTTTCTTACAAGTTAAAAGAATATGGCATCTGCTTATAACAATTCTTCAAGGAAAGGCGCAACCGGCCCTAATTATATGGCTTACAACAAAATACCGAAGACTTGGAATTTTATTGAAAGGGGTTCACTCTGTGGAACATTTTACGCTCTTTCTTCTGGTGTACGTTTGGACGCAGGGAAATGGTTTCGATGTGGTGATTTGTACAGGCACATCGGGATAATCGATCAGGAAACATCAAAGAGCTCCTAAGTTTTCACAATCCAATAGTTCACTCGAAAGCTATTTTCCTGCTCTATTCAACTGTGTAGGATCGGATCTGGTAAAATGAGTATTGCGTTCGCGATGCTCCCTCAAACATTAAAGTCTATAAAGCACTTAAATTTGGAAATTTTCACTTTTTTTACTGTTTAGGACAACATCTTGGCTATTATGGTGTAAATTTTCGGCTGCGTGCTCCAGTTGCCGAAAAAAAAATAAGTAGGTCAGATTTCGAGGAGAGGCCCAGTTGCCGATTTGGAAATGGGGGAGTAGCTCAGTTGCCGATTTGGAAAAGGGGGAGTAGCTCAGTTGCCGATTTGGAAAAATGGGAGAAGCTCAGTTGCCGATATAGACGTAATCATGCAGCTTGTAGAAAGATTTATTAATAACGCAGAACTGATTGTATATATACATATATTAATAGAAAGAGAGACATTCACAGAATGTAGATATATTAATTGAAAGAGAGACATTCACAGAATACATATAGTTATATGAATAGAAAGAGGGCACAGGAAATCGGGAATTGAGTGCGACGGCGGGAATCTTCAGTGGTCCTTGCCAGTCGTATGCTTCTTGCCCATTTCGTCAAGATACGCAAGAATCTCGTACTTGCGGATGGGGACGCCAGTGTTGATTCGGTCCTTCAGGCTGCAGTGACAGAAGTTCAAAAGTGACAGAAGTACGTGAGCTTTTTGAAGGCAAGAGCCCAATGAAAATGGGAAATGTACAACCGTTGATGCTTGCGAGGACGACGTAGAATTGTGGATTGACTCCTTGCTGCTCCAACGCTACAATATTCAAATGTATTATTTTCATTATGATAAAAGTGCACAACCAAAGTACAAACCCCGATACTTGAAGTTGCCGTCTGCAATGAATGACTCGGCATTGTAGTGCCGAACAAGCTTGAGCACCCGCTTCGATGCAAAGACAGCCATATCACTTTGCTCGTCTTGCCAGATGAAGCACTTGTGAGGATCGTCGATTGGCTTTCGGAACTTTTCGTCGTTGCTTTCGATGTCGAGGAATGAGTCGGATGAGTACCTGCATATACAGTCCCGCCCAACATTATGGGATCACGAATGCATTGAATATCTTTAATATATTCTTAAGATTCTCTTTTATTGTGGCTCGTAGAAGGAAATGTACGAGGAATGCATATGTGTTCTGAAATCAGCATTTTTTTTCTCTACATAATACATGCAGCCATTCTTAAAATTACTCAAATTTTTTTGCCAATGTTTTGCCATGATAATTCTAGTGCAGTCATGTGCCTTTGGTGCATAAAGAAACAGTGCAAACGTCGGCAGTACAGTTTACGAAATTGTTTGGCAAATAGCCAAGAATTTTGCTTTGAAAATCAACGACATTTCATTCCAGCATTCCCGTGCATTTTATTGCTTTATTTTCTACCTCGTATCAGAATTACGCAAGGTTTTTTTGATTTAGTATTGCTGTGGCTCGAGTGTACGGGGGATCGGTAATGCTTGTGCGGTTGAATCCGTTGGCCAGATGCAGTTCGCTAGCTGAGAGCTTGATTCTCAGCGTATCTTAAAGATTGCAAATTAAAAAGGTGTATTCAAATTATTACTCACGTTATTCTGCGCTCACAGACGTGGCTGTACAGTTGTCGAGACATGAGAACGTTGCATATGTGAGGAGAGCACATCGGGTCGCTCATGAAGAATACGAAGTGATCGGTGACCAGTGGCGCAGTACCGAAAACCTAGAATTTTGAACAATAATTATGTAATAAATAGCACTATTATTTACCTTCACAGTCGCTGGTGATCCCGATGGCACTGCTTTGGCGGCTCTCTCATGATTCGCGACGGTGGCACATCCAGTGCAGATGAATACGCAGTCAGACTTGTTCTGCCGGCGAAAGGTGAATGACATACCGTAGTCGTCGTCGGGATTCGGGAGTCGGTAGACCAGCGCAGGGTGTTTGGCGCTCTACGCATTGATGAAATTAAAATAAGATCCAAACTATATGCTTGCGCTTACCCGGCTCGGCCACACTGTTCCTTTCCACGGCGAAGGGTCCGCCGGCGACGACTGCGATGAAGATGAAGAAGAAGAAGAGGGGGTTGGCGGTAGAGAAGAAGGAGGAGATGAAGTGTAAGAGGAGGATTGGGGAGGCGTATTGCCTGGGGCCCTGAAGAGGGCCGTTGGGTTCTGGGAAGTGTTGGAGGTAGACATGGGAGATGAGCTTGTTGTACGACTTGAGAATGTGACTGCAGGAAGTACAACTGACCTTTCAATCGGTCACATAGGAGAGGAGCAGAAATCCTCTCTTTCTTATTACTCTCTAGGTTTTACATATTCCATGTGACACGAGCTTCTTTTTTTTCTTCTTGTCTCCTAATAATTAACGTTCTTTTTTACTGGCATAATTTCACGCTTCATTTAGCATACCCTGGTGCTTTACAGCCAGAGGGTCCCTCTCATTTCTTATTACTCTCTCGATTATACATGTTCCATGTGGCATGAGCTTCTCTTTTTCTTCTTGTCTCCTAATAATTAACTTTCTTTTTTACTGGCATAATTTCACACTACATTTCCATATGCCGGTGCATGCCACTTGTTCTGACCTTGTAGCTAGAGAACCACATTCACTCATTTTCTCTTCGTCTTTTTCTCCAAGCAGAAGTATATGTACATATATGCAACAAAAAAAAAAGTTCGAAAAATTATCACCGTTTCAAATCAAAAGTGGAAGAAATATCATTGGAAGAACATCCTTGCCTTGCTCATAATGGATCGGCAACTGAGCTTCTCCCATTTTTCCAAATCGGCAACTGAGCTTCACCCATTTTTCCAAATCGGCAACTGAGCTACTCCCTCTTTTCCAAATCGGCAACTGAGCTACTCCCTCTTTTCCAAATCGGCAACTGAGCTACTCCCCCTTTTCCAAATCGGCAACTGGGCCTCATGCGGCCAATCGGCAACTGGAGCACGCAGCCTAAATTTTCGTTTCTATATCGCAACAGAGCGCGGCGCAGTGACCTCAAACGTGCATCCAACTCGCCTCCAAGCGCGGCGAGCCCCATTATTCAAGCCGTCAAGGCATTTTCCGACATCCAGACCATTTCCAATCGATTCCTCGTATCAGAAAGCACCAATAATGAACTTTTGAAAAAAATACATGCTCTTCGATTTTGGCTATGTCGGCGGCCGCTTTGATTCATTTTGATTCTATCGCAAATCGCGTCATATGTACATACATACATAATATATATGCGAAGGTTTTTTTTGTTCACAGGATACATAGAGTATGCTAGGAAGGCATAACAATGACATACATAGTATGTATTTGTGTAGACAGAGGAAACAAAAAATATTGTTCGTGCAATTATGTATGCTAAAATTGTAACTAGCACGAAGGCTATGTTCACGCTGCCATTCGAGCGAACAAGAATAATAGAGAGAGATAGAAAAATTCTACGATATTCCTACTTCAAGAGCAAACTCTGAATCTGATTCTGATTTCCAGTGACCACGTCGCCCAAAGATCAGCTCAACCACCAGCGTTAGAAGTCCACTAACCAAGCCGATAGACAGTGGCACGAAGATTCCAGAGACGGAGGAAACGTCTATGAACACGTACATACATTACATCTGTTCTAAAGCATACCATGTCACTCTTATTCTTGGCGATATAAGTGTTTCATAAAAAAAAACTAAACATGTTCAATTTTTATTTATTTATTTTGGAGATCCAAAAACTCTGAAATGAACAGTTTCTTGAAAAAAATTAAACACATAATTATAAACCCGCACCGACTGGGCGTCCTATGAAGCTTCGTTGTTGCTCGGTGCAATTCTTGAAAAGGGCGCGTCCGAACGGTCGCTGCCGCATGTACTTCTCAAATAGATACCGCAGAAAGTCGTCGTGTAGCTTGAGCTGCTCGTTGAACTTTTTGAAAACATTGTCAGCTCCCTTCCAGAAGAGCATATGAGCCGAAAATTCGGGCAATTCTGGAAATGAGCAGGTGCTTTTGAAAAGAAAAAAAGAATTTTAAGTTAAATATATTAAATCAAGTGAACAACTCTCTGCAAAGGGCCAAATATTTGTCGAAATCCTTCTAAAGCTTCTAATTAACGGCCAACAGAATCGGCCATCCACCACGAGAGAATATGTATACCTTTGTTGAGAACGAAAATATTGCATCGCTCGAGCGCGGAAAAGTAGCTGTTCGTCCCGGCTTGCGCGCCCATGACGTAGCCGCCCTCCTCGATGACGTCGAGCATTCCTGGCACCGTGCCAACGTAGCGCTAAAGTGAATACAAGGCAAATGGTGTGAGCGTACTAAGCTTCTGATAAATATTGCTTAATATATTCTCACTATCAATATTCTCACTGGCACAGATAGAGAAAACGCTCAATATAATTAGAAACAAACTTTTTTCTCTTTTTTACTAATCCAATTTTTTCGAACGGCTTAAATTGACAATATTATTAAATAAATCACGCACTGTCGGCCTCTTTCTGATTGCTTCACCGAGTCGTCTGTTTTGAGGATCGCGAACTGTCTTCAAGAATTGTGCTAGTCTGCAATGCACGCACTCGATTTGGAAAGTACGGCAGGAAAAAATTAAAATCATTTTTGTGTGAAAGAACTCTTCTATGCTGGTGAACTTGAAGATTTTAAAAACTTGATTCTCCAATAACACGGTCATCATTTTACTGGCTGTTCTTAAAGAAGGGCGATCACCGAAAAATATTTAATGCATGTTCGAATTGGCGCGTCTGCCAGGTGATTCGTCATTCTCATTCTCGCGTGCTATTTCGCAGGTCGCACAAACCGGCTGCGTGAAAATTGCACGCGCAAATGAGAGTGCGAAGGGCCGCGGCAACTTGAAATATCACATTAGTTTTCGGTGATCGTCCTCCTTTAATGTGTTTCAATGGCGAACAGGTCGGGCGAGGTCGACACGAAGGTGTATTTGCCACTGTCAATCAGAGCGGCAGCTTCGTCGACCGTGCGAAAGTCTTGCCATGAATGCGTCGAGACCAGAGAGACAATCCGATGACCGGCGACGAGACTCGCGATAATGACGGCGATCAACAAGGAGTGCAGTACGTTCAGAAGACTTCCTATGCAATGTTATTTGTCCACTTACGTCACATTTATATGTTCTCTGCCCAGTTATGTAAATATATACAATGTCCTCTGCCCATTTACAAGTAACGCAATCTGCCCGGATATATTTCTCTTTCTCTTTTCACTACAGCTTCTTCCTTCATATCTATAGTCCAATGTGACAACCTGCAAAGCCCGGCGAAACGAAGGACTCATAGTAGTCGGCCTTGCCTAGCTGTTGCTTTAAAGTCGTCCAGGCCTTTTGAGCTAGCTGCAAGAAACGCACAGAAATTGCTTTCTTCGATATATCATATCTGATCCACTCTTACCGTAGTCATGAAAGGGTGACCGAATCCACGATGGTCGAAAACAGCCATTGCTAGTGCGTGTATGAATAGAATAGCAATGATTGAAAGCCAAACGTCGAGAGTGAACACCTGTGAGCATGTTTCTTCTCGCTCAAGCCTTTTTTTGTCTCTGTCTCCATCTCTCGCTCTCTCTCTCTCTGGCAAACCTTGAAGATTGCATCGTGAGTTTGGTGCTGAACGTCATGTTTGTAGCGAGCGGCAAGCGAGAACCTCGACTGAGAAAGTAAATGTACCTTGAGCCGAGCAATTACTGTACTCCTCTAGGAGTGGCGAGAAACCAAGCGAGTATAAAGGTTTCATTTTGTCAATTCGATAAAAGGAGCAATAATTAAAGGAGCTACAAACTCAATCTTGAAATAGCGCCATTGTGCCGGACACAACTACAATGGTCAGTAAAATTAAGCAAGATTACGCTTGAGTTTTGTGCTACTTTAAATGCTCCTCCTGACCACGAAGAGCTGCGACGTGACGAGGAAGGCGCGTTCACGCTCATCGCGACGGTCATGAAAGAGGCAGACGGCGTCGATGGCGCCCGTCGCCACTCCCGACAGCACGCCCGTCCAGCTTCCGTTCTCATAGAGAAGGGGAAGAATGCCATTTTAGATGATAAGCTAGCCGGTTACTATATTGACATAGAGTCGTCAAAATCTGTACGAAAGTATCGCCACATAACACGATCCGAATGAATGCAACGCTACGTGACGAATGAATGCATCTCTCTACATGACAAAACCGAACTACCGGCCGTAGAGTGCCCCAATCGAAGACGTACGGGTCGCCCGTGTCCACGAAAGTCGGCACAACAGTCAGATTTGCCGCGGCCGCTATGAAGCCAACCAGCTGAACACTCAAGATGACTTTTAAAAGTAATTTAAAAGGGAACAAGTCTCCTTCCTAAAACCATGCATGGAGCATATCAACATTGTACAAGTGTCGCTTTACACAAGAAGCATCGTTTTGTGCCCATATTTAGCTGGTCTGCCCAGTCAACGGACCTCGTTGCACCAGCCGGGATCCGGGCATCTCACTGAAGGCGTGTACTGAGGAAACGGGCTGCAACGTGCATTCGACTCTGGAATGCTGTGGGTGAAGCCGATACGAAGCATAATGTGCGTAATAGAAGCGTCTGAAAGATTATAATATTAAGATTAGAGTAACAACATCGTTTCGCTATTGTAAGAGAGCAACTGCTCACCCGGCGGCTACTCTCTAGCCTTGGATGGTGAAATACATACTTTTAGCCCTGAAGAGCTTCCTTCTCTGGCTTCTCGGGATCATGAGCGCGAGATAAAGCTACTTAGAGAAAAAGTGAAGATGCAGATCATTCTGAAGCACACGCGGAAATATGAGCGCACCTCAGGCGATTAAGACTGATTGTTCAAGTTTGTTTTGTTTCAAGGAATCGAGGGAAGAGCGAGGGAAGGATGGAGAAAGAAGAAAAGAAAGTAAACATTACTGCTCAATTGGACTCTGCCTTCCACCAAATTTTTTTATGCATTTGAAGCTGATAATAATGACAATGGTGAGCGGTAACACAACAATATAGTATATAGTATATACATAGTATATGTATGTATGTATGCATGTAGCGCGAAACAGCACCGCCGTTGGCAGGTGCTGTTTATGAAGATCTAATAGTTTATTACACTAGTCCGGTTATGTATTTATTTGCAGATAAATATTAACTGCTGTGCCATTAAAAATTTCAATTATAAAGCTCAAAAACACCGACTGGTACAAGACAAACAAGAAGGGTAAAAAGACCGCTGTTTAGAATTGTTTTTTCATAAATAGGTGACCGAGTGCAATTATTCATTATTCTCCACACGCAGCAAACGAAAAAATAATGTAGAAATTTTTTTGACCAAATCACACTTCCATTTGTCAAATCCACTTTCACTTTCTACACAGCACTTGGCTTCGAAAAAAGCTGGGGTAGGGGACTTTTATCACTCCACTTCAATAAAAGTCCCCTACCCCAGCTTTTTTCAAATCCCCTGCAATCTTTTATGCATCTCTTGACCTGAGTCAAACTACACCTTTTAAGGTAAAATGTAAAAAAAAATCCAGCTGCAATTAAATGACTGTTCTTCTCGCCATGATTATTAACGCCTGCATGTAGAATGATTTGCAGCTGCTTGGGACGATATTTGAGAGCGGCTAAATCGGCTTGCACCGAAGGAAGTAGTGGAGAATACTTTGAGAGGGAAATAGAGATAAAAGTGAGAAAATGGAGATAGCACGTTGTGAGGAAATAAGAGAGGGATGGGGAAAATATAAAACTGGATACCATTGAATATGAGAAGCCGAGCTTAGAGTTGGACTCTTCACTTGCCGGTTCCATTCAAAAGTGGGGACTGATTGTGAGTGAAATTTTTCAATATTATGCGTAAAATAAGTAGAGAGAGAGACAGAGAGAGAGAGGGCTAGAGGATGAATGCAAGAGAGCGAAAGAAAATGAGATAGAGAGATTAAGAGTTTGAGAGCGAGAGAAAGAAGTCCGTGTCAGCCTGATTTACGACTGCTTGACGACAGCCTTGATATCTCTCGCTCTGCACTCTCACTCACCTCCATTCCCTTCTCTCTCTCTCGCTCGCGCTCACTCTGCCTCTCTCTCACTCTCTCACTCTCTCTCAATCTCTCACTCTCCTTCCCTCACCAACGGATCTGATAATCATGGTCAGTTGAATCAGCAAGTTCGCCCGCACTCTTTTGCACCTGCTCTTCCCGTTCATAAAGGAGCGTCGTTCGAATGCGTAGCGGATCAACATTTAAACGAGCCAAAAATTCAAGTTTGAATTCGCGCCTTTTTGGCTGACATCTCTTCGAATCGATGACAAAATTCTTATCATTTTCGAATATATTAAAACATACTCACGCACATGCATTTTTCTACTTTTAGAATGTCAAGGAGAACAGTTAGCTCATCGAGGGCGCGAGCGGTTGTCTTTTCGTGCTTCCCTAAGGCATGTATAACAGCATTCCTTCTGCTTGCCAATGGGCTCTTCGGGCATAACAACGCTTCCGCCAGTCACGACCATGTCCACTGTCTCAATCTCAACTACCACCACCAACCCTTCAGCTACCACCACAACAACTTCTTCAATCACCACCACAACCACCCCTTCAATCACCACGACAACCACTCGTTCAGCCACAACCACAACTACACCAAATCGTCAGTAATTCTAATTTTTTTCTAAAAGAATTTTTATCTTTATTAAAAGAAAAACTAATTAAAGGTAAAAAATTATTCGTATGTGCATATCTCATACTCGCTTTTCCTTTAACTCTCTTTTTGTCTTGCTTTCTCTCTCTCTCATATGAGTCCATCCCATTATTCCTTTTCCTGCTGCCTGCAGTGGATGCCCCAGCCTGAGCGCTCTCTGCCCTCCAGTCTTTAACGGATTGTGCCAGAATGCTGCCGCAGCCTTATCGGTACATTCTTCAATTTGTGGGCAAGAGTAACAAAATAAGCGTTCATTCAGTTCTTCATGGATGCTAATTTAACTCGGCTGTCCATCAGGAACCGTGGGATATTACATTCTGTGAGTTTCATGTTGTTTATCTCTCATCAAGCCCTATCACATGAATCAGTTAAAATTCTTTCACTAATGGCTAAACAATAACTGCTTTCAGATGCGTTCTTCTTTGATTCTTTATTTATTATTTTACTCCTTTTCTTTTTCTCCAATTTTAGTACCTTTCAGTGGGGCCGTTCCAATGGCACTCTCATCACCTACACAGGCCTTCATTTGCAGGTTTTCAATGAGTTCTACATTACAACATAGTATGTATGTATGTAAGCTACAACTTATGCGAGATATTTATTATATGCGAGTAAGATTACATATACATAATACATACATATGCTAGCCAGCAGAACTCAGGCAGGATTGAAGCAGAATGCCGAATTTTTGGACAGAAGCTTGTATTGATATTCTACTGAGATTGGACGAGATCGGAAACATGGGCTGTTACTCGGGCTACTTTAATGTCTGTCACTGTCGCTCAAAAATTGCACGGAATGTTTATGCTTTTAATCTATATTCTTGCTAAACGAACGAATGAGTGGTTGCGAGTAATGACCGGAGTGAAGAGGTGTCGTGTCTGAGTGCATCCGGAGAAAATGGCGGGGGCCCGAGGTATCCATGGGGACCCAAGCGGAAGCGGGGTAGGCCGGCCAAAGCTGACTTTACCAAGAGGTCCTTGGTGCCAACTTTTTCCATCATGCATCAAATCCACAAGAATGGCGACGATGCATGGCGCTCCACGAAAACCATTAACCCGTTGAAATGAGGCGTTGATGATACCAATTGATGTGCCTTCAATTTTTAGTGCGACTGGTGTCTTCCAAGTCGCTGGAAATACGGCGGCCGGATTCGCGTGTGCGATAGCTCTCTTCGGCTGACGATGCGAGCAAATTAAAATTACATATATTAATAAAAATAATTTAAATAATGACTGAAAATGATGTCCTTCCAAGTGTCGTCATCTTAATTTGTTTGATGTCGACAACTAATTTATTAAGTTGCCCAATTTTAGAAGATGAATCAAAGGAAGAATAACATTTTTTCGCATGAATGATGTATGCATATATGTTTGTATATAATCTCCATATTATACATTGAAAATTGTTGACCGTACTACATATTCATATAAATACATAATTTCTGAAAAATACATACATCGATCGTACAAATTTTCTAGCTTTTAATTTCACTCTCTTAAAGCCCATTATCAGTAAATATACAACTAATACGTGAGGCCGTGGTTCATGGAAAGCGTGGCTCCAAAGAATGCTTTAAAGTGTTCAACAAACAAGTTAGTATACATACATAGCTTTAACAAATCAAAATTATGAACATATGTACATAAATAATGACGTCGAAAAAGTAGACTTAAAATGTTATTTTAAAATCGTTAAAATTTAAAATGCTGTCCTCATTGTCCGTGCGCTATATCTTATTCCAAAACTTTTGTTATATTTCATAATCCGGTATTCAAGTAGTTAAGTAAAAAAACACTCACATCATGTCACAAGTAGGAAAAGATGATTGGATTTTTAGCGTCTGAAGTGAAGCCAAATTTCGTGCTCTCCTGAGTGAAAGAGATTTTGCTTTAAAACGATATGCAAATATAGTTTTGACGTTCATGTGAAAATGGTTGGAGAGTCAGCACGGCGAGATCAGACGGTTCGTGCGCCGATTGCTAGCTTCCGTCGTCGAGAGAGTCGTCAAGAAGACCTCTTCTACATTTCGAAACATCTGTCTGTATCTCCGCTGTGATAAAGAAATGAATGAGTGAGCAGTACATTACGACTCCCATTGGCCCCAGTCACATGGGCACATGCATATGTACTGTATGTACATATGTACATAGAGTACCGCTCCAACCAGCAGATCATTCATGTCATTCGTCCATCCTACAGTTCTCTAGATTTGAGTCTTCTTTCTAGTGATTCTACATTGACGTTGTAGAACTATTGATTGCCTGGACTACTTTGAGGTCCAAATCGATATAAACTTGTTCTTCGAAGTTTGGAGTCACATGTCATCTTGAAGTTGAATCACCGAATCAGAGAGAGTTCTTCACTAAACAAGCACAAATGGATCCTTATAAGAAGGGCAGAAACCCTAACAAGGCTCTTTCTACTCTATCTCTCTCCTCTCTCTCTCTCTCTACGCTCTCCCTTCCCTTCCCTCTCTCTCTCTATTCTCTTCTCTGCCTCTCTCCATCTTTCTGTCTCTTCTTCTCTCTCTTAATTATTGAAATAAGGTTAAGAAAAACATGAGAGAATGAGGGATGCGAGAGAAAGAGAGCTGGAGATAAGAGATAAACACAACTATTCCGAACAATAGCTAGAAAGGAAAGTGGAGTGAAGGGTGGAAATGTGCCAACTCCTCTCTTCCCTTTCGATTGATTGGTCTATATTATTCTCTCTTTATCTTCCACTCTCTCAATCTCTCTTTCTCTTGCGCTTTTCTCACTCAATTTCACTCTCACTCTCTCTTGTCTTCCTTTTCTGACGATCTCTTTCCCAATTCTCTGAGGCGCAAAAGTCCTGAGACAAGCTTATCAATAGATTAACTGTCAAAAGTACTCAATCCAATATGTCATGATCCAAATTTAAAGGAGCGATCCGGGGAATCACTTGCATATGGTTTTCTGTTAATGGGTGAATTCACTTTGGTCGAAATACCTCGAAAGTTTTAGCGATTTTTGTTCGCTTGCTACAATTTATGAGCAATCAAAATATGAAAGAAATGGCGCGATCGGTGATTGGGAAGAGGATGGTTAGCCGGAGGAGTAGAGTGCCCGTGTTGCCATGATTTACGCCTGGATATAGGCAGTTACATAGATGTTTTCCAAAAATGTGTCATGTATTCTAAAATATTATAAAACCTGTCAATTCAGCACATAGCTTCAAGACCAATGGGATATAGGAAAAGACGGGCGGAATGAATGTGTTATTACGGTCATCAGCTCTCCTCTTACAAAAATCTCTCTCGACCCAACTGTGACCGAATTCCACGAGTGCGCTAGCTCAAATCGCACAGTTTTTTTTTCTACTGCTGAAAGATTCCCCGGATGCTTCCTTTAAGGCAGACGGTCTTGAGCAGTAGTCTTGCACACTCAAAACAATCTTCTCTGTGTGCATTAGCGGCAGATTCGATGTCATCATGAGAGAAAAATTATAATTCATTAAAGTAATGATGTAATAGAAGATATTTTAACGGCATATTTTTAGATAGTTATAGTAGCGTGCAATAAAAGCGCATATTTTGGTTTTTCATATATTTTTCTTCAATGTGAAGGTAAGTTCATGAAATTTTCAGGATTGCTTCTGTATAGTAACACACTTAAACTGGTTGAATATTGTTTTCATTGATCCACTATTGATCGAGCAAAAAATCAATAACTCAAATTACCCCGTTTGCATATTTAGCCTTGCTGGACATAATGATTTATTTCTTCGATCTTAGGGGAGTTTTTATCGGTATTTCATTTTCTTTGCATTGAAGAACATCCCAGAGATTACTTTAAGGTCTAGTTCTTATTTAATCGCATGTTGTTACATGCTGGCTGAACTCAGTTTGAGATTCATTCAATCGGCCTTTGATGCAGAAGGTTCAGCAGGATAAAATCATTTACTTCAATGCGTGGATCAATGAAAACAATATTATACCACTTTAAGTGTGTTAATATACAGAAGCAATCCTAAAAATTTCATGAACTTACCTTCACATTGAAGAAAAATATGCATGAAAATCCAAAATATGCACTTTTATTGCACGCTACTGTCCAGCCATAATTCTCCTGATGATAAGGAGATGTAGCATGTAGCATGACTTGCGCTGGTTTGGAACGTTATTTGCGACCGGCTAAATCAGCGTACACCCGAGGCACGAGTAGACATGGAGAGGGAAAAATGCGAGAAAATGGAGATAGATGCTTGTGACATGAGGCAAGACTGGATAGCAATGAATATAAAAAGCCGAGCTTATGCGCGGAAGAAGTGACTTGCCCATTGCACCCAAAAGTGGCGGCAGAGCGAAAAATTTTCGAATGTGCCTCTCGGGAGAAAAACAGAGAGAGAGGGAGTGAGAGAGGGAGAGAGAGAGAGAACGAGAGAGTGAGACAAAAGAAGCCACTGTCCCAGATTTACGGCTGCTTGGCGAGAGCCATTATATCTCTTGCTCTCCACAATTCCTCACCTCCCTCCCTCGCTATCTCTTTCTCCATCACTCTCTCTCTCTCTCACTCTCTTACAAACTCTCTCAGACACTCTCACTGTCATTCCCTCGCCAATGGATTTCATTGGCAGGCGAATCAGCAAGTTCGCGGCACTCTTTTTCACCCATTATGCCCGATTATAAATAGTTCGAATACGTACGCAAAATAGAATGCGTAGGTGTAAAGGAAGTAACCGCCGAATGTTTGACCATATAATTCAAAATAGGCATTTGACCGATAAAGTGTCCCGTGCGGAAAAAAACCTCTAGCTGCTTGCAGTATGCCTAATTCTCTACCCGCCAAGATTTTGGAAGGTTGTTATTCTCCCATCTCAGTGCTGTTGCCCGTCGCACTCTCTCCACAGAAATTTGGGAAATTTGGGGATACACAATTGGGTTGCGAGCAAAAATAAAAACAAGCCGGCCAAAGTTGGATGTGCGCGCCGCTTGCTTACTAATACAAAAGTCTGGTTCCCCCGGCGATGCTCCGCAAAATTGTTTTTGAAAATGGGTGGAGTTCTCCCTTGACTTTGAGTTCAAAGTAGGTGAGGGGTAGAGAATACACCGTAATCCCGCTATATAAATATTTATTTTCTCAAGGCAGAAGGATTTTTGTGACTTCGGGACACTTGCAACCGAAGTTTCTAAGTCCATCTGCCCAAATAAGGCGAAAAACAAAAGATTATTTATTCGCAGGATACCTCCTTTAAACTAGCCAAAAAACCCAAGCTTGAATTCGCGCCCTTTAGCCTAACTCCTACTTCTTTTAGAATGTTAATAAGAAGAGCAAGTGGCTCATCGAGGGCGCGAGCGGTTGTCTTTTCGTGCTTCCCTAAGGCATGTATAACAGCATTCCTTCTGCTTCCCTCGTCGGCAAGCGGCTGCTTGCCAATGGGCTCCGCTGGGATGACAACACTCCCTCCAGTCACGACGACGACCACGGTTCCGACCTCAACGACCACGATTCCGACCTCAACGACCACCACAACAACTACCACCACCACAACAACAACTACCACCACAACGACCCCTTCAACCACAACTACCACCACCACCCCTTCCACCACTACCACAACGACTCCGAATCGTTAGAATTCTAGTTTTCTTCTAAAAGTATTTCATAAATCTTAATTTTTAAAAATAAAAATGGAAAATATAAGAAATAAGTCGTAGCCTAAGGCCTTCATTTGATCCAAGTAAAAAAATGGAATACAACGAAATCTCTTCCTATACATTTTCTTGTCGTATTGACTAATAGCGAGTGAGATAAGAGATATATACGGTGAGTTTGAATGCATGGATGTGATCTTCTCCTCTTTGCTATTGATATTTTGAAGACTTTTTTGCGCTGTTACCCATCATTATATCTAAATTATTATTCCTCTTGCCTATGTCAAAGCTATTTCTTAACGCACGCAGAATTGTTCATGAAATCGGAAAAAAATCTTTCTTTTTCTCTCGCTTGACTTTACGTGCTTTCTCTTATACACAACCCGTTCTAATCCCGTCGTAGCTTCCTTCCTACGTAAGCATCGTTAATTATTTCTCTCCGACTATCTTTCCCCTACTCGCTCTTCCTTTTCCTTTCTTTTCATCTTTCTCTCTCGCTCTCTCTTCCGTGTGAGTTCATCCCATTCTTCCTTTTCTAGCTGCCTGCAGTGGATGCCCTAGCCTGGGCGCTCTTTGCCCGATAGTCTTTAACGGATTGTGCCAGAATGCAGCTGCAGTCTTATCGGTATCTTCATCCAATTTGAGAACTGGTCAGGACAAGAGGAGCAAAAAAAGCGTACTTTCAGTTCTTTCTTGACGCTAATGGCTGTCAGGCGTTCACGCTGGGCTGTCCGTCAGGAACCGTGGGATATTACATTCTGTGAGTTTCCTTACTTTATCTCTCATGAAGCCCTTTTTTTAATTACATTTATTTTTATTTCACTCCTTTTTTCAATTTTATTATCTTTCAGTGGCACTGTGCCAATGGCGCTCTCTTCACCTGCAGAGGCCTTCATTTGCAGGTTTTCAATGAGTTACACATTACAACATATGTATGTAAGTAAGCTAAAACTTTTGCTATAGCGAAATATTATTGTGTGTGAGTAAGAATATATGTATGTTAGCCAGTCAAGAAGATTGACTCTAAAGCAGAATGTCGTATCTTTGGACAGAAGCGTGTATGTATATATATGAATTGATAAGCTGTTGAGATTTGACGAGATCGGGCTACTTTTATGTCTGTCGTATTGTCGCTCAAAAACGCTCGGAAAGCTTTCTGCTGGGAATCTAAATTCAATAAGTGGGAGCGAGAAATGACCGGAGTGATCAGATGTCGTGTCTGAGTGCTTCCGGAGAACATGGAGGTCGGATATCAAACATGGCCGACAGCAGATGGGTTCAAGCTATCATATAATGGTGTCCTAGTGCATATTGATTGATTGGTATGCCTTTAATTTTTAGTGTGACTGGTGTCTTTCAAGTCGCGGGAAATACGGCAGCCGGATACGCGTGTGCGCCACCTGGCTTTTAAATTATTTTAATTAATTTATTTTTTACAATGATTGAAATTGCCTTTCCAAGTGTCGTCATATTATTTTTTTGAAGTCGGCATATAATTTATATATTTAAGTTACCGAATTTTAGACGATGATTCAGAGGCTGAATTAATGCTTTTCGAATGATAAATTTACATATTAAAACATTTCACTGAAATTTCACTGACATGATCTCAAACACACAGAAAAATATTTGGTAATATTCTACAGAATGAGGTACAGATATATCTAGAGAACTAGCACTAACAGAATTATTTGTTGTTTGGTCGAGCACATTCTGTATCTTCAGAGGACATTTTGTAGTTTTTAATCGGCTGAGCCGGCCGCGCATACACACAGATGCCGATTTCGCATCGTTTTGCTTTGTTTCTCTGCTTCTCTGGATAAAACTCTCTATCTCTCTCGATGTATTTTCTCTCTCTGCATCTCTCTGCCCAACTATACCTTTTCCCGCCACTATTATGTATGTTTTCACCCTTTTAAAGTGCCTTTTCTTCAGTATTCGAGCGCTTCCGAAGCATTTTCTCTTCTCGCTCTCTCTCTCTCTTTCTCTCTCTCTCTCTTTCTCTCTCTCTCTCTTTCTCTCTCTCTCTCTTTCTCTCTATGCCCGACCATCATACAGATCTGGTTAGCTAAATATCGTCTTTTGCGATGGCATGGTTCACTGCGTTTAGCCTTTCTGTGAACAAAACAGCAGTGAAATAGAATAATATGCCAAGAAAAATCGCAAAAGTCGATAATTTAGCTAACCTGTGATCCGTCGTGATGCTGGGAGTCGTTGCCGTTGGTTGTACCTGAGAGTAGACAGAGAAAGAGAGAGAGAGAGAAAGACAGAGAGAGAGAAAGGACCCGAACCACCACCCCCGCGCGCAATTTTCCCACGCTAACCACCAGGCCACCACCCCTACCCGTCAAGCTTTCGGCATTGGATAACCTAGTGATAGGGGGGGGGGGAGAATATGAGCGCAGCAAGTTTCTTCATTTATCTCTCTCTCTCTATCTCTCTCTCTCTCATCTCTCTTTCACTGTCTCATCTCTCTCTCTCTCATCTCTCTCTCTCTCATCTCTCTTTCACTCTCTCACCTCTCTTTCTCTCTCTCTCTCATCTCTTTAGTTTTTTTTTTTTTTTGTTTTTGTTTGTCTGTACATTCATTGCATGCATGCTCCCCTTGTCTTGCTCGCTGCGGATAGAGAGAGAGAGACAGACAGACACAGACAGACAGAAAGAGAGACAGACCGAGAAAGAGAGAGAGAGAGAGAGAGAGAGAAGGCGAGAGAGATAGAGAGAGAGAGAGAAGAAGAAGGCGAGAGAAAGAAAGAAAGCTGTATGCAGCCTTCCAAGTGCGGTCGCATGCGATCCATCGCATGCAATGCGAGAGAGAGAGAGAGAGAGAGATAGAGAGAGAGAGAAGGCGAGGACAAGAAGGTGACAGGGTTATGTTGGGTCGCTCGAGCGTTCATTCCGGGCCGGAAAATAGACAATTCTTATTAGAAAAAACAGAACCTTGATAGTAGTTGCACCGAAATGTTTGGAATTAAATGTTCTTTCCTGCCTGTATTTTCATTGCTTTTTTGCTATTTCATTTTGTGAAGCGTGTTATGGAGCTTGTTAATTACAGAGGAGCCAGAGACGATTGGAGGAGAGCAGCAGCGCGCACTGTCGACTTTGCTAGGAACCGGTGAGTCATTTAATGTTTTCAGGTATTTTTTTGGTTCAGCCTTAAAGTTTTTTTAAAACCCATTTATTTTTGATTAATATGCATAATGATTTTTCTTATTTTTCAATTCTTTAATTGCATTAAAGGTTTACCCTATGCATACTGAGTTCGCTCATAAATTCCTGTTTTTTTGTGTCAGATCTGCGCTCTTCCAAGATGTCGAGCGTGGAGGAGTGGCTGCGCTTCTTCGACATGGCAGGCATTCCCACGCCAATCGGACTACGGTATCATTTTATCATATTTTTGGGGTATTCTAAAACAATACTGTTGTTTTAAAGGAACTGTTGTTTTACCAGTTTTTGTGTTCTTGATTAAAACTCGGTAGATTTGGTTTGAGGCAAGGTAGTATTGCAGATATGCGGAAAGTTTTGCTGGAAACCGAATGCATATCGTCATGCTTCGTGATCTCGACAATTCGACGTTGTTCGACCTCGGAGTTTCAGCAGTCGGCGACCAGGTTGGAAGTGATCGTAGTACATACCCAGTTTGCATTCATGGAGAGTCGTGTACTTAAGCTTTTGATTCTTCGTTGTGGGAAGGGAGGCAGACGAGTCTTGATTGGCATCGACAACCGAACAAGTGGAGATGTTTGTACGCACTGCGATTACCTTTTCAGTTTGAATGTTTGTTTGGATATTCATAGTTATTTACTTTTCTTTTAAAGGTGCCGATGAGCCGCCTTTGGATTCATCTAGCGGATCTTCTACTCCATTCCACAACCTTATGCCCGTCAAGTTTGGCATCGAGGTTTAATTCTGGATAAATTTGGAGAAAAAGATCAAGAATAATCACAGATGTAAATTGAATTATCGCTTTTTTTGCAGAGAAATACCCAACAAGAGGAGTCACGTGCATCTTCACCATTCTCAGTACAGGTGTGCTGTAAAAGTTTTTTTTAATCGTTTATTAATTAACTTCTTTTTATAACAGCTTTATTAACAGAATAAAAAAAGGACTTCCTTCCTCATCATTTTTGCTGTGTCCTTGATAGTGGCTTTTATTCCTGGTTCATTAATATATTCCATTTCTAGCCACTTTCTTTAAGGAAATTTTTTTCGAAGACATGTATGTCTAATCTTGCTAATTGCCAGGAAGAGAATCTCGTCACGAGTGAGGAAGATGAGGGCATATTTGATCGGCCTGCACTTCGTCTTGGAGAACGCAGCGCTGCAAGACAACTAAAAGGCAAGCCCTATTTCCATGATTATTTTAAATATTTGATTGAGCCATAAACAGTTAGTATTATGAACATACAGCACAAAGCTTATATATCTGTTTAATATTTATAGGAGCAAAGAGGGATCGTGTCATTGCTCGAGATGGTGCACCTTTCGCGCTTAGGCAAACGACGATCTCCGGTCACTGACTATAAATGGTAATTTTTACTTAGAGAATTGGTTAATATAATGGGGTTTTTCAATGCTTATTTCAGATGTCTTATCGGGGAAAAACTGCCACAGCCTCCTCCAGCGACTTGAGTCGGGCGAGAGCTTTGACGATGAACCCCTGGCGCGAAATCTGTTCAACAGAAGAATCGGCTTCTTGCTGCTGGAGAAGTGTGACAGGTCGGTGTAATTTCATCATCTAATGAACATGTCACTTTTTAAAGTAATACGTTACTTTCAAACTTTTTTTTTATTGGATATCATCGTTAGGTGGGTCAGCGTTTTATACAGTATTTATTATACAGTAGATACTCGCCGCGACCACGAGAAGTGCGGCACTTTCTCGCTCACATCTGCGCTCCTTTCCCGGCCATCGATCAGGTATGATCGTTTACATATAACAAAATGGTTTAAATCACGCAAAATAATTGTTTTATTTATTTTTTATTTCTCTAGCTTCTTTGTTCAAGTCTGTGTACGTCGGTGACTGCTCGTCCATTCTCTTCCAATACAACTACAATAAGAAGCGGCAGCTCAAGGAACACGGCATCTGCTCCAGTCGACCCTACCGCAAGAAAAGAAGGCTTCAAGAATCGCCACTTTCGATGGAAGATCAAGCAGAACTCAACGCCGAACTCCAGAGTTGCGTTGACAACCATACAGCTGATCATCTTCTTAAAGCTACAAGGTGTGCAACCATTATGAAATTAACTTTGACAAGTTTACATAATATTTAGCATACGCCTTTCATAAATATTTGGTGAATAATGTCTCATCGGAGAAAATGCTTTAATAAGGAGAGTCCGATGTCAACTTTTGTTCTAATTTCTCTACTCTCAGAGAATTCCGCGCCAAGTTCATCTCCGATAAGGGTGTTGCTGCTGCTTTCGACACTATTTCACAGCTGCATAATCCCTCATTATTTAGAAATTCTCTAACTCTAGATTAAAAGTCCGATCATGTTGTTCAACAGATCTGGCGAGATTTCGAAGTTGCCGAGGCGGTAGATGTCGATTCCTTCTTCCGCGAGTGGGAAAAAACGAAGAAAGCGATTGCCTTGCTGGTTGAAGAAGGAGTAGAAGAAGGTCAACGTAGCACTTGGGAATCCATTGTCACATTGAAGGGAGCAGGTCTGAAAAGTTCACTTCTGTAATTGATAATTTAAAAAAACCTTAATAGTTACAATAATTGTCATAGACTTCTATGATAGTCGTATCACTTCCAGATGGAGAGACCAACGCCACATTGTTGCGAGTCATGATGCTTCTGAGAGCTCAAGACAGACGCAAGAAAGTGACGAGGTTGAGAAGGATATATCTAGAAATGGCATTCGGTTGTCTATCTCTAATGAAATAAAGTCACTTTGTTGTGCAGAACTCTGTCTTAAATGATGGTGTTTGCTTCTAGGAACAACCAGACACGTCTAGCGTTGCCTTGGAACTGAGCAAGCGGACAGAATCAAGTGCGGGCAAGAAGGTGCGAAAGGCGTCGCTGACACAGCCTGTTGTTGTGCTCTACGGCCGGAACCGGAATCAGTTCGGCGTATTCATACAAGTTAGTTCCAATTCACTAAAAGGGGCTGTCCATTGAAACTACCCTAGTTTTCTTCCAACGTCTCTCATCTTACATGCTCTTTTCCGAGGATTACGTTAGTTTTCCATGGACAGCCAGTTTAAGATTAAGTTTTGTTTATAACTTTTTTAAGCCCAACTTTCCTAGACTTTCTTTAGTTATAATTTCTGATATTATTTCTAATATGAAAAGGCTTGTTGAATCGCACACTTCTTGAACTTTAGGGTAACGAAGTTGTGTGCAATGATGGCCTGCTGCACGCTATGGTCGTTTCGTTGGCAGCTCACTACGTCTTCAGTCTGCACTGGGATATTGATGTGTCGGACGTGTGGTTCGTGCTGCTCCACCTGATTGGTCTCCAAGCAAGGGAAATGAAGTCCAACGTGGCAAAAAAAGTTGCTAACATGATCTCATCCAAAGTTGCCCAGTTGTAATTATTGTTGTTCGTTCTTCTTTATCGAGTACTGTAACATAGAATAATAAGCATTATATTCTTGTGATATTGTTATGCAGTGTCTGTAAATTGATTCTTTCTCATAGTTAATCAATTGGCGTGTTTTTAAAAGACAACTCGTTTCTGTGAATTCTCGGTTCTACGGATGTTCTGTGCATTATGACGAGTATACTGTGAAGATTAGCAATTCAGAAAGTCTAAATTGTTACTAATTGCTGAAATTAAGACAAGACTGTATCTGACGTTGTATCCTGTGATATTATTGCCCTTGTCAATTCATATTTCATTTGCTATGCGCTAACAAGATAAAAGGAAGCAAATAATGTAGAATTTGTCCTAGAATTTTATATGATTAAAATTCAGCTACAGTACCTATATTAACTGGTTACATTAAAGCCAATGAATGAATAGTAATAGTTTGACTTGTGTTTATGTTTCAATTGACTTGAGTAAAATTAAAAGGGCTGGAAAAATAATTTTATGACATTCTTTCAGGATGGAGTGTCCAGATAAGGACTGTAGGTTATTCTACTCAACAGTTGAAGAGCTCGCCGTGCACATAGGCGGGTTTCATCGCGGAGATGGTGACTTGATCTGCAAGATGTGCCCTCCTCCGAACAAGCACACTTCCTGAACTCGATTAAAGAATCACTGGGATCGAGTGCACGGGTCCAGCATTGGAGCTTGTTGTCAGTATTTGCATTTCCTTTTTCACTGCGCAGATTGTTCTTCGATATTCGGTGCAGTTTTTTTTACTATTAAATAGCAATATCCCATTTTTAAGCAAAGAAGAGACGAACGGCTGCCCCGTCACCGCAAGTCTTTGCCGTGGCGTACACGTTGGACCACAGCGCGCACAAGTTTCGCCCCGTCCTCGAGATATTGCTGGTAAGCAAGCATTTTCTGAAATTGACATAGCAAGTGTTCTCTGAGTATATGGCAATAATATGTTTGTAAATACGAATTTTTAGAAGGACCTTGCTGACATCGAGAAGGCTGGTGGTCTCCTCGTCGGCGGCCGGATTTACAAGCCAGTTCTGCGCTCTCTTCTTGCCGATAACAAGGCCCAGAATGAACTCAGAGGACTCGCCAAAAACTTTGGCGCCGGGTTAATTTGTCGAATCTGTACGGCCCATTCCTCTACATTCCTTGATTGTACAATGCCTTGCCAAGTCCTGCTCAGAGATTCAACCTGGTTCCAAACTGTTGATGCTTCCGGCCAGTTTGGCTACGTTCAGCACAGCCCTCTCTTAAAGTTTCCGATGTATGACATGTTGTCTGATTTTTTTGACCTGATGCATGACTGTCTGGAAGGGGAGTGCCAGCGCGCGATTGTAAGATTGCTTCGCTTTGCGAACAGAAGTGGCGTCAGAATAGAAAAGATTAATGCTCTCCTCTCCATCATTCCTTATGGCAGCCAGGACTCTTCATCTCGCCCCACCCCTTTCCCTGACACTGTCCTCACCGGTACAACTGCTAAGCAGCGCGCTTCCCAAGCGTACACCCTAATGAGATTGTTGCCATTCGCCCTCTACCGCAGTATTGACATTGGAAGACTTTTCTGTGTCTTTCTCGTGTTCTTCTGTATCTCATGCAGCCCCAGTCCAGGAATGATGATATTGTTGGCCTTGAAGGTGCCATTCATGAATACATGGTCTCTCTTAAGGCTTCTCTTTCCATTGATGATGCCGTGTCTGTAACCGTGAAATGCCACCACCTTCTGCATTACCCACAGTTTGTGCGTGATAACGGGCCTCCAATTCTGTCATGGACGATGGATTTCGAGCAAGTGAATGCCACCGTTAAGACTCTGTCCTATACGAGCAAGAATTATCGCAACATGCCATTTAGCGTGACTCATCATTTGCAAATGCATTTGGCCAAACAGCGTATCAAATTCTCTGCCGCTGCTTCTCCTAGCACTCTTCCGGTTGATTTGAACCAACTTCCACATGATTCTCCCTTGGTGAAAGTTGTTGTTGCCCTGAACTGCGAATTGTGCTCCCGAATGTCGTATTGTGGAATGTCTTACAATGAGAATGACATGTTACTTGCTTCAATGACGCCTGGCTCTCAGCCAACATTTGCTCAGGTCTCGTTCTTCTGTTGTATTGACAATGAATGGCACATTGTTGTGAAGAAATGTGAAACCCTGTCGTGGCGCGATGACATCAATTGTTACGATGTTCAGATTGTGCCATCATCTTTTGATCTGATTGACTTCGATTCTCTTGTCAACTCTCACCCCATGGACGCGTACTATGATGAGAATACGTTACTAGTGCCCCTTCGTCACTGGCCAGTCTGCTAATTACACTCACCAATTGTGTTCTCACTTCAACTTTGTGAATAACTAATTAGTCATGCAATTTCTTTTACATTACCTCATTTCCTTTACCGCATTAAAACATACATATCATCGAAGATAAATGATTAGAGTCCATAAATCCATAATTCTCCCAACATCTGAGCTGTCGCATGCCTATTCTTTTAGAAAGACAGAGAAGAACAGAGGGAGCAGGTGATAATAGTGAGAAAACCCAACCATTTTTCCAGCATATTAATGCAGAAGATTCAGAAAAAAAAAGAAAGCCAAAAAACAAACAATGGCAAAGATATTGAGGTATATGTATTGCAAAATGCATTTTTTTTGCGTGGAAAACACGCTGCATGTCATGGTGCGCAAAACTACAAAATGTCCTCGACACCCCATTTTGTAGTTTTCGCGCCAAAAGCGCCAAAACTACAAAATTGTTTTCTGTGTGAAATGAAACCTTCATTAATTTTGTCAAGGTTAATTGCACGGCTGGCTCTATTTCTTCAGCACTCTATATGATGCCAAGGTTCGAAATTTGGTTTCAGTTTCACGAACTTGAGCTTACAAAATGGTCTCCCCTTATGAAGATCTCCAGATTTATACATATGTAGCACGGCAGATCTTTTTTCCAATATATCGTGGTCCTCTGACACAAAAAGAGAGAATGGGGAATGGGAAACTGGAAGAAGCCTTTCTCGCACTTGAAACTTCATGAAGCCTATTTTTTTTTAAATAAAGATGTGATTTGTAACAATGAGGTCTTCAGACCATTCTTTTACTTTATATTCTCTTTATTCCCTTTCAAAGTAATGTTCAATTTGATAGTTATTTTGCGCAGTTATGTGAAACAGATTGTGGAACCTATCAAACGAAGCGAAACGAGGATATAAAGCAATCGAGAGAATCTAAATTCATCAAGTTTTTTTTCAATTCATACAATACATACGCTTCCAAATATGTATGTACATATGTAAATAAATTGACTCTCTTTCTCTCTCTCTCTCTCTCTCTCGTTCTCTCTCTATTGTTCTCTCTCTCTCGTTCTTTTACTCTCTCTCTCTCTCTCTCTCTCTCTCTCTCTGTCTATACTCGCCGCTTCAAATCTACCACTGTCGTTGAAAGTGTTCAAAGTAGAGCGAAGTGTCGGTGACCACGACAGACTTTGCATCGGAAGCATCCTGTAGGAGTTGGCTGATACGGCTGCCTATCAAGGGAAGCTTGGCGAGGAAGTCAAGTTCACGCATCCACAGGGGCTCGTGTGATATCATCACCCACGCCACTGTCACGGGGTATCTGCAATGACAAGGTTTATATAACATCTCAAGATATCTCATCTTCTCATCAACTTATTTTCAGTTGAAAGCGGCAGGTGTCGAGCTTGAGCAATTCTATCTAATAAATACAACATATGTAACTTCAGCATTCACAACTAACATTGCGTTGAGGATGTCAAATATGCAGACACAGATGTACTTAGCTATCATGGTCGAAGGAAGAGCATAGGCGATAAAGTACATTAGAAATAGAGGAAGCGTCCAAAGAGCAGTTGGCACAGCGATTGAGAGCAGAAACTGTTTAGTTTTGTGATTTTAGAGGTTGCATATAATTGTTAAAGATGTTTGAAAATATATTTTAAAATATTAAACTGCAGAAAAAAATAAAACTGAAATTGCACTTAACATATAGGTATGTATGTACTTACCCTTAAAATTCGCATGTTTTCTCGAATTTGAAATATCCTTGAGAGATTGTATGAAGACCGTTTCGCCGTCGAAGCTTTCAGTCGCATCATCAACTGCATATTGATGTAGAGAAGAAAGTGAAGACTCTGAATGTTCTCAAAAATTTAAAGAATATCGTTTTTGTGATTCAGTACAATTCTGTTGAATTTTTTGAGCCAAGGAAAGTGAAGCTGACAAAAACGCCGAGCGTAGCGATAGTAAAAAGAATACCAAACAAGACGTAGCCCGAGAGCACGCCTGAAAAGAGCGAACTGTTCGCCCTTTGAGAGTACGCATTTGATAAAATTTTGATTTTATAGTAAGCTAATTATCCGACAAAGACACTTGATTTCTGATAAATCATGACGAACCAGCAGCTTTCATTATCCCATGGTACCATGAGAAAGTCTCAAGCGCAACGAGAATTATGAAAAGCACCCAGGAATGGGAGCCTTTCTCGTAGGTCATCGAGAGAACAGTGGCTGCGGCACGTTCCGCTGCTTCCATCAGCATGCTTCAAAGAAGGAGTCAGAATGAATCTCTGAGGCATTCGAAATGCACACCTACAAATGCAACGGTACACTTGAGGAGGATATATTTACTGAACTACTAGCATACATACACATATACGATATATATATATATATATATATATATATATATATATATATATATCTACATATATATGATTGATGGTAAAAAATCTTATGTTTAAATTAAATTAAATTTTAAATATTATATGTTGTATAAATTTAATAAATTAGTCAACTAGCTGCACGCAGTGCCGAAGTGGGATTCGCGAAACACGGTGAGGATCAGAGGAAATGTTCCTGGAAAGCATTTCCGAAAAGTTGAGATGAGCAGATAAATGTGAAAGAAAACGTAGTATTTAACTGCATATGTATGTAGCTATGTATAGATACCGCAGATGATTTATTCAAAGCGCCGTAATATGGAAATGAGGAGTGTTATTGGGGAGATTATGTAGGTGATGAGAACGCAATTTGTGATTTCAGAATCTCAAAAATGTTTGAAATTAACCCCTTAAAAATGAGAATTACTGGGGATGGTTTTTGGCGAATTTTTGCCATCGTAAAATGATGTTTTGAAAATTCCGAGGACTTTCGGGAATCGAATTAAATCATTATAACGAGGTGAAGCCACAAAATGGAAATTTAGTTCTAGGGAAATATTTTCGGTTTGTCCTCAATATATATGAGCAAATAAATGAGTGCGCCGAATCCTGATTGGCATTAAATATAATCAGCTTGCAATAACCGATCAGGGAATACCGATAAAGGACATGGAACGTGAAGAATTAGCCAGGACCACTTTCAGCAAGATACCAAAGATCTATCAGTGATATTTTCATAGCGTCGCTGAAACCGTAGAGCGCCCGGTCACCGCAAGGCCTATCTGCGTTACTATAATATTATATGTATGTATAATTAACCTGTCAGCTCCGAATTGAAGATGTTGTACAGAGCAAGAATGGTCTTGCAGACGTGGGCGGTGGCCATCCTTGCCCAGACGTAGCAGAAGAGACCGCGCGCATTGGGATGCAGCAGATGGGCTCGCCATGTCACTCGAATCATTAGAACACCCAAGAGCGAGGCGGGTATTGACAGAAGGAACTGGAAGAGGAGGCATTCTATCTCAAGTGTAGATGTCGTGTAGCTTTATTTCCATAAGTTTTACTTCCATAAAAGTCTTATTTTTGTTTAAATTTCAGAAGGAGATAAAGAAAGCGTTAACCGACATGAACTGCAAAGAATGGGAGGAAGATTCCGGGGTAGCCGGCGGTTGCTGTTTGATTGATATAGATAATGGGCTGTAGCATAGCGAGGAAGACCTCACAAAGCTGACCTGAGTCATATTATATTTTAAAGGGGGGTGATCACCGAAAATTTTTGTAATATTTCAAATTGCCGCGGCCTTCCGCACTCTCATTCGCGCGTGCTATTTTTCGGTGATCGCCCTTCTTTAACGAATATTTCGAAATGAGCCGACCGCGCGCTTAGACGATAATGTTTCCATGAATAGTGTCTTTCATTCGCCTTTCTACTATACATTCCCATCTCGCGGAAAGCTTTACGCTATCGAATGAAAAACGGCAAGGCATAAGGCGTTTATAAGGTCCATTGAACTAAATTATTGGGGGAATCCAAAGCTGTCTTTTTTTTTCATTAGTCACACGCGAGGCTTGGTTTATAAACTCGATTCATCGTGCTCTCAGTGCACACACAAAGTTTGCAGAAGCAAACGTCATTAATATATCGCCGACTTGAAGTTCTCCGATAATATATATTAAATGAACGCCATCGTGTGTGTGAGTGACACTTCTTAAAACGGGCCCAAAATGTAATAATGAACATCTAAATATCCATTTTCATGTATTTTCAGCTTTATCCGTTCCAAATTATAATTTGGAAATGTATTTATTTATTTTATTTATTCATACATCAACTAATGATGTGACAACATGTGGAGTGAATATGGCAAAATAAGTTAAGGCAGGTGAAAGGAGAGAAACAGTTGAAAAGAAAATTATGATGTGTCGTTGCAGGATCTTAAAATATGGAAGAGGGAAAGGGGGGGGGGAGTAAGAGATTTACAGTAAACAGTAGGAAAACTGAATTTATAATTTATTCAGATCAAGATTAGTTAGCTTATGTAGATCAGAATTTGCAAGGGCTCTCTTAAAACTTAGAATATCACGGCTAATGAGTTCTAACGGCAGTTTCATGTACATTAACGGAGTACGCATAGAGAAGCAGTGTCGAAGTAACATGAGTTTCCATCGCGGGAAGTGAAAGTTGAAAGCAGATACTCTACCGTTGCATGGTTTAAAAACTACAAAATCACTAATGGGCAAGTCGACAAGCTGGTGCAGTATTTTATAGAAAAAGACAATGTCAGAGAAGGCTCGCAAGGAATGTAATGAGGGAAGTTTAAAAAGAGAGATGCGTGTGGCATAAGACGGGATATTTGCAAAGGATATAATTGTGGAATTGCAACGAATAAATAGCAGCCGGGTGAATGTATGTTGCACATTTTCAAGTTTGCGGATGAGCATTAATTTGTAAGGTGACCATACAATGGAGCAAAATTGAAGGACGGGGATAACGTAAGCTTTGTAACAACGAATATATATCTCTGGGTGGCTTGATCTGAGACAGCGGAAAAGACAATATATTATTCTAAGAGATTTTCTACATACCAGTTCGATGTGGGAGGAGAAAGACAACTCTGAGTCGATGAGTACGCCGAGGTCCCGAACAGGCTGGCCTGCAACAGGAAAGGTTGAGCCAGTTATTAGAGGGTACGGAAGTTTGGGATTTGTTTTGCCTAAGTGGAGTACGCTACTTTTTTTGAAAGATATATTTAGTTGCATAGTTTTACAATATTCGGAGATCAATATAGAAGCTTTAGAAAGTTGGGAGTGTGACTCTGATGCGGAATTTGGGTGAAATATGGTAAAAGCCTTTAAGTCGTCGGCAAAAAGTGAACATTTAACCAACGGCAGTGGTGATAAAAGAGACGGAATATCTGAAATAAACCAGTTGAAGAGCATTGGTGATAAGACACTGCCTTGAGGCACACCGCTAAAAGCCTTAAATGAGACAGAAAGGGAATCATTAACACGAACTCTGGATGAACGGTTTTCAAAAAAGGATGAGAACCATTTTAGGAGGTTTCCTCCAATTCCGATTTTAGCCAGCTTTAATAGCAACTTATTGTGACAGACAACATCAAAGGCTTTCGCAAAGTCATAGTACAGAATATCGACAGAGCAACCTCCGTCTAAAGCTCTGGTCCATTCATTAGTGCATGAGATAAGATTAGTCTCAACGGAGCGGCGTGCACGGAAGCCATGTTGCTGAGTGGGGATAATGCAATGTAAGTCACTCCACCACAAAAGCTTAGGACGGAGACAACGTTCAAGCACTTTGATAGGGGCAGGTGTTAGGGTGATTGGACGGAAATCAGAGACAGAGGAGGGGGAGGGAACTTTGTTAATCGCAATTACGACTCCCTGTTTCCATAACGAAGGTACTACGCCCAGAGACAGAGATATGTTAAAAATGTAACTTAGAGGTTCTGCTAGTGAGGCAGCACATTCACGATAAACAATTTGCGGTATGAAGATAGATGTCAGAAGAATTGTACGACAAATCTTCAAACGTTTTGAAGAAAATATCGAATGTAAATTGAATTTGTCTTATTATGCAACCTGGTACTACTTATGCTGCCGTGCTATTTATCTTGGAGGAAAACTGAAACGAACGTTTCATGCATGTTTTAGGCCGATATATGTACATACTATGGAAAATGATTAATCTTTGCTAAAATTTAAAAAAGGAAAGAAAGACTCTGTGAAGATTTAAAAATTTACCCAGAAAAAAAATTCATTCAAGTTTGTCAGAAACAACGAAGGAGTACATAAATGTGAGAGAACAAAAGCTCCACGTTTTGCGCACCAGAATAACGGAAAAAAATGATGCCCGGGTATTTGAGAACCAGTGATGCAGTGGGCATTGTCACAAGAAAGGCACATTTGTCCCAGCCCAGTGCCCTCATGGAGTAATGCTAAAGAGTTTGAAATAACTTTTGCGCGCTAGAGTAAAAGTTATAGAACTAGTTAAAAGTTATTTAGTCAATAGAAAAATTTTACCCATCCTCAAAACAATTACTAAATGCCTATATTTGTATATTTATGTATATTTAAAAAGAAAACCGGTTGAATGACTGTGAAAATAGCATAATATAAAGAAGTCCAAAATGTCTCCTCAAACTCACAATGAAAACTTCATTAAAATTTGGCCAAAGTGGCGTAAGTTTAGCCAAGATTAATTGCACGACGGGCCGTGTTTCATGGAAAGCATTACTACAAACAGTGCTTTAAATTGTTCAACAAACAAATACATACCTAGCTTGAGCAAATCAAAAGTATGAACTTACATAAGTAGTCAACAGCCTGCACAGATGCATGCCTTCTTCTTCTCTACGTGCTACTTCCAATGCCCGGGTCGGCGAGCGGAGTTATCTTCTTCTTCTTCGTTCGAATGCCCTCAAGAATGGACCTTCTGGCGATGACCTAAGAAGAATGACGTTAATAAAAATGGATTTAAAATATTATTTTCAAAAATAAAATATTACGTTTGCTGAGGCATTTCGGATAATATGGGTTGCGCACAGTGCATGCACTGTACTTTTTCTTGTTCTAATACTTTTGTTGCACTTCAGAATACAGTAAAGCAGAAAAAAAACGCTCACTCGAGCCCTTTTTCACATTAAATATGACAGAATATGTTCATGCCTGGTCTCGGAGGCATTACACGAAGACGATGACGATAATCGGATCAGTGATCGGAAAGGTTACTGAATCAATTAAGTATACATTAAGTAGATCACCAAAGTGATCAGAGTTGGTAGAAAGGGTGAAAAAGTAAAAAGTAAAATGTGAAAATGGCTTCATTCTAAATCGAATAAAAAATTGGCTCTCTGACCAATCCCATGCAAGGTCTGTGCTAACGCAAATGGGGAAAAAAGAAAAAAAAAGAAGACTCTAAATGTTTTCTGAAAACTCTTAAGGATTCCCACATTCATTCATATGTATGTAAAGCACCGAAAAGGTCAATATAAAGACGCTCACACGTACCCACATTGAGGGCATATTACCAGACGGACAACTCGAACATAAGTATTAGAAACAGCGGATTGTGCAAACTCTGACAAATTCATATACTGAAATGTTTTCCACTTTTCACTACGAGATCGCCAATCACAGAGAAAAAAATGTCACCGACAAGAACGATTGTGTCATTAGAGGAGCCGTAACTTGAGGCTTGACAAAAGAAAAAAAAACATTCTCTCGTTTTCGCACTTCCTCTCTTCCATTTCGCAACTGTGAACAGACGTGTTGGTCATGAGTGAAATAGCAGCTTCTTTATGAGTCACGAATATGACTGTAAACACTAAAATATCCATGGTACTGCTTTGGACATATGTATCAAGAATAATGAATATAATTATCTGTCAAGAATAATGATTAAAGTTATGAGGCAAGAACATTATCACTATTCGAGAACGCTGACGCAGGTGCTACCATCACCATTTTTTTCTTCGTCTGTGCATTAACGAATTGGAGAAGGAATGACATGCGAGTGGCGACCTGATATGTTACCTACATATGTTTTTTTTTAGAATGAAAGTACTAAAATGTTGTTTTCCATAAAATAAACAATCTCGTTTAAAACACCGAGCATATCGTCTCACCTGGACTCGCAGGCATTTGATAAAGAAGATAACGATAACGGGGTCGGTGATTGGGAAGATAATGGAGAGCCGAATGAGTAAAGTGCCCGTGTTCCCGAGATTTACGCCTGGATGGGGATTTATGTATGCAGTTCGCTGTATTCTACAAAAATTCGTGTATTCTCAAACCTGTCAATGCAACCAATCCAAACACGACTACTGGGACATAAGAAAAGACGGTCGGAATGAGTGTCTGAAAATCTAGCGTTGCTTTGCTATAGACGCTTTTTTCCGCCTGCCTTGTATTGTGGCTACCTGAAGGAGAAGCGCCGTGAAGAGCTGCCGATGCAGCTCACGCGTCCGCTCCGACATATGGCTCGTTTCGAAAGCGTGCCGAATTCGGATGATGCAAAAGATGATAACGACGAAGGTGACTGTGCACAAAATAGAGTATTGTAAAGAGAAGGAACGAGAAATAGAGGTAAATGAAAACGAACACATCACGATTAAGAAGTTCGCTGTGAGCACTACCAAATTCACCGTATTCAGAACGAGGAATCCGTTAGCGTTGGGAATCTTGAAAGCAGAAGATATAATACGGGGAAAATGTTATAATTGGTAAAAATATACTTACTTTTACAAGTATTACTAAATAATCGTGACGAAAGACGTCCAAGTCGTATTGCTCTTTTAGGGGAAGTTTAGCGAATGTCTAAACGGTGTTTGATTACAATTTGTTGGAACAGATTCTATGCTTTGTACTTTTAGTTGGTGAAGGCATACATATGTACATGTACATATGTGGAAGGGATGTAATAGTAATTCCAATGATTGCATAGATAATACTACGTGACCTCTTCAGCATATGGCGTCTTCTCGCAGGCGATGTAATAGAGCAGTATAAGGGGTGCATTGAATAAAAGCGCGCCGGCTCCAATCAGCGTGCAAACCTTCCAGAGGCGAAAGCCGCTTGTCCATCGTAGCCAGGCTGGTCTAGATTGAAAAGAAAAAGAAAATACAAATACATATTCTTCTATATACAACATTTGTATTGCAATTTTGTATTCACAATATTCATCAACAACTGAAAAGGAAATGGCACCCGCATACGGCGTCGTATCTGTAGAGAAAGTGGAGCGCGAGAAGACTGAACGTCTGGTAGAAGAGAAAAAGGAAGACTGTGCATGCCATTTTACCACCAGAATGCGGTAGTCGAGGAGTGAGTTCGGAGAAGAAAATTACACCGTTCTCTGTCAGGTATGTTACCTAGAAAAGTTAATATGATGCTATTTGCGAGCGAATGGCGAGGGAGCTAAAGAGCCGGCAAAATTCGAAAAGCTCTTTATAGGCACCTTTTAACAAGGCGAAACGGCTGGAGTGGGCCGGGAGTCTGAAAACACCATTTTGGCGAGATGTGCGAAAATTAAAATTCGAGAGCTCGGTGAGATGCTGAGATGGCCGAACATTCGCGTTCGAAGCTTTGCGCTTAATAATGCAATATTTGTGAACTTTTTGTCATTAATAGATAAGATATTGCCTTAGAAAGCTGTCCAAGTAGAATTTTAAAATATTCAGTTTTAGAGTCGTAGTGGCCTATAGAATTTGGAGAGACTTCGTTATCTTATTTGCCATCTATCTCATCTTGTTGAGTTGCAAATTCTATTTCGAATGAGCTATCGTGTGTATCAGATATCGACGAGCTCTTTGATGTTTCCCAATCATTGAACTGTTTTTTTTTTTAAATACGCGCGGTTCACCGCTTGCGCAGTGGTGTGCACTTTGTATGGAAGAAGCGTGCGTCTCCATCAAAAATCCGTCCAAAGGCAAAATCTTCGCAATACTCTAAACAGGGAAATGCATTTCTTATGACGTTCCCGAATGTAAGCCAAATAAATGCCACGCATGCTGTTAACCGCGTGTCTTTCAACTATTTGGAAAGCATCAAAGAGCTCGCCGCTATCTGACATACGATAGCACATTCGTAAGAAAATGTTTAGCTCTACGAAATGAGACAGAAAACAAAATTATAAAATGACATCCAAGATAAAGACGACTCTCCAAAGTTTAGAGGTTCTTGCGACTCTAAAAATTAATATTTTAAAATTCTACTTATTAAGCTTTCTAAAGCAATAATTTCCCTATTAATGGACAACATTTTATTGTTCGCGAAACTACGAGGGTGAACGTGCTGCTATTTTGGGAAGTCTCACGGAGATCTCGAATTTTAAATCTCGCACAGCTCGCCGAAATGGCGTTTTCAGACTCCTGGACCCATTCCAATCGGTCTTCGCCTTTTTAAAATGCACCCAAAAAGAGCTTTTGAACGAAATCCAATTTTGCCGGGTCCCCTGCAATTTTGATACGCAAGCAAATCGCGTAATATGTACATATGTAGGTTGGTAGTATTCGCTTAAACATATGTATATATATTCATACATACATATGTGCTACTATTATTTTCTAATAAAAAAAGCAAACGTGTTAAAGACAATCATACATATTTATAATCTTACCGGTCTAATAATAGCATGCCCGAGTGCGAGGATCATGTTTGAGATGGCGAATGCGAGCAGCAGCAGCCGGTAGTTGTCGATGCTCGCGCGTGCTGGAGACTGGAGAGTGAGGAAGGCCAGCAGGCCGTTTGTGGAGATTGCTAGAGTGGTAGCCATGACCGTCAAGGCCTCTTCTAACAGTCGCAACATCGACCACCTACATACTATGCTTATTTACGTCGTATGTGGAAAAATATTAAGCGATCGTTCCGGCAAATGAGAAACGATGTCATAAACACAGCGCAGAGATGTTATTGCAAATCATTACATATATGTTTCAAGACGATCATCATTGAACAAAAATATAAAACCAGATGCCATATATTCGCCTGGGAGATCCTTTAAGAGACATAAGGATTAATGCCTCCTCAACGACACTCGACAACATGGAACATAATGTTTCACCTTGACTGTGAGAAAGTAATTCATAGAAATAATAACAATTTTCCGTGGTTCTGAATGGCTCAATCGAACACGATTTCCATAAGTAAGCAGCGACCTTAATTAGATCACGATTACAGATAGCGATTATGCACATGCTCTGTGTAATATGATTCAATAAGATAGAGCTTAAGGAATAAGGAACGGCTTTATGCATATATTCGCGCATGTAGATTTGTAAAATTAGAAAGAAAACGCTGTGCTGAGGGCCTGTTTCATTCTCTTCACTCCAGACATTGTTTTGCCAGACAAAGCTAGCAAAGTTGAACTGAGAATCAGTATCTATCTAACTGAATACAATAGTAGAGTGGGAAATTGTGAAATATTCGAAAGAGAAGGAAGTGAAATTTCGCCGGTATCATAATTAGAATGAAACTTGCTAGTTGATTCGTAAAAATTTAAATACATAGAATAATGATATAAATTATAAGGAAGTATAATTGAATAATTATTATAATTATGAGGCAAGAATATAATTATTACTCGAGAACGCTGTGCACATTGAGAAGATAAGCGAATGATAAATCTGCCGCTCATTCAATCAGCCTAAAGTTTGTAACAAGTTCGGAACACTTGTTCCCAACATTGCCGTTGTTGTCACAGACTGAGAACAAGCTGGCAACATCTCGAGCGAAATACAGTCTAACAAATCTCTGCGAAATAGCACAGGGCAGAGAAAAAAGACGTCGCCGGTCGTCCGGTGCATGACTCCATTCTCATTCTCTCCTGGTTGATCAAAGTACATACTCACACGAGCAATCAAATAATACAGGTAGAGAAAAAAAAGACACTTCTCACCTCTTCGTCTTACTCGAAGGGGTGCGAGGAGTCTTTTTTCTCTGCCTGTACTATTTCGACATTTTTGTGGGTACTTTGGTCGGCCTGGAGAGAATGGAAGCATTCACCGCACGACCGGTGATGTCTTTTTTCTCTGCCCTGTGCTATTTCATTGGTGACGAGCCAAAGCTGAACCAGAGCAGCTTTTGCTCGTCACAACCTGCGTCTCCATCTTTCCGTTGTCTCTCCATTTTTGTGCTTGTTTTGACCAAGTGACCACCTCAGAAGTTTGAAACAGGAAGTGCTCACAAGCGATTAAGTGAAGACAAGCTGGATACATGTTCAGAACACATGTCTATTAAGATAGGCTGGCAAATTGCCATTTCTTTTGTTGTGAACATGTTCGAAACAAGATTATTTCGAACATGTTGTAAACTTTAGACAGATTAAATGCGCGGCTGAGATTCGTCACAGGGAAGATAGATGCCTATTCTACATCATGAGCCAACTCTGAAAATAAAATTCACATTGTCATTGTGAAAGTCATTCATGGGAATAATAACAATTTCCTAGGGCCAAAAAATGGCTCAAACACGACTTCCTTAACCAAACAGCGACGATTGTTGCATAGATGAAAAAAGCAGATAGCGTATGTGCATGCCATTTATGTACAATTCGGGAACGATATAGTAGTATAAACCTAAAGGAAATATCCTCACACATATTATGTATATTATGTTCACGCATATATGTATGTAGCTGTATCACATTTGAAAGAGCATTGATGTACTCAAGGTACATATGTTTTACCTCTTCTCTCTTTGTTTTGCCAGACAAGTCTCGCAAAGTTGACCTGAGAATTAGTATTTTTCTTATTGAATATAATATTCGAGTTGCAAAAGGGAAATAATTTCAAAACAATTAAATTTCGCCTTGCAACATATTTAATATCAAAATGGCTTGTTAAAAAAGGAAATCATTATACAAAGTACTTCCGTGCAAACTCTTTCTGGATCATAAAGTAAAAACCTAGACGTGTGGATGGACATCAGTGAACCATTTGCAGCTTGCTTATGTGACGATTATCCTGCTGGAAGTTTTAACCACGTTAACGTTATGGCACCTTCTTAATCTTCCCAGCTTTCATGCGGTGGAATGAAGACCTTAGGCTTTTCCATTCATGTGCTACTTGTGAGAGCAGTCGGTATCAATCACAAATTTCCCAATTTGCCTACGACTTTCTCTAATCAGGGAAAGGTTCTTAAATCACCAAAAAGGTTGTTTTCAAAACACAAGATGCAAGTTCAGGACATGAAAATTTGATCTATGGGTTTTAGCCCCTGAGACATTTATGATTGTTAAATCGGTGCAAAAATGAACTTATTTAGAAATATTGAACCTTAAGTAGGTAAGCTATCAAAGTTTTCCGATAATTGCACCTGCATCAAGAAGGAATTTTTATTTGCATATTTTCATCCTAAATCTTTTATTGTGTGTGACACTAAATGCAACATCACTTAGTGTTGCACATTTTGAATCTAGAAAGACAAACAATAGTGACAAGATGAAATCACATTATATAATGATACACACGAGTCACAAATAAGTACTATGATTCAAGAATAATTAATATAATTATGAGGCAACACTGATGCTTTAAAGTCGTGAACGCAGATGCCGGTGCAACCAGGAACGACACGACGGTGGCGTTCTGATGTTACCTAGATTCTTTGAAAGCACGAAACGTATTAAGCATTTCTCGTTAAGTACTCTGACCGAAAAAAAATTAATGCAGGTTCTAATTATCGCGTTTATCCTGGGAGTGCGCACACTTATTTTAGATTACTATTTTACAGTCACATACGCAATCTGCGTTAAAATTCTCGCAGGCACGGTAGTTTAAATGTTAAAAGTTGTCGAAGCTCTCTTGCCCCAGCGGGTAGAGAATCAGGAAGCCGTGCAGGCTGTTCGTGCAGATTGCATGGCATATCGAAGTAAGAGTTAATGCCTCATCTACCTCTGTAACATAATCATCAGTCATGTGTGTTGTCACATTTAAATGAACAATGGAGTGCTCATTGTCAGGACATGTGTCTTCATACTCTTATCAGAAAACATTATTTATCTTATTGAACAAAAAAATAGTGTTGGGAATTTGCGAAAACATTGCAAAACAAGTGAAATAATTTCAAAATGGCTATGACTATAAATATAAATCTATATATATATATATATATATATATATATATATATATATTAATCTATATATATATATATATTAATCTATATATATATATATATATATATATATATATATATATGTACATATGTATATAATATAGAAATTATGAGTCAAATATATTAATTAAAATGATTACGCAGGAATAATACTACTCGTCGAGAACGCAGACACAGGTGCTACCATCGCCACTTTTTTCTTCGTCTGAGCATTAACGAATTCGAGAATTAACGTCATGCGTGTGGCGACCTGAAATGTTGCCCAATTGTTTTTTTTAACCAAATGTACTGGAAACTTAGAATAAACTATCTCGTTTGAAAAACCGAGCATATCTTCTCGCCTGGACACGTAGGCATCTGACAAAGAAGATAACGATAATGGGGTCGATAATTGGGAAGAGAACGGTAAGCCGGACGAGTAGAGTGCCCGTGTTGCCAAGATTTACGCCTGGAAGAAGAATTCTTTTTTTTAGTAATTGCTATTATGAAGATTTGTTCTCAAAAAATGCTGTGTAGGTAGTACAGTGTGCTTATATGTATATAGTACATGTTAGCTGTAACATTATCTCGACAATTATTGTCTAACCTGCCAAAGGCGCCCATATAATCACGACTAGTGGGAGATAGGAAAACACGGTGGGAATGAGTGTCTGAAAAGTTAGCGATGCGTTGATAATGAAGCCTTTGTCCTGGATGAGTTGGGTAGACTCTTTTAACCGTCATTTTTTTGTGGTTACCTGAACGAGAAGCGCCGTGAAGAGCTGCCGATGCAGCTCGCGAGTCCGCTCCGACATTTGGATCGTTTTGAAGGCGTGCCGAATCCGGATGATGCAAAAGATGATAAAGCCGCTTGTGACTGACCAAAAAGAAGAGTAGCTAGTTTAAGGATTAGAAATGAGATAGAAACACAAGTTAAAGGAGGGCGATCACCGAAAAATTATGTGATATCTCAAATTGCCGCGGCCCTTCGCACTCTCATTCACGCGTTCTATTTTCACGGTTTGGGCGACCTGCGAAATAGCACGCGAGAATGAGAGTGTGAGGAGTCACAGGGCAGACGCGGCAATTCGAACCTGCATTAAATATTTTTGGTGATCACCCTAATTTAAGGAAAACAAACCCATAACGATGATGCTACTCACCGCGAGCACTGCCAGGCTTGGCCTATTCAGCTCAAGCTCCCCGTTAGCGTTCGGTATCTTGAAAACAGGTGATAGAATATGGGAAATATGGTTAATTGAGAACAATAGAATTTTTTGAAAGCAGGAGATAAAATATATTAAAAAACCACTTACTTTTACAAGGAGCGCGAAATAGGTGTGGTGAAAGACGTCAAAGTCGTAGTGCTCTTTTAATGGAAGCTTGGAAAATATCTTAAGTGTGTATGTGATTACAATTTAGTCGCACAGACTAAGCTCTGTAATAGTTATATACTACGTGAGAACGGAACCACCTCTTCAGCATATGGCGTTTTCTCACAGGCGAAATTGGCCAGCAGTGCAAAAAGTGCATTGAATACGAGCCCGCACGCTCCAATCAACGCGCAAGACTTCCATAAGCGCATGCCACTTGTCCATCGTAGCCAGGAAGGTCTGTATAAAAAAAAGAAAAAAGAAAATATACATTATTTTTATTTAATTTTCTTTTTTACTCAACAATATTCCTCAAAAACAAAACGCTATCGGCACCCGCAAATGGCGTTGTATCGGTAGAGAAAGTGGAGCGCGAGCAGACTGAACGTCTGGTAGAAGAGAAAAATGAAGATCGCGCATGCTACTTTTCCGCCAGAATACGGTAGTCGAGGAGCGAGTTCGGAGAAGAAAAGGAGACCGTTCTCTGCCAGGTGTATTGCCTAGAAATAAGTTTTAAAAAATGCATTTACATATGGGTATGTAGTTGTTTTAAATAAATAAATAAAAGGAAACTGAAGAAAAAGAGCAAAGATATTCTAGAAATATTCTAGACATAAACCTTACCGGCCTAATGGTAGCATGCCCGAGCGCGAGGATCATATTTTAAATAGAGAATGTGAAGAGCAGTAGCCGGTAGTTGCCGATGCTCGCACGGGCCAGCGGCTGGAGAGTCAGGAAGGCGAGCAGGCTGTTAGTGCTGATTGCAAAGATTGTCGCCGTGAGAGTTAGAGCATCCTCTACCTCACGCGACAGCATCGAATATAATATTCACTTACTCAGTGATAAAGTCTTCTAGAGATCCGCTATTCGTCTGTCTTATTACACTTTCTCGCTTCAATAAACAAATGTTCGTTAGATCAAGAAAAACTGATATAGACGTGCACGTGATGCATGTATGTAGACTATTTGAGGCCAATGGATCATAAACATAAAGGACATTATTTCCTAACGCATGTACATATCACATTTGCAAGAACAATGATGTTCTCATGTCAGGAAATGTCTCATTCTCTTCTCTCCAGACATTGTTTTGCTCTGATTCACAAAGCTCTGATTCTATTTTGACCAGAGAATCAGTATTTTGCTTGTTGAATGCAATTCCTTGATTAAAAATTGCGAGCTTATTGCAAAACGAGTAATATATATATATATATATATATATATATATAAATTAAATAGCCACTTAAAATATATTTATATATACACTGTATACATGTACTTCATACCAATTTGAGATATCAATCCACTTGAAGCTGCTCAGGTAGCAGTCATGGAAAGGTTCACACGGAAAAAATCACCTAAAAAATAGTTATGCTAACAAAATAGCATGGACAGGTTACGTGGAAAGAAACCTATCAACCTAGTCATTTCCTCCATGTGTTGGCCAAAGTCGAAAAGAAAGGACCTGATTTGATTCACATTTTTTGCTTTTTGAACGAAAAATACTGAAAATATTTTTTCTCCTTGAAAATACCGAGCATATCGGCTTGCCTGGACTCGTAGGCATTAGATAAAGAAGAAGACGATAACGGGGTCGGCGATTGGACAGACAATGGTGAGCCGGGCGAGTAGAGTGCCCGTTTTCTCAAGTGGTATTTACGTATGACAAAAATCAAAGGTATTCTGAAACCTGTCCATGCAGCCCATAGAATCATGACCAATGGAAGCAAGGAAAATACGGTGGGAATGAGTGTCTGAAAAGCTGGCGATTCGTTGTTAATGACGAGTTTTCCTGGATGACTTAGGCTGACGCTTTTTTATGTCTTGTTTTGTGTTTACCTGAAGTACATATATACATACATATATGTATTCACGCATGTTATTTTTATTACATTTGAAAAACACAATGATGTGCTCAGTGAATGTTTTCATTCCCTTTGTTAAGTAGATAGTAATATTTACATATTTATATTTATGTTTTATGGACTCTGTAAGTCCAGCTATAAATAGTGTAATTTATTATTATAGCTACGTGACCTTTATTTGAGTCATGTAGCATTAACATACTCACGCTATTTAATTATCATAATAGTAAATATTATCATAATAGTAATACGTAAATTTAGTCATTTTAGAATGAGTATAAAAGCCCGTGATGAGGAGACAAATGGTCAGTTCCTTTCTCTCCACTTCTGCCTTCTCGTGAGCCCTCGTTCGGTCGACCTTCCACTTCTCTCTCTCTTTCCCTCTCCTCTCTCAATAAACCCTTGTCCCGCTCTTCGCCTCGTCTTCACACATTCTATTCCCTGTCCCATCTGGCGGAGGACACAACAATTCCCTTCTTTCCAAATATTGTTTTGCCAGGCAATGCTCGTAAAGTTGTCCTGTGAATCAGCATTAATCTCATTGAATACAATAATAGAGTTTCAAATGTGAAAATATTGCATAACAATTGATATTTCTCCGTGTACATGCAATATCAAAATGGCTAGTTCCTTACTCTTGAATATAGGCATACATATGTACATACATATATGTATATACATACATAGTTGAAATAATGAAACAAGAATAATAATTATAATTATTACACAAGAATAACACTACTAGTCGAGAACGCAGAATCTGCTGCTACCACCAACACCTTCTTACTTGTTTGAGCATTAACGAATTCGAAAAGATACGACATGCGGCCGGCGACCTGAAATGTTATGGATTTTTTTAGTCACACGTAAGCAAGCACTAAAAAGTTGTATCTTTAAAATATAAATCGTTTAAAATACTGAGCGTATCTACCTGGACTCGTAGGCATCTGACAAAGAAGATAACGATAACGGGATCGATAATTGGGAAGATGACGGTGAGCCGGATGAGTACAGTTCCCATGTTGCCAAGATTTATGCCTGGAAGAAGGTTTTTGTTGCTAGATCTATACTGGAAAATACTCTCGAACATGCTAGGGAGAACAGTCTGTGTTATCTGGAATGTCTCGACTGTCTAACCTGTCAATGGAGCCCATACAACCACGACTGCTGGGAAATAGGAAAAGACGGTCGGAATCAGTGTCTAAAAAGCTGGCGATATGTTGTTAATGATACCATAATTTGGGGTGACGCTTTTTTCCGTCTTGTTCCTTGGCTACCTGAAGGAGGAGCGCCGTGAAGAGCAGCCGATGCATCTCGCGCGTTCGCTCCGACATTTGGATAGTTTTGAAAGAGTGCCGAATTCGGATGATGCAAAAGATGATAACGCTGCTGGTCACTGAGGACAGTGAAGAGTTCAAGGAGAAAGAACGAGAAAAAAAACATATAGACAAATGAAACGAACCCATCACGATTGAGCTGCTGCCTGCGAGCACAAGCAGGTTCGACGTGTTCAGCACAAGGTCTCCGTTAGCGTTGGGAATCTTGAAAACGGAAGATAGAATATAGGAAATATGGTTTAAACGGGAAATATGGTTTTGTTGGAAAACACTTACTTTTACAATGATAGCAAAATAAGTGTGACGATAGACGTTCACGTTGTAGTGTTCTTTTAATGGCAGCTTGGCGAATATCTAAGCGATGAGTGATTACAATATGTTGCGACAGATTTTATACTTTCAACTTTGGACTATTAGTTAGGCTATACATAAATCTACATATGTGCATAAGAGCACTGTATTTAACAATTATTACTAAATAGCTTCTACACATAATTGCGCAATAGATGAGATTGGAACCACCTCTTCAGAGTAAGCAGTTTTCTCGGAGGCGACATGAGTGAGAAGTGCAAAAAGTGCATTGACTAGAAACGCGCAGGCTGCAATTAGCACGCAAGTCTTATCGAGGCGAACACCGCTTGTCCATCGTAGCCACGCCGGCCTGCATTAGAAATGCTAATTTCATTTTTCCCCCAATATTCTTTTTCTCTAAATAAGCAATATTCTGCAACAACAGAGAGGATTCAGCACCCGCAAATGGCGTTGTATCGGTAGAGAAAGTGGAGCGCGAGCAGACTGAACGTCTGGCAGAAGAGAAATACGAAGACCGTGATTGACACCTTACCGCAAGAATGCGGCAGTCGAGAAGAGAGTTCGGAGAAGAAAAAGATACTGTTCTCTGCCATGTATATTACCTGGAAACGATTATAGGCATTGGTTTAAAACAGTTGCTACCACATATCTTCAAATATATATGAATATTTTTTAGATACAAATATATTAATCTTACCGGTCTAATAATAGCATGCCCGAGTGCGAGGATCATGTTCGAGATGGAGAATGCGAGCAGCAGCAGCCGATAGTTGCCGATGCTCACGCGCGCCAGCGGCTGGAGAGTCAGGAAGGCGAGCAGGCTGTTCGTGCTGATTGCAAGGATTGTCGCCGTGACAGTTAACGCCTCCTCCATCGAACAGAATGCTCGTAAACTCAAGTGAGAAAGTCATCCATGGAAGAAATATACTTTGTATAGTTCTATCATCTGTTCTTCTGTCTAATTGCTCTTTCTCGCTTCAATGAACAAACAGCCAAGATTGCGGGCAAGGTTTTTCATGCGTATATTCGCGCATGTCGTTTTATTACGCTTGAAAAACTATGAAATTTTCAGTGCATATTTCTTTCCCTTCTCTCCAGATATTGTTTTGCCAGACAAAGCTTGAAAAGTTGTCATGTGAATCAGTATTTATCTTACCGAATACAATAGTTGCGTGGGAAGATTGTGAAATATTTGAAAGAGAGGAAAGTGAAATATGGCAGATGGAAGCAAAATTGGAAAAGTTATGCAAAACAAGTGAATCATCGCTGGATATTATTTGTAATAGCTCAGAAAGTAGCTAGTTCATGTGCATGAATATAAATAAATCTAACTACTGTTAAAGCGCTAAGCGTAGGTATGAAACAAATTTCTTCTGGACGCTTCCATGGTCCTCCCGGTTCACTTACTCAACTTTGTGCCCAAATTGTAAAAAAAAAAACTCACTACGAACGTTGCGCCTTACGTACCACTGCAAATGTTGTAAGTTTCGAGCATCAGTCGTTCACTTTCTAAAAGAATACCGAAGAGGCCAACTTCGGCCCAGGGCTTGGGAACATTCCATAAGATTCTGAGAGGGGCCAACGTCTGCCATGGTGTAAGGAACATCGCGGAAAGTTCAGAAACAGTATCAAAGTTTGCATATTCCGGAAGGAGCTGAATTCTGTTCTCGGCTCCTTGAACATTCCAGAAAAAAAGGGGGACGTCTCACACTGACCAATTAACAATCCAGAGGATTCTGACTGACAATGAGAGGAGCCGACTTCTGCTCCCGTCTCTAAGATTTTTCAGAAGATTATGGAAGGGGCCGCATTCCTTTCCCAGTCCAAGAAGATTCCAGAAGGTTTCGAAAGGGGCCAAATCTGGCCTCGGTTCTGGGAATATTCCAAAAGAATCAGGAAGGGTTCTATTCCTTTCCCGAATTCTAGAACATTCTATAAGTTCTGGAAGGGGCCTTGTTCTACCCGAAATATGGAATATTGCATATTTACATAGCATCCCGGAAGGGTCTTAGACATCATAAGAGATTCCGATAGGGAGAACGTCTGCTCCCAGGCCTGGGAACATTTCAGAAGCTTCTTAAATTGAGCAAGTTCTGCCCGGTAAAAGAACATATGGGAAGAGGTCGACTTGTGCCCTCGGGTTGGGGTTGTCGAGGCGAGCGAGTTCTGTTCTGGATCATGGGATTTTTCAGAAAGTTCAGAAGAGTCCTAGAACGTTCCAGAACATTTCGAAAGGGGCCAGCGCCTGCCCTTGGGTCTCGCCGTATTCCTTTCTCGGCTTCTGAAACTTTCCAGTGCATCCCGGAAGGAGCTTCCCTCGTTTACACAACTGTATGTATGTAAATGATGATGTAATAAATCACGCCAAGTTATCGAAAGAAATGTAAGATAACGAGGCCGCGAAGATGTGCTCGCGTGAATCGGCAGGTAAAAAGATAAATATTACATTTATATATGTACATATATGCTATTTAGATATGCATATTTATTTACAAATATGCTATATGCACATTAACTAAAATGGCTTTTCGCCGTGCATTCCCGAACAAACATTACCAAATGTTAAGAGAGCCAACTGACGTTGGTCGACGTGAGGATTAATGCCTCCTCTACGACACGCAACAACATTGAAAATAATACTCATATAATCGGTATGAAATTCATTCACATGAATAATGATAATTTTCTGTAGTTCAAAAACGCTCAAGCATGATTTACTCGAACAAAGGATGTATTGATTGTGAGCTACATACATATGCAGATCAAGAACATATAACGCATATGCAATTAGCAATACAATTTAGGAACAATAGAGCATAAGGTTAAATGAAATAGCTTCACTTGCCTGTGCATATTCACGCATGTAGATTTATTACGTTTGAAAGATCAATAATGTCTCGTCACTTTATTTTTTGCAGACAAAGCTTGCGCATCAGTGATTAAGTCATCCATGGGAATATAAACAGTGTTAATACTTCTAACAACTCTTCTTCCGTCAGTTGTTTTCCACTTCAATTGGTTATTCTTTACCGTCGGAATAAAAAAAGGCTCAAAGCTGACTTCTTTGATTAAAAAAGATTTTAGCTTGCGATGTAAGAAAATTACGAAGTAAATCTCGTGATCGTGAATGTTGACGCCGTTGAAGTCATACACACCTCTTTACTCTTGAGAGCCTTGACGAATTCGAAAAGAAACGACATGCGAGCGGCGACCTGATATGTTATGCAGATTGTTTAAAGCATGAAAAGAACTAAAAAAAAATTATTCTGTGAAACACTATTTCGTTAAAAAATACCGAGCGTATCGGCTTGCCTGGACTAGCAGACATCTGATACAGAAGATAACGATAACGGGATCGGTAATTGGGAAGATAACGGTGAGTCGTATGAGAACAGTGCCCATGTTGCCAAGATTTATGCCTGGAAGGAGATTTATGCATGCAATTGGCTGTATTCTCCAAAAGGTCATGTATTTTCCGTTTAGACATTCACCAAACTTCCAGTAAAAGTTTTTAAAATACACAACGCTAACGGAGACTTTGTTCTGAACAGTTTTTCACACTTATTTTTTTCCAAACACATATCATCAAACCTGTGAATGGAACCAATGCAAACACGAGCACTGGGAGATAGGAAAAGACGATCGGAATAAGTGTCTGAAAAGCTAGCGATTCGCTGCTGAGGACGTTTTTTACCACCTTGTTTTGTGGTTACCTGAAGAAGGAGCGCGGTGAAGAGCTGCCGATGCAGCTCACGTGTTCGCTCCGACATTTTTATCGTTTTGAAAGCGCGCCGAATTCGGATGATGCAAAAGATGATAACGCCGCTGGTCACTGTGTACAAAATCGAGTAGTGTAAGGAGAAAGAATCCGAAAGAACAAATGGGCAAGTGAAAACAAACACATCACGAGTAAGCTGTTAACTACGAGCACTAGCAAGTTCGCCGTGTTCAGCACAAGGTCTCCTTTAGCGTTGGGTATCTTGAAAACTGAAGATATAATACGGGGAAATGGTATAATTGAAAAAAAGAATATGGAAACATGGCATAATTGGAAAGAACTTACTGTTAAAAGTACTACAAAATAAGTGTGACGAAAGACGTCCAAGTCGTATTGCTCTTTAAGTGGAAGTTTGGCGAATATCTAAATAGTGTGTGATTAAAATTTGTTTCAACTGATTTGATTTTAGTTGAGTGTTGTTATACATGTTCATATGTAGCAGGGAAGAAATAGTTATTCCGAGGTAAGATCGTAGATATACCCTACTAAGTGAGAACGGAACCACTTCTTCAGCATATGGCGTCTTTTCGCAGACGACACTGCTGAACAGAGTGAAAGGTGCATTCAATAGGAGCGCACAGGCTCCAATCAGCGTGCAAGCCTTCGAAAGGCGAACGCCGCTCGTCCATCGCAGCCATCCTGGTCTATAAAAAAGAAAAGAAAAAATGAAAAAATATATATATTTCTTTAATAATTTCAATTGAAAATATATTTTATTTACAATATTTCTCAGCAATGGAAAGCAATCGGCGCCTGCAAATGGCATTGTATCGGTAGAGAAAGTGAAGCGCGAGCAGACTGAAAGTCTGGAGGAAGAGAAAGAGGAAGATTGCGCATGCCACTTTACCACCAAAAGATGGTAGTCGAGGTGCGAGTTCGGAGAAGAAAAGGAGACTGTTCTCCGTCAGGTATATTACCTAGGAACGTTCATAGGTATTGGCAGAAAAGAACTCAAATATGTGTCATATATACATATGTATGTAAATACATACGTGCTAAAAAAAAATTCTAATTAAATGAAAACGTTTTCTAGACATATGTATATAATTATACCCTAACCGGCCTAATGATAGCGTGGCCAAGTACGAGGGCCATGTTTGAAATGGAAAATGCGAGCAGCAGCAGCCGGTAGTTTCCGATGATAGCGCGTGCTGGAGACTGGAGAGTCAGCAAGGCCAGGAGGCCATTCGTGTAGATTGCTAGAGCGGTGGCCGTGACTGTCAAGGCCTCTTCAACCGGATGCAGCATTGACCACCTATTTATGAATTAATATACAGGTTTACATCGTTTATACAAATATGTTAAGAGAGCCATTCTGAGGAAGGTCGCCGTGATGATTCATGTAGTCACTACGACAAGCGGCAACTTTGAATGTAATATTCACATATTCAGCGTGAAAGTCATTCATAGGAATAACGATGATTTTCTGAGTTTCAAAAGGGCTCAAACACGATGTCCTTGAAAATCGACGTTAATTAGATGAAGAAAAGCAGATACATAGCGTATGTGCATGTCATCTAGAAGGTAGAATTAAGGAAAGCTATAAACCTAGACAAAAAGGTTCAAACACGATTTGCTTAAACTGCGACGTTAGATACATAGAAGAAGAAAACGAAATTGCGCATGTGCATGTCATTTATCTGCAATTCAAGAATGATTGAAGTATCAACTTAGACAAGGCTTTACGTTTATATCATGTATAATCACGCATGTATGCTTAACACATTTTAGAAAATGAAACATCATGATATATGCTCATGACATATTAAATTCTCTTTCCTTCAGGTACATTGGTTTGCCAGAACTCCGAAAGTTGTTCTAAGAATCAATATTAATCTGAATGAATTGAAATTTTGAATTCATTTGCATAAGTAAATAAAGAAATAAAAATAAAAATATTTATTTGTGAACGTTTTTATTTGTTTCATGTATTTTTTTTATTAGCTTGCACTTGTGGCAACTGTTCATTCGCTCTATTGTTAAAATGACAAGTTCGCCTTCAAAGCAAAATCATTCTCAAATCAAATACGTGGACGTTGTTCACGGAGAAACCGCATGGCTGGCCGATGACAAGTTATATTATAAATCTTCGTCGGAAAGAAGGCTGAAGTAGGAGGAAAAAAGCAAGTAGATTAAGAGAGGATGTCAGTAAGACTCGAGCAGGGCCCTATTATGGCCTGCACTAGGAATTTTTTTTCGAATTTCTTCACCAAAATTGATTACAGAATACAACTCGACATGGTGAACAAAATAGGCTACATTTCAAAGTTGAAAAAAATTTTCCGCGCGAGACCCAGTACAGTAATCTTTAACATTGCATTTATCATAAGTCGCTTCAAACTTATTATTAGACAACCATCTAGATATCATTGGATAGCCGATTGGACGGGCTTTAATTTTCATGTTGATGATGTTTTCATAAAATTTGATTTTGACCCTAAAATACGGCCCTAAACATTTTCGAGGTCCGTTTTTTGCTAAATTATGCACTTTACGTTCATTTCCCCACAACCGCTCCTATATATGCTTAAAGTGCTTGAAATTTGCTACAACATATGTCTCTTTCATAAGAATTAAGCGTCTCGGACGCAGGTTCCGTTGCGCTAGAACATGATCCAGTGTAAACTGTAACACCGTGCAAGCACATTCTTCGATGCATAACTTCGCTCAATGTCAATATTACAAAATCGTAAGTATATCGTCTAAGAGCTCTCACGGAGATCTTCAAATGTTACATACATTATTTTATTGAAAAGTTTCAATTTATATCAGAAATTTCGTTAGGTACAATTAGAAGGTTTAAAAAACTACTTTAAAAACATTTTCGCCTTTCGAAACATACATCTTAAGAAAGAGGATGAAATTTAGTACAAGATGAACCACTTTCAATGGAATTCCATGCGTTCGATCTTTTGTTATAAGCCATAAGAGTAGGATAACAAGGCCTTATGGGAAAAAACTGTAGAAAAAAAAGATTGGAATATTCTAATTCGAATAACCTAAAGTGTGAATTCTTGGGCGAAATGACAGCGAGGCTACTGGCACTAATTTTATGATTTAGAACAAAAGATCGTATGCATGGAATTCCATTCAAAGGGGTTCATCTTGTAGCAAATTTCATCCTCTTTCTTATAATGTATGTTTTGACAATCGAAAATGTTCTTAAAGTAGTTTTTTAAACCTTCAAATTGTACATAACGAAATTTCTGATATAAATTGAAACTTTTCAATAAAATAATGTATGCAACATTTGAAGATCTCCGTGAGAGCTCTTAGATGATATACTTACGATTTTGTAATATTGACATTGAGCGAAGTTATGCATCGAAGAATGTGCTTGCACGGTGTTACAGTTTACACAGGATCATGTTCTAGCGCAACGGAACTTGCGTCCGAGACGCTTAATTCTTATGAAAGAGACATATGTTGTAGCAAATTTCAAGCACTTTAAGAATATATAGGAGCGGTTGTGGGGAAATTAACGTAAAGTGCATAATTTAGCAAAAAACGGACCTCGAAAATGTTTAGGGCCGTATTTTAGGGTCAAAATCAAATTTTATGAAAACATCATCACCATAAAAATTAAAGCCCGTCCAATCAGCTATCCAATGATATCTAGATGGTTGCCTAATAATAAGGTTGAAGCGACTTATGATCAATGCAATTTTAAAGATTACTGTACTGGGTCTCGCGAGGAAAATTTTTTCAACTTGGAAATATAGCCTATTTTGTTCACCATGTCGAGTTGTATACTGTAATCAATTTTGGTGAAGAATTTCGAAAAAAAATTACTAGGGCAGGCCTTGATCGAACGATACTGACAGGCCCTCTTAAACAGATGAAAAACCTATAATAACATAGAAAATCGTGTTGCATAACATAGAAAATAAAGAATAATAATGAATAAAAAAGAGCCAGGTATCATGATACGGTTTAGTGACAGATTATGTATAGGAGCGAGCTAGAGATGCACTTTTGAATCTTATTATACGTGCACCGGGATATCTTAAATCAAGTGAATTTTGAGGGGAGAATACAGAAAAGTCTCTTGGCATCGATATCAATGTGCTTGGCAAATTTTGGAAAAAGTTGGGCAGAACTTTCTTCTTTTCCATACTAACTAACTTACTTCAGTTTAAAACCTTAATCTTTTTTGCTACAAACTTGTGCCCCTTACATCCTGTTTGTTTTCTTCCTAGATTAACATTGAACATAATGTGCACATTTGTATTCAATGAGTCATTCATATGAATAATAACAACTTTATTTGTTTCTAAAAGGATCAAACATAAAGATATGAAGTAACGCACATACCTATTTTCTCTATTAGTACCCCCCCCCCCTTTATTAGAACCCCCCTCTAATAGTACCCCGTCTGATAAAGTAATTGAAAAATAGAACCCCTCCCTCTAGTAGAACCCCCCCTCCAATAGTGCCCCCCAATCAGCCTAATATCTCAGCTCGAGATGTACCTCGAATGGATCCTGGAGGCATGAGATGCTCTCTACAATGAACTGATTGCAAATTCATTCAAAATAAGTGGTAAATTTATATTCCAGTGATGATTCCTATGAATTTTAGCAATGATTCTTCTTTTTTTTGAGAAGAAAATGTTGACCCGGCAAAATTAGATTTCGCTCAAAAGTTCTTTATACTTTTCTCACGGCGAAATGGGTCTGGGAGCCTGAAAACGCCATTTTGGTGAGTTGTGCCGGATTTAAAATTCGGTCAGACATGCCAAGATGTCCGCACATTCGCGTTCGCAGATTCGCGCACAACAAAGTAATATCTATAAAATTTTTGCCATAAATGGAGAATATATTGTTTTAGAACTCTGTTCAAGGAGAATTTTAAAATATTAAATTTTAGAGTAGCTGTGGCCTCTAGAACTTGGCTTGAAAAGGCTTATAAGGCATTTTATCATGGGCTTTCTATCTCATTTCGTATAGCTGAAATTCTCTTTCGAATGAGCTATCGGATGTCAGATATCGACGAGCTTTTTAACGTTTCCCAGTCCTTAAACTGTTGAGTTCAGCTCCTGCGCAGCATTTCTTTGGTTTATGTTCGGGCACGTCATAACAAACAGATCATCTCATCCCTCTGGAAAGGCATAGTGTATTGCGAAACTATTCACTTCAAGCGTTTTTCCCGTTATCGAGAATCTTTCTTTTGCATTTAAATTGCATTTAAAAACTTGAAAGTGAATTCCCTCGGCTGCCTTTCGACAGATTATCGATTGAGTTGCACTTTCGGCGCGGGCAGCGCCCAGACAAAGTGAGCGTCGCTCCGCAGGCGCTGAACCCCGCCCATTTAAACAGTTTTAGGACTGGTAAACATTAAAGAGCTATTCGATATCTGACATACGATAGCTCATTCGAAAGAGAATTTTCAGCTCTACAAAATCAGATAGAAAACCCTTGATGAAATGCCATATAAGACAATACCTCTCCAAAGTCTAGTGACCACTGCGACTTAAAAATTGAATATTTTAAAATTCGTTAGACATTGAACTTGTGTAGATTAATACTAGAAAATTATTTAGTTCATCAGAGTGTCGGCTTCTATCTTTTCTTCTAGACCACATAAATAGTATCCTTGTCATAGCAAGGCAGACACGCATGGTGTCAAAGAATTTGACAAAGACGACAACGGGAATGGTGTAATTATGCATTTACATATGTGTTTATCGCAGAAGCTTGATGAGATTACATTAAGCAAAACTTCAAGAAACTGAGTCATAATCAGGTAACCAAGCAATAGATAAAAGGAAATAAAATAAACGGAAAAAGAGATGGAATGCCGCAGGACACGAAATGTGGAAGCGGCAGAGAGCGGCTTTCACGAATTGAGAAAGTAAAACGGAGGAGGATGTCCGACAAGCACGACATTAGTCTTTTGTAGAGAGATTGAAAGTCATCCCCATCTGGAAGAATAGTCATCAGTGGAAGAAAGGGGGGCATGAAAAAGGCATAGAGAATCTCTAAACGGTGTGTGATTTGAAATTTTTCCAATTGATGATAGACGCTAAACCTTCATCTCATAGTTGGTCAATACATTCTTGTATTTATGTAGAAAGGATTCAATATTTATTGCGTTGCTACATGAAAACGGAACCACCTCTTCAGCATATGGCGTTTTCTTGCAGATGACATTGACCAGGTTCAACAAGTGCATTGAAAAGGAGCGTGCCGGCTCCATTCAGCGTGCAAGCCTTCCAAAGGCGAATGCCGGTTGTCCATCGTAGCCAGGCCGGTCTGCATGAAAAAGAAAGGACAAATGCATATTGCAAAACTTTTTGTTGACAATATTATTCAACAATAGAATGTAATCGGCACCCGCAAATGGCGTTGTATCGGTAGAGAAAGTGGACCGCGAGCAGACTGAACGTCTGGTAGAAGAGAAAAACGAGGGCCGTGCAACTTTACCACCAGAATTCGGTAGTCGAGGAGCGAGTTCGGAGAAGAAAACGATAGTATTCTCTGCCATATGTACTATCTAGAAACGTTCATGTGCAGGAGAATTTGTTGACTCATACTCCCGACTATGATGCCTGGAAGGAAGTTTAAGTAGGAAGTTGCTTCATATAAGAAAATAATAAAAATAATTCCTGTTTGTCATTTCGATACCCAAAAAAAAAATTAAATAAAGCTGACTGGCGCAAATGAGGAAACCTATTCCAGACATATTTATACTCTTTCTAAAGTATTATAGAAGCGGGAACGAAATACAGGCTCCATTTGAAACTTTCTGAAATGTTCCCCGGCCGGTGGGCAGACGTTATTCCCCTTCGCTATATTCTGGTATGTTCTAGGACCCTTCCTAATGTTATGGAAAATTCGATGTTCAAGTGCCAGGGCCCGGTTGAAGTCACCCTTTCCATAATCTTCTTGAATGCTCCAGAAGCTATGAACGGAATACGGCCTCTTCTTTAATCTTTTGAAGAAATCCAGGGCCCGGAACGGAAGTCGGCTCCTTTCGGAATATGTTAGTAGGGCATTGGGGAGACGTTGACCCCTCTCGTTTACTTCTGGATTGTTCTAAGAGCCGGGAACGGAATGCAGCTTATTCTGAAATCTGCTGAAGTGTTCCCAGAGCCTCATTCAGAATCCTTTGTAAGGTTTCCACTGCCGTGGTAGACCTTGGTACCGTTTGGACTTTTTCTGGAATGTTTCCCGGCCCCGAGACAGAAATAGAAATATTTTTGGTAAGTGAATGAATCAGGTGCGAAAGTCGTAACGTATTGTCGCTGTTTTTACAATTTGCATACCTCAAGCTTGGGTAATTCGGAAAGTGCATGGAAGCTTTGAAAAAAATTCTGTTACAAAGCAACGCTTAGCGCTTTATTATTGCTAACAACAAGTTTATACATCAAATAAAATGTCAAAAATAATGTTTATAATTAAGAGGCAAGAATAATACTCGTAGACGTAAACGCTGGAGCAGGTGCTACCATCGCCACCTCTTTTTTCTTCAAAGCTCTAGCGAATTCGGATAGAAACGACATGCGAGCGGTGACCTGATATGTTAAGCAGATTGTTTAAACATAAAAAGAGCTAAAATTATTATTTTTCCTTAAAAAAACTCCGGCTCGTTTAAAATACCGATCGTATCGGCTTGCCTGGACTCGCATGCATCTGATAAAGAAGATAACGATAACGGGGTCAATAATTGGGAAGATGACGGTGAGCCGGATGAGTACTGTGCCCATGTTGCCAAGATTTACGCCTGGCAGAAGGATTTTTTGATAGTTCTATACCGGAAATTACTCTCGAACATGCTAGGGAGAACGGTCTGTGCTATCTGGAATGTCTCGACTGTCTAACCTGTCAATGTAGCCCATACAACCATGATTGCTGGGACATAGGAAAAGACGGTAGGAATGAGTATCTGAAAAGCTGGAGATCCGTTGTTTCCCGGATGATTTAGGTTGACGCTCTTTTGCGTCTCGTTTTGTGGTTACCTGAAGGAGGAGCGCGGTGAAGAGCTGTCGATGCAGCTCGCGCGTCTTCTCCGACATTTTGATTGTTTTGAAGGCGTGCCGAATTCGAATGATGCAAATGACGATAACGCCGCTGGTCACTGAACACAAAATAGAGTAATGTAAAGAGAAGGAACGAGAAAAAAAACATATGGACAAATGAAAACAGACCCATCGCCATTAAGTTGTTCCCTGCGAGCACTACCAGATTCGATGTGTTCAGCACAAGGTCTCCGTTAGCATTGGGTATCTTGAAAGCAGGAGATAGAATATGGTACATTTGGAAAGAACGCACTTACTTTGACAAGTATGGCAAAATAAGTGTGACGAAAGATGTCCAAGTCGTACTGCTCTTTTAGTGGAAGTTTGGCGAATGTCTAAATGGTGTATGATTAAAATTTGTTCCAAAAGATTATTTGAACTTTTAGTTGGTGAAGAAGTGATTTAATACTTATTACGATCTATGATGATTGCATAGATATTACTACGTGAGAGCGGAATCACATCTTCAGCATATGGCGTCTTCTCGCAGGCGAAGTAATAGAGCAATGTTTGGGATGCATTGAATAAAAGCGCGCCGGCTCCAATCAGCGTGCAAACCTTCCAGAAGCGAACGCAGCTTAACCATCGTAGCCAGGCTGGTCTAGATTAAAAAGAAAACAATACAAGTACATAATCTTCTTCTATATACATTTGCTTTGCAATTTTCAGTAACAATAGTATTTATGAAAGCAATTGGCACCCGCAAATGGCGTTGTATCGGTATAGAAAGTGGAGCGCAAGCAGACTGTAAGATTGGTAGAAGAGGAATAGGAAGACCATGCATGCCACTTCACCGCCAAAATAGGGTAGTCGAGGTGCGAGTTCGGAGAAGAAAAGGAGACTGTTCTCTGCGATATATTACCTGGAAACATTATTTGGCATCGGAAGAAAAGAGCTCAAACATTTGTCTAGTTCATATGGGCTGGATATTTTGTCTAATAAAAAAAGCTTTAATAGAGGCATCTACATACATATTTATATTCTTACCGGCCTAACGATAGCATGACTAAGTGCGAGCATCATGTTTGAGATGTAGAATGCGAGCAGCAGATGCCGGTAGTTGCCGATGCTCGCGCGCGCTGGAGACTGGAGAGTCAGGGAGGCCAGCAGGCCGTTCGTACAGATTGCTAGAACGGCAGCTGTGACCGTCAATGCCTCTTCTAACGGACGCAGCATCGATCACTTATTAAATATTATGCCTATTTACGTCGTATGTATAAAAAAATATTAGGACAGCCAATCGGATGCTGGTCGCCATGAGGATTAATGAATCCTCTACGACATGAGACAACATTAAAATTTTTTCACATAGTGTGAAAGTCATTCATGGGAATAATAATAATAATAATATTCTTTGTTTCCAAAAGTATCAAACTCGATTATCTTACACAAATGGCAACCTAAATTAGAATAATGATCTATTTAGTACATATGGGTGCAGTGCAATTTAGGAATGTTAGAAGCAAACACATAAAGGGCACGGCTGTTCGCACAAATATTCACGCATGTACATATATTGGTCAAATTTGAAAGTAAAAAAAGATGGCTGACAATGAGGGCCTGTTTCATTCTCTTTTCTACAGGCATTGGTTACGCAAAAGTTGCCATGGCAATCAGTATTTATCTAATTTAATTCAATAATAGTGGGAAATTGTGAAATGTTCGCCAAAGAAGGAAGCTAAACATGACTGGGTATCATATGTAGTATAAAACTCCATACATATGAATATACATATATATATATATATATATATATATATATATATATTGAAAACGACAAGCTCTACATACATCATAGATTCATTTCTTCAACCATGTAGATTTATCACACTTCATTTGTCTTATTGAATACAAGAGTAGCGCAGCAAATTGTGAAATTATTCAAAACAAGTGAAATATCATATGCAATATCAAATTGCTAATTCAAGCGAATGAATATAAAGAAATATATATTATATAATAATGAGTTAAGAAAAATAATTATAATTATTACACCAGAGTAATACTCCTTGTCGAGAATGCTGACTCAATTGCTGCAGTTTGCCTTGTGTTACTCGAGTGAGCATTAAAGAATTCGAAGAGAAACGACATGCGGGCGGTGACCTAATATTATGCACATTTTGAGAGAACTAAAATGCTTTAACAATGTCCTCCTTGTAAAAACTGTCTCGTTTAAAACACCAATGATACGGTCTCGCCTGGACTCGCAGACATCTGACAAAGAAAATCACGATAAGCGGGTCGGTGATTGAGAACATAAAGGTGACCCGGACGAGTAGAGTGCCCGTGTTGCCAAGATTTACGCCTGAAACAGGGATTTATGTATGCAGTTAGCTGTCCTCTACAAAAATGTCATGTATTCTCAAACCTGTGAATGGAACCAATGCAATCACGAGTAATGGGAAATAGGAAAACACGGTAGGAATGAATGTCTGAAAATCAGGCCATGTTAATTGTACTTTTTTAAAGGTTGATTTGGGTTGGCGGTTCTTTTCTGTCTTGATTTGTGGCTACCTGAAGGAGGAGGGCCGTGAAGAGCTGCAGATGCAGCTCGCGCGTCCTCTCGGACATTTGGATCGTTTTGAAAGAGTGACGAATTCGGATGATACAAAAGATGATGACGCCGAAGGTGATTATGAACAAAATAGAGTAGTTTAAAGATAAGGAATATCAGAAATTTTTGGGAATAATTCCTTTTAACACTTCCCTGAGTGACCGGAGCAAGAAGGGTTGAGGGTAGATGACCGGAAGGGTGGGGAGACAGGCAGACAATAAATGGCACACAAACCGAGACTCTGCTCAAGGGCACATTATTTCTCCTTCTTAAACCACAACAACTTCCCTCACTCCCAAATACCAACAACTTCTCCGTGAATTACCCGTATCCCTGAGGTTACAATTCCTTGAACGTCTACAATTTACCAAATTGCCCTTTCAAGGAGAAACACAACAACACATTTATTCACAGATAAATGGAACCTGACAAAAGAAGCCAGAGGTGAGTGACAGCGGAGATGCCAGAAAGGTCGACGACGATTAAGGCAGAACACGTGGAAGAAGGGGGAACAGCAGAAGAAGCCACCCGCACACACGGAACACACAGCAAACACTGACTCAGACCGGGTCAAAACACAAAAGGATGACAAAATGCTTCCAGAAGGAAGCCCAAAAGTACAGTAATAAATTCGAATTAGTAATGTACAGGTAGTCCGGAGGGTCATCCTTATTACTTATATGCTCAAAACAAATATTTGCCAAAAATATTTGACAAGGAACGAGAAAAAAATCTAAAGGCAAATGAAAACAAGCACATCATGGTTGAGCTGCTCCCTGCGAGCACAAGCAGGTTTGACGTGTTTAGCACAAGGTCTCCGTCTGCGTTTGGAATCTTGAAAGTAGAAGATTTGTAGAACACGGGAAATATAGTATAATTGAAAGGAAAAATAAATAAATTTACTTTTACAAGGACGGCATAATATGTGTGACGAAAGACGTCCAAGTCGTATTGCTCTTTTACTGGAAGCTTGGCGAATGTCTAAACGGTGTTACATATAATCTATGTACGTGAAAACGGAGGGCCACCTCTTCAGCATATGTCGTCATCTCGCAGGCGACACTGCTGAGCACTGTAAAAGGTACATTGAATACGAGCGCGCAGCTTCCAATCAGCATGCAACCCTTCCACAGGCGAACGCCGCTTGTCCATTGTAGGCATGAAGGTCTGCATCAAAATGAAAAATTTTTTTTATTTATATACATATGTTTTTGTAAATGTTTTATTAACAAAAGGCATCGGCACCCGCAAATGGAGTTGTATCGGTAGAGAAAGTGGAGCGCGAGCAGACTGAAGGTCTGGTAGAAGAAAAAAAAGGAAGATCGTGCATGCCACTTTACCGCCAGAGTACGGTAGACGAGGAGCGAGTTCGGAGAAGAAGAGAACACTGTTCTCTGTTAGGTATATTACCTGAAACTTTCACAGACATTGAATGAAAAGAGCTCAAATATTTATCTAGAAAATATGCCTTATATATATCTTTTAATGAAAAATCAGACATATTCCAGGCATAATTCAAACCTATTCCCTACCGGTCTAATGATAGCATGTCCGAGAGCGACGATCGTGTTTGAGATGGAGAATGCGAGCAGCAGAAGCCGGTAGTTGCCGATGTTCGCGCGTGCTGGAGACTGGAGAGTAAGGAAGGACAAGAAGCCATTCGTGCAAATTGCTAGAGCGGTAGCTGTGATCGTCAAGGCCTCTTCTAACGGAAGCATCGGCCACCTATGAAATACTGTGCCTATTTATATCGTATGTACAAAAATGTTAAGAGAGCCTGTCTGAGGATGGTCGCCATGAGAATTAATGTCTCCTCGACGACAAATGACAACATTGAAAACAATATTCACATTGCCAGTGTGAAAGTTATTTATGGGAATAATGACAATTTTCTGTGCAATTTTATGTGTGTTCTAAAGGGATCTCCACGATTTCCTTAAGCAAATAGTGACGAAGGTTAGATAAAGAAAAAAATGTACAATTCAGGAAATAATAACATAAATTAAAGGACATATCTTTCTTTACCAATCTACATACATAGGTATGTATGTTGCAATTTGCGAGAATATGAAAATGGCCGGGACAAAAATAAATTTCGCTCATAAGACTCTTTATAGGTATTTTCTAACACAGCGAAACCATTGGAATTGGTCCGGGAGTCTGAAAACGCGATTTCGGCGAGCTGTGCGAGATTTAAATTTCGAGAGCTCGGTGAGACATGCTGAGATGGGCGCACATTCGCGCTAATACAGCTCTCTGCATTAAAAAAAATAAGTCGTAGAACTTTCACATGAACCCATTATGTTTTTCTTTCCTTATTACAACCGAATTCAATGTCAGCCATCTTTTGATTCTCAAGAAGCTTTCTTTCTTCGAGGACTAATATGCTGGAACTGCCCCGAGTCTTGGAAATTAGACATGCAAGAGTAGAATGAGAAAGGAAAGCAAAATAGTCATTGCTTCCCTAAAGAAGAAGAAAAAATAAATGGCAAAAATGACATTTTTTTTCTCCATGCCTTCGGTATGCCTCTTAGTAAACTCATGCTATGATGCATAGGCTAGCCTATTTGATTGTTTATCGTTATAAAATCAAAACTAACATTCGCACACTACGGTCTCAGAGCGATGCTGAATCAAGAGGAATTACGGTCGTTGTTTCTCTTGCTAATCGTCCAGAGTTCTACGGCTACAAGCGAGAGCGAGGTGCGCAGATATAAGATTTGTAAACAATTGTAACAAATTAGGCATGCGAATTTTTGTTTTTGCTTAACACTAAATATATTTTCTTGCCGCTTGAACCATCAAACGATTCATTGCTAGCCAATGATCGACCGAGCATATAAAGAATAACTTGAACCACTCTGTCAAGCGATGCAACAATTTCTATAGACATGTCTGGAAAGGTTAGAAGGGGGTTGAGAGCTGGAGACATAGAGAAAGAAAAAGAAGGAGGAAGCTAGAGTGAGAAAGAGATAATTAGTGAGTAAAGAGGGCGCGCAACCTATCATAAGATTGAACTTCAACTTTCATTCGAGACCAATGACAATATTCTTTCAGACAATGGGACGTCCTGTGTATAGAATGGCTAAGTGACCAAACAACAAAGCTTTAATCTTCGAAACTGTTCTAAACGAAAGCTAGACGAATGTACAAACACATTTATGTGTTCTATGAGGTGCTCAATTGAAGAAGACAAAGTACGATAAAAACAAATCATGATGCACGCATGTACATATGGTATGAGTAGCCTTGCCTGGCTAGCTAATGTTGGCTGCAATTGTGCAACTAGCGGTATTATAAGAGTTGTAAGGCGCAGGAGCAACCGCCGAATATTTCTTCTTCAGTGTTCTCGTCCACTTGAATGCGGCGACCTGATGAAGAATTCATGAGCATCCGCTTTTTACCTCACAGGGGTTTTTTGCCTCCAATACATTTACATTATAACAAATTTCATTATGACTGCGACGAGGCATTAAGTTTCCCTTCTTTATAGATTTTAGCGCTAGAATCCAGACGATCATGCCTGTTCTCGGAGGCATTTGGCAAGGATGAGGACGATGACGGGATCAGTGATGTGGAAGATGACCGATAGCCGGGCGAGCAAAGTGCCCGTTTCGCCAAGACTGATGCCTGAAGGGGGCAATTAGTTATCGGAAGAATTTTAGGAAGAAAAGCAAAGCAAATACAATCGCATATACATATGTATGTATGTATAAGCAAATTGTTAATATAATGTGTAAGTACACACCTGCAAAAGTTGTCCCAATGATCACTGCCAACGGGAGATAGGAAAAGAAAGTTGGAACGAGCGTCTACAAGTAAAATGCATATGAAAATTTATGTTGCATTTTGTTTATGCACATGCAAAAAGAAAAGAAATAAAGTATTTACTCTGAAACGCTTTACCTGGATGATGAGTGCTGTGAAAAGCTGCAAGTGCAACTCGCGCGCCCGCTCCGACATGTGCACCGTCTGGAAGGCGCCTCGGATTCGAATGATGCAGAAGACGATGACGCCTCCGGTCACTGAAACATGCACACAAAACAGAATCTGCCATCAAAAAGGAAATTTGAAAAGATGATACGAAATTCTCTGTTTTCTCGCTTTTTTTTGCTATTTCAAATGTGTTCTCTTGGGTTCGAACGTTGAAGTAGCCAAATTAGATGGTATTCACTGAATACATAAATTCGTTTTGTTTAAAACGTCTACTTTGCGAAGTTTGAGCAGATTTTTTCCTTCCGTTCCGGTTACGTTTTAGGTTACCGATTGCAACGGCTGAGCTGAAGCGCGGCAATTAAGGAAGGTATTCGGGGAATAGTTAACCTGATTTTTTTCTAAATGAACATGTTCATCTTGGCCTAAAAAATGTATCCAAAACGTTTGAGCGGATTTCTTCTATTACATTCTGAGCAATAGTGAAGTGAAAACTGGCGAGTAGGTAAAAATTAGCTACGGAAGGTCAGAGCCGCCCTTCTGTTTCACATGCTCTCTCCACCAAGCGACAGGTAACTTTCTGAGCGCGCGCATTCAAACTCGTTCTCCAGCTCTACTGTAGAATTATTCGCCGGATACTTCCTTTAAGCCTAAGAACTGGATACTGGCAAAAGAGACCAAAAGAGATTAACAATAAATAAATAAAATGGTATCTTCCATGTACATACGTACCGGTGCAGATCGCTACGGCCCCAGCGAGTACCACGAGGGTCCTCGGGTTTCGCGAAAAGTCACCGTTGCCGTTGGGAACCTTCGGAAAGATATGGTTTTTTTTTTAAGTATTACATTTCATGATTACTTTGGGAATGAGAACGAAATATGTATGCCGAAGCAAGTCCAAGTCGTATCGCTCCTTCAGCGGAAGTTGGGTAAATACCTGAAATGCATACATACTTATAGAAGTATTCTTGAGATGTTACCGTTCCCATTATCAACTTCTAGTGCAAATTTCCGGCTCATTCGGTTTTCTATGTTCGTTGAGTGCGGAAGGAAAAAAACAACCTTTTCAGCATATGGCGTTTTCCAGCAACAGACAGTTGAAAGCAGTATGAAGAGTGAAGTGATTCCGAATGTGAGACTGCTAATTAGCAGGCAAACTTGCGGTAAGCGAAGGTTATCTAACCAGTCCAACCATGCAGGCCTAGATCAATTTTTTTTTCACTGCGTTTATGTAATGCACGGAATCTATCACATTTATCTAAGTGCCTCTCAGTAAGGCTCCAGTTGGCCCAGCCCTAGATGCAAGATGACCCATACATTGAGAATGTGGTCAGACATGACCAAGGACCTCTCTATTAACTTTTTGGGAAAATTTTATTTTTATAAAAATTTTATTTCCAGGAATACCTTAAAGTATGCTAAAAATTTGACAATTCATATCGGGCTTTAAAGTCAACATTTTTCACTATACTTTTTTTATTCGATTTCTCGTCGAATACTTAATAAAAAGTATCAAGACTTTCTTTCAAAAAGTTAAATTTTCGATGTTAAATTTTGTCATGAATTTTTTTTGTCATGAATTTTTGCTCGTTGAATACCCAAACCTCATTTGCGCGTGGGAATTGTTATTTCAGATTAAAGAGCATGAAACACTGTACAAGATACGGTCCAAGTTCAGTTCAATCTCTTTCCCAGAATCCTCGAAAAAGTAACCCGAATAGGAGCAACTCTCACCTGAGCGAATATGGTAATATGGTTACAACTTGCCAAATTTGATAAGCTCACAGAAGCTAAGGAGACAGTTTTATTCAGCATCTTATTCTCTACAAAAAGGTGTCCATGGCATTATCATAAAACGCGCCTTTTATTGAAAAAACTTGAAAATTCAATTTTCAAACATTTTGGAAAATAGCTGAAAACCTATTTCATAAAGTATAGTGTGTACGAGCTTGCTGAAAACAATATCTCCGTAGCTGTATCTTGTAGAATTCTACACAACATATATTCTCAACGCATTACTTTGATTTTTTTTCGATCTTACTCTGCCCATTTTTTTCGACTTTTGACCGCCGATGGCGAAATGGAAGTCAAATGTCGAAAAACATTTTTTCCCCAAATTTGCCCTTTAGGGGTTGTTCGATACCAGGAACACGAAAAGATTGTTACTTTGTTTGAAAACATCGACTTCTAAAGTAAACACATTTATAAACGACACCCGAAGCCAAATTTAGCTCGAACAGCGAATTTGAAATCAACTTTTCGGATCAAGTGGGAAATCAAAATAATGCGTTGAGAATATATGTTGTGTAGAATTTTATGCTCTACAAGATGCAGCTACGGCGATATTGTTTTCAGCAAGCTCGTATACACTATACTTCAAGAAATAGGTTTTTAACCATTTTCCAAAATGTTGGAAAATTGAATTTTCAAGTTTTTATTAATAAAACGCGCGTTTTATGATAATGCCATGGACACCTTTTTGTAGAGAATAAGATGCTGAATAAAACTTTCTCCTTAGCTTCTGTGAGCTTATCAAATTTGGCAAGTTGTAACCATATTACCATATTCGCTCATGTGAGAGTTGCTCCTATTCGGGTTACTTTTTCGAGGATTCTGGGAAAGAGATTGAACTGAACTTGGACCGTATCTTGTACAGTTTATCATGCTCTTTAATCTGAAATAAAAATCCCACGCGCAAATGAGGTTTGGGTATTCAACGAGCAAAAATTCATGAAAAAAAATTCATGACAAAATTTAACATCGAAAATTTAACTTTTCGAAAGAAAGTCTTGATACTTTTTATTAAGTACTCGGCGAGAAATTGAATAAAAAAAAGTATAATGAAAAATTTTGACTTTAAAGCCCGATATGAATTTTCAAAATTTTGGCACACTTTAAGGTATTCCTGGAAAGAAAATTTTTATAAAAATAAAATTTTCCCAAAAAGTTAATAGAGAGGTCCTTGGTCATGTCTGACCACATTCTCAATGTATGGATCCGTCATCTTGCATCTTGGGCAGGCCTGTATGGACCTCTCCTTGAGTCTTACAGAGAGGCTCTCTTAAATACGGCTTTATAGTGAAGAAAATCATACCCGCAAATTGCCCTATATCGGTATAGGTAATGGAGTGCGAGCAGAGGAAAGGCCCCGTACAGGAGAAGGATGTAGATCGATATCGAGAACATGCCGCCTGCATACGGTAGTCGAGGAGCGAGTTCGGAGAAGAGTATTAAACCTTCTTTTGTCTGGTATACCACCTGCATATGCACATAGTATGAATGTAAATACGCTTTGCTGATAGTTCTGCCACATTCATACATACGGCTGATACATAAACACGATCCTCACATATTAACAGAATATGGCATAAGAAAATATACATTCTAGAGTCACTTTTATTTACCGGCCCAACGATTGCCTGGCTGAGCGCGAGTAGAATATTGGACCACGCAAATGAGAGCAGAAGCAGCCGGTAGTTACCGATGCTCGTGCGCGCCAACGGCTGGAGAGTCAGGAAGGCCAGCAGGCTGTTCGTGCAGATTGCAAGCATGGTCGTGGTTACAGTAATCATGTCCCCGACAGTACGCCACATCTGCAGTCGCACGTTACCTGAGTCATAAATGAGCCCAAAGGACCAACACACAGAAAACGATGTGACACGGGATGTCACAATTTGATGTCACAATAATGTACCGATTTTACTTCGGTACATATGTGTTCCACCCCATGTCACAATTTATGTTCCAAAAAATTGTGACCTCCAGTGAAACAGAAATGTGACGCGCCATGTCACAATTTTCGAGCGGTGGAGGGCAGCGTATCCCAGCAAAAATGTGACATTGCATGTCACAATTAGGCGGCAGCACATAAATTGTGACATGCTCCCACCGTTAGCTCCGCCCCTTTTGCTCTCCCTCCCCCTTCATCCATTCTTCGAATTAGTGATTCATTTACTATTATGCATGCCACTGGCATTTAATAACAAGAAGAATTATTCATTAAGTTAGTGAGACCTTCAAAAGATTACAGTAACAACTCAACACATTCACAAGGAAACAGTAACAACTAACACACTTACAAGATAACCGCGCCGAGTTAAATGAATTTGGGCTACTTAATCATGATAAAATTGAGTTACTGGTCATAAAACGACAAGAATTAATACATTCTGTAAAGACTGTTTTTCTTAGAAGGATATGTCTATGTTACCAGTTACTTTCTGAATGAATCTTGGAAATAAAAATTCGATAGTTCTAAAATGAAAGAAACGTATAGCATGAAAGCAAGTTAAAAAATGAAACAATCTTTTACTAAGATGAAAGAATGTTCTCAAGTGAAATAAACTCAAGTAAAAGAAAATTTTCAGATGTAAGAGTCAACAAAAAAATGTGATCTAATGAGATCAGACTGGCCTCTATTCGGCCATAATGGCCTCCAACTTGCGGTAGATGAGCCCTGCATCTCTTGACATGGGCTCCGGAATGCCGAGCAGATTCGCAAGAAGGGACAGCTCTTGTTTCACTTCGTGTGGGTACTCGAGGTCGAACAACCAGAAGCAAGCGAGGTAGGAGAGAAGCGCATGGGCAAGGTCTCCAGAAACCTGCAGCATGCGTATTATAAAGCAGGTAAAAAATAAATAAAAAAGCTATGAGTATAAGAATTTTTTTTAATTTGTTAAAATTAAATTTTTTTAATTTGTTAAAATTACATTTCAACTTTTTTTTTTAACAAAACATGACTGACGGTTACATCGACTCCCTCAAGAGCGATGATGAACTTGGCAGAGACATCACCGTATGCGACTATCACCGGCTGCCGGATGCCCTCATTCTTGAGTTGATCAAGAGCCGACGACGCAGAATGATGTGCCTAAGCAGCATAGTTTACACTCCTCTCGCTGTATCGTCTCTCTTTCTCGCTCCTTTTCACTCACAAGATAAGAAAAAGGCAACAGGAAACTAATGTCACTTAACTTATAAGCAATAGGTAGATATTGATTGGGAATTTGAATTGTAATAAATAACGGACCAGGAAGCGATTGTAGACGAACTTGACACGAGATGGCTTCTTCTTTTTGTCTGTATGCTCGAACAGTGCCAGCATGTTGAGTAAGAACTCGAATGTAGCGAAATCTGAGGCATACAATTATTCTCTTTTTAACAGTTCGATGAATAGTTTGGAAATACAATTGAACCTGGGTTACAAAGATAAATACTTAGTACACATGGATGCATTTTTTTCGATAACTCAAAACTTTATAAGGTTGAGAATACCGAACCATTTGTTCCAGGCGGGAAGGCGTTCGCTTCAACAAGAGATCTTCTCTTCGCTTCGGATATTACGCGCAGGGCACGCTGAGACATTGCCGGCGCAATCTTCTCTTGCAATCTCCGTGGAAAGTCTCCCGCGGAAGCGCACTTTGACGCGATGAAGTCATCGACAATCTGCAAGCAAATTCAAAAGTATATTTGTCTAATGTGAATTCCAAAAATTTTGTTCTAAACTCAAGCCATAGAGCAAGAAATAACTCATGTAAGTATAGACAAATTATTTAAATGTAAAACAAAATCCGACAAATAAAAAATCACATACGTAACGGGACTGCGCGTAGAAGGAGTAACGTGTCATTGTTGCTCGCGGAGGATTGTTCTGGCAAAAGCGTATACGACAGTTTCTAAAAAAAATTATATATCGCCATTTGTGAGAGAGCTGCTACTAGTAGTAGAATTTTACATTTTAATCTAAAGACTCTCTTATATATGACAAAATGAAATATCTGTATAACTTTAAAGACTCGAGAGACAAAAACCTCTTCTGCTTAAGGAGTTCGAGGTGCTCGACAGAGCCGTGTATCAAGTTGTTAATTCGCTTAAACAAAAGGTTTTGTAATGCCTTTAATTTTCAAAATATAACAGTATCTTGTAGAGCTTTAACTGACATTTAAATGATCGTCAGTTTCTCTCTCCTCCTCGTTATCCGAAGAAGCAAGCCACTCTCGGCTGCCTGCTTTCTTCTTGTACTCTCTGATGGGCTGTGATAGCAAGCTTCTTTTTCCAAGAAGAGATCTGACCCGCCTAACGCGGCATTCGACAAGTCCCTTGTGGCTGTCGATGAAGGCATCCTGAAATGCTTTCTGTAGTTACATCAGAGAAAATTCAGGTAACTAGCAATGCGTTATCGAGTCTTTCAAATTTCATAATGATCTTCATTCAGTTAAAAACTGTTGTGTAGAAAAAAAGGTTGCTAACTATAGAACAGTTGGGGTATCCTGCGAATAGATGCGTAACGAAGCTCCGCGTCTCTTTCGGGGATGGTTTTTCTCTGCTAAAAAAGTGCGGTAAAATATCAGTTGTTCAAGAGTTGAAAACTAGCGTGTCAGCGTATGTCAGCAGAAAGTCGGCGATCCTTCTCGTAAGCAGGCAGCGGCCAACCCTGTCGTCCGAAATGTCATACGACGGGTCATCTTGTAGCCTCTTGAGGAATGGAGCTCCTTGCTTGCCAACCAATAACTTCTCAAAGCTGCATTTCAAAAGGCGCTGGTTCAGACGATGGTAGAAGGGGTCTTAAACGCATACGTTTACTTGTTTAAAAGGAAAATTAATTAGAAATCTGCTTGCGCCGAGTTTTGCTTGCATACTAAAGGATACAACAGACAAAAGTGCAGTTTACTAAACAGAAATTTAAAGGCCTGCCTGTGTACATCGTCCGATCTGGAACTGCCGAGGGAGTTCTGACCAACGGTGACTCCGAGCGAACTTGAGGTGTCGAGGGATGAGAAATCGCTAAGTAAATTAAATGAATTACTAGCTGCGCTTACAATCTGAGTATGATTTACCTCCAAGCTCTTCAAGATCGCGATCTTTGTCGACTTCTCTCTCACAAGGGTTAGCATCTTCAACATCAACTGAAAATTCATGAATCTAAGATATGAGCATTCATTTTAGTATAACCTTGCTCCGCTCGAGTATCATCAGGAAAAACTGCGTTTTTCTCCCACGAGAGCGCAGTCGGATTGGTTGGCGAAAGGGACTCATTTTTTGCCAGGAATGTGGAAGAAATCGAGAGGGATAGCTCCTGGCTGTTCATCGTAGTCGAAGTTGCCGGACTCTGAGAAGTGATCCACGTAAAAATATACTCATTTAGAGAGATAGGCAATCGGTAAACCTGTCGCCATAAACTGATCGAAATGGGAGTCGTTCATGGCTCGAACGTTCTTAGCGATACGGCGAATCAGATCCACCATTTTATCCGTTTCCGACTCTGTTATTCCAATTCGGCTTGTGGAGGTGAGGATCTCGGCTCTAATCGTTTCGCAGAAGTTGGTCGAATCATCAGCTTCGAGCGCTTCCGAGTCGTCATTCTCATCGTCCTCCTCCTCCAGCTCAGTTGCAGATATGTCGCCGTCCAACTCCTCAACATCCTCTTGAAGAGACGAGGCATCCATGTTGCCATTGTCAGCAACATCCACATCCATTGCACCATCGCTATCGCTGCTGTCGGAATAAAGACCCCTCATCAGAGCAGGATCTGAAGAGAAGACTTGCGATGTTCAATAGTGAGGTACTGTTATTACTTGTTTAAATTACTACTCACGTTGTTGGCTCAAGTGAACCCGCCATGCTTGAAATCGTCCGAACTCAGATGAGCAAAAGCGGCAGTGATATTGATTTTCTCCAAGGTGTGACTGTTGACAATGCCGTTTTAAGTGGGCCAATGTAGGAAGCTCCTCCTCGCAGACGTCCGCTGGACAACGCATCGTTAAGATTCTAAACTGTAATTTGTTGTTTTCCTTTTTCATTAGATATTAACATTCAATGTTATCTTTCTATGTGCTCTTTCTTTCTATAGTTCTTGCAGCCTTGTATTCCTTTTTTCGTCTAAAACTTTCTTCCATAACTATATTGTTTTCTCTTAATAATGAATTTTTTTTCTGTATGAATATTCTTAAGCATATAACATGCTTAACAAATATTGGATATTGTAACGTAATTAAAAACCAACTTTGTAACAGAAAAATACAAATCACACGTTTGCATTTGTGCAATTCGTTAATTCTCAATTCGTTGTAACCAGTGGGTTGTGTTACAGTAGTTCATAGTAAACAAAAGAGTTGCCCAGAAAAAAATACTTTGTAAAAACTTTCAAATAACACTCTTACAATGGAGCGATTCGCTTATTTTCAATCAGTTGTAACTACTGGTTGGGTTACGGTAGTTTATAGTAAACATAAAGGTGCCCAGAAAAATCCACTCAAAAAACTTACTCTTTTGAATAGGAACGCAATCGCTTATTCTCAATTACTTCAAGGAATTTACTTGCACAGACACATACAGAACAGATTGGGATACGGTACCTTTAAGAAATTAAACTTGTCCAGAAATTTATCACTTTCCATTTAAAATAAATCATTGGTACGGATTCGCGAATTAATTCGCTCAAATTTCGTAAGGTTACGGTTCTGGGCAACTCTCCTGAAAATCAAGAACAGTTTCCCAGAAATGGGAGAAAATAAATACCTTTGAATATAATTTAAAAGTCAAAAGATATAAGCTTACATTCTCTAAACTTAGCGTAACTTCGCTAATCAATAGCAACTACAGCTTCGATAATTGTAATTGTAAGTCACATAAAGCACTTACAAAAGCATCTCAAGGTTTCAAGTAACTTTTCACTTGCACCAACAGTATTCCAATACTCGATAAGTTTAAGGACGAGAGTACGGTATGTTAAATATTTAAAAAAAATAAGTTAAATCATATCCCACCTTGCTGCAAATGTCGCACCGGAACGGCTTCCGATCAGTGTGGTTGACGGCGTGTTGTTGGAGACCTGGAAAAAACTTACATTTGGAAATATTTCAGTTCAGAATATACAATGGTAATCCTGTATAAAATGTTGAGCAAAAAAGAAGCATTAATTATTCGTCGTACCAAAATTTATTTTCTTTTTTTAAAATATACACATCGAGTTGGGTTACGGTACTTCTTAGAAAAGAAAAGAAAGAAACAAGAAAAGAACAGTTTCGCTTATTTTAAATAAGTTATACAGAGCTGGTTTGATTACGGTTTTTTTTCTGGAAAACAAAAGAAACTTGCCCAGAAATTGAATTAACTACATAACCGATAGGGTATAAAAAGGTATTGTCGATTTCACAGAATAATTCCTAATTTTGGGCATCATCCTGAGGGACAGATGGGCAGAAACAGCTAACAAACCTTGCTAATATTTAGGATCATCGACAGTGGCTTCTATTCCCTGATAATAACAACTACAAATTTCTAACCACGTTACCCTAGAATTGAAGACTAGACAATGTATATAAACATAACGAACCTTCGCAAGTCTGCGGCAGCTTCAGATGGCAGAAGCGCGGTCTGCGCGGAGATGCGATGTCTTCCAGCTCCGGTAGGAAGTCAGGGGAAGAGTGCGTACCGATTTTCTAAACAACGCATTATTTATATTTAAAATCTTTTGAATTGTATTATCCTGCTTTCAAAGTTAAGAAAAATAATAAACGTGGAATAGGTAATAACAAATGAACAAGGAAAAAAAATGTTCGGAACAAACTTTTCAATGTGTGGGAAAATGAGTTTTTTGTACTCTTAAAGAACAATAAACGAACGAAACTTATTTAAAAGTCAAAGTTGTTAGACGAGTCTGAAAAGTTATCGTACCTGGACAAAAATGCAGCAGCTTAAGCGTTGAAGCTGCGCGGTGCGCGGTTGTTGGGTGGATTGGGCAAGAGAAATACTGAAAATATAAAATTGCTGAAATAAGTATACGAATTTCAACATGAAATATAAACGATAGTTAATGTACCAATAAAGAGAAAACACATTAAATATTTAAATTCGTTGGGAAGAATGGCAGCATCAATTAACAGATGTATCAACTTATGAAGAAAAGAATTAAAAGCAAACCACGCTCGGATGTCGAAAGAATTTGATCTTGCTGCGCGCGCCGACACGCTGTCTAGTTCCAGCAATCGCAGACAAGAAGGGCTAGCCTGATAATAAAAGAACAACGTTGCATATTCAGCATATTTAATAATGTTAATTTTATCACTCATTCGTGAGAAAAGAAGACAAAAGTGCTAACAATAAGGGAATAAAAACTGCAATAGAAACTTGCAAGAATAACCATTAACAAATCAGCTTTTTCATATCAATAGCGGGATGAATGAGTTAAACTTTTCAATTACTTACTATTAGAAGTTGAGTCTCCAGTTGTTGATCGAGAGCACAAAGAGCAGCTTGGCTAACTACGCGGCCCGGGGACTCTCGCTTTCTAACTGAAACAAAAGAGCAGAATCGCTACGCTTACACGTTATAAATGTCATATCAAAAAGCGATTCAATATTACAAACATGAAATAAAAAAAGGATAAGTTTTAAGTGTTTGTTAACCCGAGATTTTCTTCCGAAAATTAAACGTTCCGTTCAAATGATGATTCCGAATATTTTTTTAAACATGGTCGAAAGTGGTACAATGTCACATTTTCTGTTCTCGCATCGCCTCGTCCCTCCTTGCCACCAAAATGTGACATCCGTTGTCACAATTCTCTTCGGCGGCCGCTTGCGTGTCACATTTTTGGTCACAATTTTGGATGGAACATTAATTGTGCGTCACATTTTTTTCTGTGTGAAGCAAACAAATAGTACCCGTCATACTGCTAACAAAGAGAAGATACGAAGTGGCGTATCTCAAAGACAAGACAATGAAGACGCTACTTTAATATTTCTCTTAGCACGCCTAATACAGTATAGCTTGTTTTGCCTCACTTTACTAATCCGGTGTTTTCGACCGACGAGAGGCAGCACTCATGTGTTGAGTGTTCGAATGAATAGCTGTTTACTTATGTTATGAACCCTACTAGTCATCCATTAGTGTAAGAGGAATCACTCATATCAGGCGCATTCTTTTCTGCCCGCATCTGCATCGGTGCACTCGAAAGTGCAAACATAAGTATGTATGTATGTACATATAAGCACATATTATGTGCATAGAGAGCAGAGAGCCGACTTTCCTTGATCAAACGCTGGAAGTCGTGATTGTAAACATATGAAACGTTATCAAAGTGAACAACATTATAGTCATCGCCAATGTAGAAAGGAAAATACGGTCTGAAAAAATGTCTGAAGAATTAGAGATTAAAGTGCTACTCGCTTGACCGCTGAGACATAAGTACCGAATCGAAGGTAAACACCTCAAATAAACACGAACCATAAGAAATTTCATAATTTTTGGGTCGATATTTCATTCCAAACCGAATATCACACAACGTAGACAGATTCAGTTAATTTTCTATCATTGCATAATTACCTGATCATGTGATTTTCAAAGTTAATAAATGGTTGAATAATTTAGTTATTATGATAATAAGATTATGCAGAAGACACGATATTCTATTAACATGGAGAGTTGCAGAATGAACACGAGAAATAAGTCCTTGAAAATGTAGTCGAACTTGCATGTAAATGAGGAAAGGTTTATTTTGGGAGATTGCGTTCACATTACCATTTATGAAAATCAGCGTGCTTGTAAGGGCAGAAGATATGAAAAATTCTTGCATGCAGAATGGTATAAATGCCGCGGGAGCAAGCCATTTCAGTCAGACTTTCCCTCACGTCTTTCCCTCTTTTCCTTCTTTCGTTCACTTCACTTTCCTTATTTCAACAGGAGTGCAAGATGGGCAACGTATGGAGATTTCCTTTTTTTCGATTTACTATTATATTTGCTCTATAAATACTTTATCTTAAACTATTTACTGATGAAAAATACGAATAAGAAAATTTTGCAGCGGTGTTCGGCAGAGGTTGGCGACAGTTCGAGCGAAGCGATCAACTCTTCCCCCAAGGTTTTTTAACTTTTTAAAGAAATTGACTTGGGGCATGTGTTGAAAATATTTTGAAATGGATGAAAGTTAAATACCCCCAATTCCACATACAGTAGAAAAATATCAGGGAATACGGATGGGCAGAGAAAAATTTTCCGATCTTATGGAACCCAAAAGATTAAAAATTTATGAATTCATGTAAAGTTTTTTTTAGACGGAGACTCCTGGCGCGGTTACTGTAAAGAAAATGACAGCAGCCGCCAGATTCGCGCATATCAACGACGTGAATTTAAAAATAAAACAATTTAATGAAACAACCTGACCACTTTTTCAAACTTTCAAATCAAATGTATGCAAATAATAAAATGCATCCATTTCAGACTTACCTTCGGAACTTCCTGTCGATTTTGGTCACTGGAAGCCTTGCTACTCAGAGCTCAAACATTTCCTTCTTAAGGCCAAGTGAGTGGCGAATTGCAATATCTTACTCTTTTGTGTTATACTTTTTTAACAGGGTACATACATATATGTATGCAGTAATTAATAGCATTATAGCTAACAACAACATACGTATGAAAATAAATGATGCTATTTTGTTATTTGTTGGAGTGAATTTATCGGGCAGCTGGCGCTTCTGGAGTTAGAGGCTCCGATTATCGTGTGCGAAGCCTTCCGAGTCGAGGACCTCAAAGCTCTCTTCAATCTTCACGGGTACCTGCTTAGCTTCTTCAATTCTTCAAACATAGATGGTTAAAACATACAACAAATGTTTGTAATATATTGAAACTAAAACAGTCCTATATGTTATGACGAACAAAAATATTCATGTGAAAAGTGTTTTCTCGCCATTTGCCCGATGCAGAGCGCCGCCCTTCAATCGCTTCCTCTTAATTCATCGTTGCGGAACTTGCATGGAATTCTTGAACATCCTCTTCTGCTACAAGATGCTCTACCCGAAACATGTCAGAGGAGAAATCATTGACAAATTTTTATAAAAAGGCTTTTAAAAATTATTTTCGAATAATGTTCGAATATATGAACCTCAGGTAGGGCACCTTCAGTCCACAGTGGGACATGGAATAGACTGCGGGAAGACGAGGCGAGAGCCGGAAAGAGTTTATTAGAGAGCAGAGGGAATGGAAGAGAGAGAATGGAAGGTCGACCGCTCGTGAGAGGAGAGAATGATGGAAGTGACGAGAGAACACGAAGTAACCAACTGAGACGGGAAGTCTGCCTTCTGAGGGTTTAACTATCATTTCCGAGTTGGCAGACTGACTTAGACGATTATAATATAATTAGACTCGCAGAGTCCATATACAAATGTACATAGTACATACATTTACGTATTATTCCGAATTTCTTTGAATTGAAGATCTCCTTCTAAGAGGTTTTAGAAAATAGTGGCTTCCCTTCAGATTATTGATAAAAAGTTCGATGAGAAGAATACTTTATTTGTTTACTATATGCCTAATTATGAACATATTTTCCAGATTTACGTGCTCCTCGGAAATATCGATGAACACGACTTTTACCAGGAAATCAGCAAACACTTCGAGACAGAAATTGAATGCAATAGCGTATGTTTGTAAATCAATTATATATGAAACTATAATTTATGAAGTTATTTCAACATAATAAAATTTTAATATAATCCTAAATTTGCAGAAATAAATATTTATTTAAAAAACCTAAACGTTTTCCATAATTGCAGATTTGGCACGCCTACTACGATGTGTTCGATTTGCAGCCTATTTCCGCGACCGGTATGTTAAGAGCCATTTCTATTCCATAGGATATCTAGGCTTCTTTTTTTCTGAAATCGTTAGGAGAATGCTTTATGTCTTCTTTATAAGGCAGAAAAGTTCAGAGAGAGTTGTAGTATTGTTTTTGTTGCCTTCGACGAAGGTCGTCGAAGGCAACAAGTTCTTCGAGAAACGCGATTACGGTTAATCGAGAATCATGTATAAATTATATAAATAACTGCCAAAAAAATTAATAAAACTATTTTCAGTGTCAATTACAATCGATGAGGACTGATCAGACGAGATTTACGGCCAAATTATTGAAGTGTTCTGCGGTTGCGTCCACGTCTCGCGCGATATTTTATGTGCGATAATTTTTTTATTTATATACTATGTATTTCACCTTTTATTTTAAAAAAAGATGATAGATTTATTGAACTTTTCAATATAAACAGCAGAATAATATTAAGAATAAAATAGCTTTAAAATAAATCAAAGATTGGTAAAAATATTTCATTCAGGACTTCAGAACATTTTAATTAATCAACGAATTTCAGGACCTCGCCCTTTGCCTGTCTCTCCTTCACACTATCTCAAAATCCCGTCCCTGTTTTTATTGATTTGATTAAAAAAATTTTGCAAGTGGTGTGAGATAATGTGTGGTTGTGATTATAGTGAATGGGGCAGTTAATGACTATGAGCGTGGTGAGCAGAGCTGCCGACACAAGATTTCAGGGCCTGAGACAGGACCGGGTCGGGCCAAAGAAAAGATCCTGGGCCAGATGGGCCCGAAAGCTAGAGATCATTGTAAACAGTTGATCGTAAACAGATCGCCTTCTGTCTGATTCATATTGTTTTGCTTCACTTGACTAATCATTTTCTGTCGGAATCGTCGACTATTGGAGACCAGCAATATGTATTGTACGAGTGATTTCCTTTAAAATCTTTGTTGACCTTTTTTTCTCTCTTTGTTGACCTTTTTTCTCTCTATACTATGGAATATCTTGAACCAAAATGCTATCATTTATTCTTCGAAGAATTACTCGGATGCCTGTACATGAACATATGTTTATATGTATACTCATTGCGCTGCCTCTATACATATAACAATCTTTCAAATTGTGTATTATCACGATGACGAGCGTGTTCTTCTTATTGTTAGGTAGTCGGCTGCTTGCGTGCCACGGGAAGTCGTGAAAGCCGATGCCGGTGCTAATAACGGCTGTTGCTTCTTCAGGATTCTGATGCATTCGAAGAAGGCCAGGTGCGTAGCGACCTGATCGAAACGCAATAGATCGTCTTGACCAATATATTACTATAGCTTACAATATCACTATCGCAACAATATACATATGTATGTATGTATATATGCCGGACCCTGGACTCGAAGGCATAAGACAAAAATAACAACAAGAACGGGGTCAGTGATGAGCCTGATGAGAAGAGAGCCCATTTGGCCAAGATCAAACCCTGGATTTTAGTGCATAAGAGAGTGAAGTGATTGTATATATAACATGTACGCAAAACGCTCTCAAAGGGGACGACATTGTAATCATCGCTACATGTATGAAGGCAAAAACGGACGGAACCAATGTCTGAAAAATTGACAACGCGCTACTCGCCAGACCGCTGAGACATGGGCACCGTTTCGAATTGAAACACGTCAAATGAACAGGAATCATTAGAAAATTCGTAATTTATATGTCGATTGTTCATTCCAAGCCGAATATGATCAGTTAATTTTCTATCCTTTGCATAATTACTTGATCATCTCATTTTTCAAAGTAAGCGTTGGTCATCCTTGAAAAAGTAGTCGAATTTGCATGCAAATGAGAAAAAGTTCATTTCGGACGATTGCATATACATACATGCATATGTACATACATTACCATTTAAGAACATCAGCGACCTTGTAAGTGCAGAAGATATGAAAAATTCTGCCGTGCAGAATCGTATAAAGCCGCCGGAGCCCGCCATTTCAGTCAGACTTTTCTTCGGCGGGAGAAGCTTCAGCTTCACTAATTCTCCCGGTCCTTCACTCTTTCAAGTCGGCCCCTCTCTCTTCTCTCTTCCGCTTCACTCTCCATATTTCTACCAGAGGCGCAAGATGGGCAACGTATGGAGACAAATGTTTTCTCGATTTTGATCTATAAAATTGTTTATCTTATTTGGTGACAAAAACGAGAAAATTTTGCAGCGATTTTCGGTAGAGGGTGGCGACAGTTCGAGCGAAGCGAGCAACTCTTCACTCAGGGTATTCTATCTTTTTTAAATAATTAACTTTGGGCATTTACAGAAAATGTTGTGAAATGGTAAAAAGTAAAAGAACTAATTCCTCTCATACGATTGATAAATATCAATGAATACGGATTGGCAGAGAAACATGTCTTCGGTCTCGAGAAACCGAAAACATTTAAAATTTCTGCATGTATGTAAAGTGTCTTTTAGACGGAGACTGCTAGCGCGGTTCCTGTAAAGAAAGTGATAGCAGCCGCCAGCTTCGCTCATATCAACAACGTGAGTCTTCGAAATTTAAAATAAAATAAATTAACTAAACAATGAATATTTTTTTTAAAATTTAAACTTTTTCACGTTTTCAACCTTTCAAATGTATGTATGCATATAATACAATCTATCCTTTTCAGACCTACCTGAAGAACTTCCTGCTGGTTTTGACTTCGGACCTCTGGAGGCCTTGCTACTCAGAGCTCAAACTCTTCCTCCTCAAGGCCAAGTTAGTGGCAAATTGTACTGTGTTCTTTCTCGATTTTCGCCATAATTATTATCAACAGTGTACATGATAATAATGAGTCTTACAACTAGCAAGAAAATTTTGTTATGAAAATACATGATACTACTTTTTTTGCAGGAAGGAATTTTTCGGGCAGCCAGCGCTTCTTGAGCTAGAAGTTCCTACTATCGTGTATGATTACTTCAGCGGCCACGTGGAGGACCTCCAAACTGTCTTCCACCTTCACGGGTACCTTTTCAGCTTCATTCATAGATTATGAAGAAGAAAATGTTTATAATATATTGAAACTATAACAATGCGCTCGCTCTGTTTTATGTATGCATATAACGAGCACAAAAGTATTTATATTAAAAAATGAATGTTTTCCTGCCATTTGCCTGTTTCAGACCGCCGCCCTTGAATCGCTTTCTCTTCCTCGGCGATTACGCGGACATGGAAGCCGTGAACATCCTCTTCTGCTACAAGATGCTCTACCCCAATCATGTCAGGGGAAAATGATCAATAAATTGTCATTAAAAGGTCTACAAAATTATTTTCGAATACTGTTCGAATATATCAAATATACATTATATATATATATATGTATATATATATGCTCAGTATTCCTTTCAATTCAAGCACTCTTTCTTAGGGACTGTCGAGAAGAGTGGCTTCCTTTAGATTAATGATAAATGGGTTCGATAACAAGACATACGTTGTATGTTTGCTATCTACATATGTCTTTATGAACATATTTTCCAGATTTACCTGCTCCGCGGAAATCGCGATTATCTCGGCCTTTACCATGAAATCAGCAACCGATTCGAGACAAAAATTGAAAGCAATAACGTATGTATGTTTGAAAATTAATTATAAAACAATAATTTGTTTAAATTATTTCAATGAAATGAATTCACACATTTGCCAAAGTAAAAAAAAATCCTAGATCTCTGGAAATAAAAATTTTTTACAACTGCAGATTTGGAACGCCTACTACAATGTGCTTGATTTGCTGCCTCTTGCTGCGACCGGTATGTTAAGAGTCATTTCAATTTTTAGAATCATCTGTCGACATCAATAGGATTTCTATCCGTTTTCTGAAACTGTTATGAGGCTGTTTTATGTTATCTTTATGAAGCAGTAAGCGTTAGAAAAAATTTTTGTATTTTCAAATCCACATAACATTTATAACACGACGCAGTCGACAATCCCACTTACGGACGCTTCATCGTTATTGAGGAAGGGAAGAGGGCTGTGGCTGTCTCATGGGTAAATTTATTATTTTAAAAATGTTTGCATTATTAATTCCCTACTTCATATCGTTTATTCACAATAAGATCTTGAACAGAGAAAAATATATGGCAAAAAAGTTCTATTGCATGTAATTTCTAAAGATTGAGGAAGATGGATACGGGTGAACTAGAGAGGTGAAGACGTAGCCCACTGATCAATGATCACCAGAGTCTTGCATGGCCATTGACATTATCAGTCGTCCTGGATAAGTGCAATGATTTACGTCTTCACCTCTCTCTCTCTCTAGCCCACCCGGTTCCGCATTCCTGAATCTTCATATGTATACCAATATCTTTCACTCATTCGCTTTTATTGTTCTTGTATCCTAGCTCTCTTTTACTCTCACCTCTCTTTCTCTCTCTCGCTCTTCAGCTTCAAGAAAAATTATGATATAAATTGAGAGAGATGGAGTGAGAGGGACATGAAATGCGAAGAAAAGAGTAAGGGAGAGAAATGAGCTAAAATTGAGACAATGAAGAGAGAAGTGAGGAGAGATAAGAGTGTACCAGGATATGTGATTTCGTTGATTAGTGTGAAATAATGATGAGAAAAAATTCGAAATGATCTAATGTAATCAAAGCAGGCTGTCGGACGCATCAAGTACTGCGCGAATCGCACGTACGGAGAGGGCAGCACCACTGGTTAATTAGTAACAATGCAATTGATAACTACTATATAGATTATAATTATTGCACTCTTAATTTAGAACACCATGTAGTAAATTATATAAATATCCGCAAAGAAAACCCATTAAAAAAGAGAATTTCCAGTTGAGATCATCGATGAGTATTAATCAGACGAGGTCAGTCAGCGACGTTCTGTTCTGTGGTCGCGTCCACATCACATCCGCCAATCCACTTCACACTGAATATTTTTTTTTTTTAGTTCGATAATTTTTTTTTTTGTAATTATTTGCCATATATTTGATCTTTAACTTAAAAGGGTTAATATTTATTTGTTAAACTTAAATAGCATAAAAATAAATTAACAATTATAAAAAAAATTTCGTCAGCAGCACTTCAGCAGAACATTTTCCTTAATAAGCGGATTTCAGGACATCGGCTTTTGCTGTCTCTCCATCATACTCTCAAAATGCCGTCCTCCTTTCCATTATTGATTTGATTTATTTGCGTGTCACGCATGTGGTATAAAGATTATGTTTGGTTGTGATGATAGCATAGCATGATAGCTTGAATACGGTATAATACAGTAGGAAGGCGTAAATGCTGAATCTGGCAGTTGAATATGATTAGCAGAGCTGCCATAAATCGTAATAGCTGTGATCATAAAACAGATGAAGTGGCGTGTGTCAAAGACAGTGACAGAGAGAGACACCGCCCTTTCCCATTTTTGTAACGACGTCATTTCGTCTTATGTCAAATTGATATTGTTTTCCCTCACTTCACGCATCCGGTATATTCGAAGAGGGGAAGCACTAAAGTATTTAGCGTTCGAACGAGTCTGTGCTGATTCATTTCTCTGAAATATGGAATATCTTGAACCCAAATAGTCGTCCTGTCGAGGACTACCTATTTTTGCAAGCTATCGTGGGGAAAAATGTGCACATATATATGTATATTCATATATTCATTGTACCTCCTATATGTGACAATTTCACGAATTTTGTATTTCAATGTATGACAGCTTGTCCTTTTCTTTCCATTATCTATGCTGCTACTTGTGCACCACTGGAATTCGTGACGGACGATGCCGGAGCAACCATCAGCTGCTGCTTCTTCAGACGTCGGATGCATTCATAGGAGGCCACACGCGTAGCGACCTGATCAAAAGTGCTATCGATTATTTTAACATACATTACCTTTCCATATCCTTACAATAGCAATATATGTACTACATATGTGCACATATGCCCGAGCATGCCTGGACTCGTAGGCATTTGACAAAGATGACAACAAGAGGTGATGGGGAAGATGACGGTGAGCCGGATGAGCGGAGTGCCCAAGTGGCCAATATCAATATAAGGATTTTATTGATGCCATTTTTTGAATTCTAGAAGAGTGAGTAATGTGGTTGGGCTAACAATGTTTGCACCTTCAGAATGCTTCGTCTGCTAAGCGGCCGCTGCCTAATGGATCGCACAAATTTGGACCCATTAATTGAACCATATAATATATACATATTCAGGCATTAATTCCGACCGTATTTGCAGGGGTTGAAATTATTTTCATTCTCTTTTCTTCACAAATTGTTTTGGCCGACAAGGCAAGCAAAATTGACTTGAGAATCAGCCGCACATTCAATCTGCCTAAAGTTTGAAATATATTCGGAACACTTGTTCCCAAGATTGGCGTTGTTGTCACAGGCTGAGAACAAGCTGGCAACATCTCGAGCTCAACACAGTCTAACAAATCTCTTACTCGAAAAGGTGCGAGGCGTCTTTTTTTCTCTCTGCCTGTACTATTTCGTCGCCTCTGTAAATACTTTGGTCGGCCACGAGAGAATGGAGACATGTACCGGACTACCGGAGACGTCTTTTTTTTCTCTGCCCTGTGCTATTTCGTTGGTGAGACGCAGGTTGTGACGAGCAAAAGCTGCACCAGAGCAGCTTTTGCTCGTTACAACCTGCGTCTCCATATTTCCGTTGTCTCTCCAATTTTGTGCTTGTTCTGACCAAGTGACCACCTCAGAAGTTTGAAACAGGAGGTGCACACAAGCGATTAAGTGAAGACAAGCTGGATACATGTTCAGTACACATGTGTATTAAGATAGGCTGGCAAATTGCCATTTCTTTTGTTGTGAACATGTTAGAAACAAGATTGTTTCGAACATGTTACCCAGAGTTTACGATTAGAAATATATATATATATATATATCTATATGAGGTAATACGGTGAATGTCGTCTCTTTCTCGAAGCTAGAAGAAAGGAGATAGTTGCGCAGCACGGCGCCTCCGTCGGCGACGACTCGCTGGCCGACGATGAATTCGGACTGGCTTCGGTCGGCCAGGAACACGATCACCTGAGAAGAATCAGAGCCTAGTATCAATATTCTTTAAAAAAAGAACCTTTATTTTCATTTTTGTTAGGTAACATCAAAATAGATTTAAATATTTCATTTTTCAGCCGGCTTTAATAGTCTTCCCAGAAAGGAATGATACTAATACTTATACTTATACTTTATTAGCATGGTGAAGGAGACCTTTCCGATATCATCCGGGGAGCCAGCGCGGCTGATCGGAGTCATAGCCCTGTTAGAGCCCAGTGCATGGTAGATCTGAAGGATCAATGATTAATTCTCTGCAGGTCGTCGTCATATGTATGTAAGTTTTTATTAATATTACGAGCAAAGCCTCATCAATTCTAACAGCTGCCGCTTGGTCCGCGTCCATTCCAGTTTTCAAAAGAATATCGTTGTGATCATGTGTTTGCTGCTCTTTCAATACGCCATATCAACGGTCGAAAGAGACAGGAAGGACAGAGAGTGAAAGGACGAGCGAGTGAAAATAGAAAGAATGGCCGAGAGAGAGTTGGCTCTGTGCACTTTCTGTTCTCTGCTCCTGCCACGGCGGTTCAAATACTTTAGGCAGTAAACGTTGTGCCTGCTGACAATTCCGCACATAACTGCACAGAATGAAACAAGCACACAAGAGAGAATGGAAAAAAAACTAAATTAGAAAACACTTGATAGAAAATAACTGAGGGTGAAAGTAAATATAAAACGTAAAACCTATGTATTCAATTTTCTTTTACAAAATATGCTCATTGTTAGAAAAAAAACATTAAATTAAGTCTCAATCCGTAGCAGATAGACATGGCTGATTACTTATCTATTTGAAAGTTGCACAAAGGTATGTATAACTGAAGATTATGACGTCGAACATCAAATATTCAAATATATGCATAAATTCTTTCGAGTTGTGGCCAATCTAAGTTCTGACCATGAGATAACAAAACTTTCAACCTCAGTTATTTCCTATCAAGTGTTTTCTAATTTCGTTTTTTTCCATTCTCTCTTGTGTGCTTGTTTCATTCTGTGCAGTTATGTGCGGAATTGTCAGCAGGCACAACGTTTACTGCCTAAAGTATTTGAACCGCCGTGGCATTAGCAGAGAACAGAAAGTGCACAGAGCCAACTCTCTCTCGGCCATTCTTTCTATTTTCACTCGCTCGTCCTTTCACTCTCTGTCCTTCCTGTCTCTTTCGACCGTTGATATGGCGTATTGAAAGAGCAGCAAACACATGATCACAACGACCAACATTTTTTTAATCTTTCTCGCGTTTTATCTCAATCTTTCTCTATCTTTCACACTTGATCTCTCTCTTTCTTTTATTCACTTTTACCAGTATTTTCCTCTTTCATCCACATCTCTTCCCAAAAAAAATGTAGACCCCGTCTCAAGTATTTATTGCCCGTTTCTCCTCTAGAACTTAACTACAATAGCTCCTCTTTCTCAACTATGCCTTCTAAAGTTATGTCTCCTCGCGCTTTTGACGGAAAAGTAGTTATCGTGACTGGTAAGCCCAAACCATATTTTGTAGTATACATTATTTATATTTTTTTTCATAAAAATATATAATGCAGTCTATATTTTTTCTGAATTTTTATTTATTTAACAAATGATCTAATATTTACACTGTTTGCATATGTACACATACAATGTGATTATCCTATCGAAGTTTGCTTGGCAGGTTCCTCGAATGGAATCGGAAGAGCGACTGCGAGGCTTTTCGCAGAGTTGGGGGCCAAGGTCACCATCACAGGCAGGAATGAGAACTCTCTCAAGGTATCTTTTTCCACAAATTGATAAAAAAAAAATCCGTCTATAACCACAAAAACCCTCTGAAAAAGAATAAGCACGGCATAACTGATTTCCTTGAAGACAACCCGCGAACTGCTTCTTTCCGTGGGAACCCCGGCAGACTCGATCTGCGAAGTGCTCGGAGACCTCACCGAAGAGGCCGTCGCAGCCAAGATTGTACAGGCGACCGTTGACAAGTTTGGACGGATTGATGTGTTGGTGAGAAAGAAATTGTCTTCCTTCAAAGTATCTCCATTTAAACCGTCTTATGATGAAGAGATCGAAGAAGAGAAGTATAGCTCATTGATAAAATTTGTTCACTACTATAATACTTCAGGTCAACAATGCCGGAGGAGCCCAACTTGACCCCGCAACTCCAAACATTTCCATGCCAGTCGAATCCTACGACTACACAATGAATCTCAACGTCAGATCGTCAGTGAATATTTTGATTAGAGTTCTTTCCTTCTTTATAAATAGAAAACATTATAACCAATCAGCAAGGTGGGACCAAAAAGACATATATAATTCAGAATCATCCTTCTGGTGCAACACGCAATTCCTCACTTGGAAAAGAGCCAGGGAGCTATTGTCAACGTCTCCAGCATCTGTGCCTATCCATTCACATCTCCAGTCAGCCTAAAAGAAGAATCAAAAACTATGAACAGAGAGCCAATCGTTCAGTAGTTTTAAACGAATTTAAAGTGCATGCTTTGAATGCCATATTGACAGATGGACACGTACTATACAATGTCAAAAGCAGCTCTCGACCAGCTGACTGTTCAGTTGGCAGGCAATCTCATCCTCAAAGGAATCCGCGTCAATTCCGTCAAGTCAGCTCTTCATTCTACAACCTACATTTCATGGAGTATGTTTAGTGTTGAAAAGATGTCGAATCTTAATCATTTAGTCCGGGTATCGTGGCGACGGATATTCTTTTGAAAACTGGAATGGACGCCGACCAAGCGGCAGCTGTTAGAATTGATAAGGCTTTGCTCGTAATATTAATAAAAACTTACATACATATGATGACGACCTGCAGAGCATTAATCATTGATCCTGCAGATCTACCATGCACTGGGCTCTAACAGAGCTATGACTCCGATCGGCCGCGCTGGCTCCCCGGATGATATCGGAAAGGTCTCCTTCACCATGCTAATAAAGTATAAGTATAAGTATTAGTATCATTTCTTTCTGGGAAGACTATTAAAGACGGCTGAAAAATGAAATATTTAAATCTATTTTGATGTTACCTAACAAAAATGAAAATAAAGGTTCTTTTTTTAAAGAATATTGATACTAGGCTCTGATTCTTCGCAGGTGATCGTGTTCCTGGCCGACCGAAGCCAGTCCGAATTCATCGTCGGCCAGCGAGTCGTCGCCGACGGAGGCTCCGTGCTGCGCAACAATCTCCTTTCTTCTAGCTTCGAGAAATAGACGACATTCATCGTATTACCTCATAAAGATATATATATATATATATTTCTAATCGTAAACTCTGGGTATCCGTTGACACTCGTGGGAGCAATTTCCTGCATCGAAGCGCAGAAGGTGGTAGTCGCTTCATATTCACTTTCGAGATAAATAAATAAATAAATAAAGAAAATAATAGAAATGGCTGTGCAACAACGTGTTGTCGTTCTCGAAGAACTCGGCCAAGTTCACCGTTTCATTCGCTATAATACACATATAATACACATCAAGGACTCCCGCTTTGGGGCATCGTCATTGAATGACACAGTTCGGATATCGCAGCAAGTCTATACACAGCGCAGATAGTATAATACTTTTCCCGGTTGGCGGGAAACTTCGTTTTGAAGTACGCGGAAAACGTACTTTCCATATATGGACCGCAAAGCTTCAAAACGAACTTTCCCGGCTGGCGGGAATGTTCGTTTTTAAGTACGCGGGAAAAGTACTTCTTCCCAGCTGCTTCATAATGTTTACTTGGCGCATTTTCGCGCCAAGAGAATATGTTAGCTTCGGCGGCAAAGCAAAAATATTTTAACGACTAAACAGCATTGATCATATGGAATCGCAATATTCAGGCGAATCATATTATTACAATAATGATTCTGTTTGTTAGAATATACATATCTATCTCAAGTTGAAAGGCAAAGAAGGGCCATTTCCACTCCACCTTTATGAAGCAGCTGGGAAGAAGAAGAAGTAGAAGAAGAAGAAGGAGAACCAAATTATCATCTGTTGCTGATTCGCGTGGAAAGGCAGTGAAGTATTCGTTGTAAACAACGAGCGATCCATTTCATCAAGGTGAGCTGGTTTTCACAAGCATAAATACTGATAGTTGCATAGATCTGAGAAGAACGCTCGCACGACATGCCAACTGCAAGTTCTTGTCTTCTTCTTCTTCTTCTCCCTCAATTCCTTCACTTCAGCTATGCCGGTATCGATAAATAATTGTTTTTAGTCAACTATACAAATTCGAAATATGTCGCACCTGTTCAAATTTTACGGATATGCACACATACATATGTACATACGTCTTAAGTTAAACTTATTAAAATAAAAAAGTTGTGTTACTTATTCCTAGAATACCTCCTTAAAGGCGAAGCGAAATCGATCAAACGCATTAGAGGCGGGAAAAATCTTGAGCCGACGCATTCGCTACCATGGGCTGCTTACATCGTTTCGATCGGACCGACCGATTCAGACCGTAAGCAAAAGTTAATATTGCTCCGATTCTCGTATGGCACATAAAAGAAACAATCCGTTCTGTTAACGGATTGGGTGAGCCAACTTATGCTGCGCTAAGAAGTTAGTAGATTTTTTTATTGTCTCTGCATAATTGTGAGAAAATACGAGAGAATATGACAGCATCGATGCCCTTTGGATTGCCGCATTTCCATTAAAGGAGGACCATCACCATAAACATAATTAATGTACAATCGAATTGCAGTGTTTTTTTCGCAGATCGCATAACAAAGCTTTGGCAATGAGAGAGCACATGGCGATGACACTTTGAAATCTCACATAATTGTCGTCCTTTAAGCAAACGACGACAGAACATTCTGTGGCGCGTCTTTGGTCGCGCCCTCGTATGCACTGACAGCTGCGCATTGCGTCGATGATAACGCACTTTTCAGGCGAATCTATCTCGGAGAATACATGGGAATTGAGTGAGTTTAGTTTTTTATTTAACAGAAATTATGCTCGTCATGGAGATCAGATGGGACACCAGGCTAAAGTTCTCTCTAAAAATGATTTGTCCGAAATCAGCACGTAGTACTTCCTATAAGAAAACGCTCAATTTATTCCATCGAATTTATTTTTCGCTTTCCAAATGCGCAGGAAGCAGCCAAAGCAACAGCGCGAGGCGGCCTTTAAAAGAGCCAGACTTAACTGGAACAGAACGGCAGTCGCAGTCTATGTAATGGAAGGGTTTTGTCATTTTTACCTAGTTAGATCTGAGATTTAAAACGATTCGTAGCTTTAAATAACTTTTTTTTTCTACGCGCAGAAGAAAGAAAGGGAGCTCGCCCAGAACTATGGAATACATTGACTTCACCTGCATCCCAAATACAACCGTTCGACATTATCCAATGATATAGCTATAGTGAAGGTAGTAATGAAGATTTCATTGATTGTTTGATTTTGAATAGAATTCGTCCATTTCTCAGTCAGATGGAAGCCATAATACTAAGTTTGCAGATTGATAGTCACGTAGTCCTCAATGATCGTGTTAGAGTGATTCACCTGGCTTCTAGCGATAGTCTTCTCTTCGGATGCAAAAATAAGGATGTCACTGCTCTCATCGCAGGGTGGGGGAGCAGGGGTGCGTATTTTTCACACTGTATTTCATTGAATTAACTTACAAAATGAACATTACTCTGAGTATAAGACAAAAAATTTCAAATATAACACTCTCACTGCTTTCAATTACTGAGCAAAGCTATAAAAAAGGAAACATAGTGGATAAATTGTCAGAGCTCACAACTTAGCGTATGAACATGATTTCTTCTACAGTAAAAGAGAACATAGCCTTTTAAAGATTTATTTTATAACTATCAGAATAACTTTATTCTTAGATTAGCGAATAAATTATATTTTTTAAAGTGATGATTTCATTGGTTATTTATGGCAATTGGAGAGCTCGGAAAACCGAATGACAATTATGGTCACCTGCAAATTGCGAAAGTAAAGATGGTGTCGAAGGAGAAGTGCGAGGAGGATTTCAAATTTTTCGACGTTTTCAACAAGCAGAGAGTTCTGTGCGCACAAAGCGAAGAAGCCGGCGCATGTCCCGTAAACCATTTTTCTTCTACTCTATTTCAACTGTTTGTGTATCTCTCTCCATCTCTGTCTTTCTCTCGCTCTCTTCTTATTCGATCTATAATTAGCTCTATCTATCACATTTAAGGGTGATGATGGTGGCCCACTCGTAGTGCGTTCTCGCAACGATTTGTATTACCAGTACGGCATCGTATCGTTTGGTGCCGTAATCAACGCGTGCGGTGGTAACGGTACGTCCTTACTTTTTCTGTGGCACGCGCGCAGTAGAAAGTTCAAAAATCGAAGTCAAGCTACCGAAAATTGAGTGATGAACTGCAGCTCGCCATCTTAGACGATTTAAGAAAAACGGAAATAGATTGTTTCATTTCTTTGCTACATTTCCTGTTGAAGCCGCCTACACGAGAGTGTCGGCGTACTGCGACTTCTTCCTCGACGCTACACATGGCGAAGTCGGCTGTGACGAACCGCAAGACTTGGATTGCAACGAATTTTAAACTTGATTCGTAACCAATTAATTCCATGTTGCTCAGTCGAGAAATATAATAAAACATGTCTAGCGATCACAACAACGAATTCTCTAATCGTATCTTCAATACGCACAGAATCCATTGACGCTCATGTTTGCAATTTCCTGCATCGGAGCGCTGGAAGGGGCAATGGCATCATATTCACTTATAATGTATGTAAATATGTATGTATGTAAATAAATAAATGAATAGAAATGACTGTGCATTAAACGATAACGTGTCGTCGTTGTCGAAGGACTCGGCCAAGCTCATCGTCAAACATATTCGCTCTGAATGTTACCAAGGACTCAGACCTCACGGAAGTGTGCGTGAATCAGTCACTTCAGAAATCGCAGCAACCTTATGTTATGGAGTATTGACTGTACATTTTCGCGCAAAGTGAATGTGAACGGCGCCAAAGCAACAATGTCTTAAAGGAAGTATCCGACGAAAAAATAACTTCTCAAGTCTGGCCTAAAAGATCGATTAGAGGTGGTCCCGCTTTACGAAAGTCAGTATTTAGCCAGAAATTTGCATTTGTTTTTTTGGAATACGGTAGAAAACGTCTCTGTCCATGCACCCGGTGTATGTTTTAATCCAAGCAAGGAGTGACAACGGGTGGGAAGAAGAGGCAGTCTCTGCCCGTCTTGCCCACTTAGCATCTCATTTTCACCAAGGGATGCGAGATACAGACGTTAGAGAAAAGCGAGACAATGAAAGAAGTCGAGAGAGGTTAGAAGCACAGATGTACGTTTCAAATTTGAAAATTTGTAGCGGGCGCTAAAAAAAGGCGCATCCAGTTGGGAGTTTAGCACAGTTTGAAATGTATTTTTATCAGATACGGTTTTCTTTCGTCGGATTCTTCCTTTAACGACCAAAAAGAATGGATCATAACGATAACAATATTCAGATGATTCAGAATTATTCCAACAGTGATTCTGTTTGTTAGAATACATCTCAAGTTGAAAGGCAAGGAAGAAGCCATTTCCACTCACACAATCATGAAGAAGCTGGGAAGAAGAAGAAGAAGAAGAAGAAGAGGAAGACGCAAATCATCGCTTGTCGTTGACTAGCGTGGAAAAGGTAGTGGAATTTTCTTTGTAAACATCGAACGATCTCTTTCATCAAGGCGAGATGTTGTTCAAAAGCATAAATACTGATAGTTGCATACATCTGAGAAGAACAGTCGTACGAGATGCCGACTGCGAGTTCTTGTCTTCTACTTCTTCTTCTCCCTCAATTCCTACGATTCAGCCATGCCGGTAACGATAAATACATAATTATTTTTACTCAAGTATACAAATATTATTTTTTTTATACATTTTGCAAATTCGAAAATAGAACGGAAAATATGTCGCGGTTGTTCAAATTTTGTGGACATACATATGTAGTATGTTTGAAGTTGAACTTATCCACACACAAAAAAGTTGGGTTAATTATTCCAAGGATACCTTATTTAAGGCGAAACGAATCCGATCAAACGCATTAGAGGCGGGAAAAATCTTGAGCCGAGGCACTCGCTACCGTGGGCTGCTTATATCGTATCGATCGGATCGAGCGATTTAGACCGTAAGCAGTAGTGAAAAATCGCTCTGTTTGCTCATTTGGCACATAGATAAAAGAAACAATCCGTCGTATTAACAGATTCGTGTATGGAATGGGTGAGCCTAATAAGTTAACAGATTCTTTTTTTGTTTTATCTTTGCATAATTGTGAGAATAAACGAGAGACAGCGTCGATTCTCATTAAAGGAGGTCGATTACGCGAACAATATTCAGCGCACATTCGAATTGAATTGCCTTGTCTGCTTTGTTCACTCTAACGCAGTAACCTTTGTGCCTTCTTGCGTGCTATTTAACAGATCCCACAAAGACTCACGAGGCTAAAGTTCACACTTAAAATGAATAGACCGAAATCAGCACGTAGCAGTTATTGTAAGAGAACGCTTCCTTTGTTTTTTTTACATCTTCCATATCCTAATGCGCAGGAAGCTGCCAAAGCATCAGCGCGAGGTGGCGGTTAAAAGAGGTAGACTTAAATGGAACCGAACGGCAAACGCAATCTATGTAAAGGGTTATGGCATATTTTGTTAACGCTAATAAGATCTAAGTTGTAAAAACGATTCCTTGGCTTAACTAAAATTACTTTTTTTTCTAGAAGAAGGAAAGGGAACTCGCCCAGAGCTATGAAATACATAGCGTTCACTTGCATCCCAAATACAACCGTACCACATTGTCCAACGACATCGCTATAGTGGAGGTAGTAATGAAGAGTTCATTATTTGTTTGATTTTGATCATACATACATACATAGTACCAACTTTGTAGATTGACGGTCACGTTGTCCAGAATGAGCATGTCAGAGTGATTTACCTGGTTTCTAATGATAGTCAACTTTTCGGATGCAAGAACAAGGATGTTGTTGATCTCATCGCCGGCTGGGGGAGCAGAAGTTCGTTGCACATTGTAGTTTATCTAATTAACTAACAAAACGAACATGACTCGGAATATAAGACACAATTTTTCAAATAGAACACTCTCACAGCTTTCAAATACTGAGCAAAACTATATAAAAGGTGATATAGTGGATAAATTGTTCGACCTTACACTTCGATGTATCTTCTGTCGGCCACAGTAAAACAGAACATACCCTGTTGCCGATTTATTGTGTAGGTTATCCTAAGATTAGCGAATAGATTATATTTAAAAAAAAAAAGTGATGACTTCATTATAGTGCCCGGAAGACCGAACGACAATTATGGTCACCTGCAAATTGCGAAAGTAAAGATGGTGCCGAAGGAGAAATGCGAGGAGGATTTCAATTTTTTCGACGTTTTTAACCCGCAGAGAGTTCTGTGCGCACAAAACGAAAAAAGCCGACGTATGCCCCGTAAACCATTTTCTTCTTCATCTAAATTTTTACTCCCTCCATCTCTGTATTTCTCTTGCTCTATTCCTATTAGAAGTCTGCTCAGTCTCTCTCACATTCAAGGGTGATGATGGCGGCCCACTCGTAGTGCGTTCTCGCAACGATTTGTATTACCAGTACGGCGTCATCGCGTATGGTACCGTAGTCGACACGTGCGGTGGTAACGGTACGTCCTTCCTTTTTGTGGCAAGCACGCAGTCGAAAGTTACATACATATATGTATGTATGTATGGCTAACCATAAGGTATGTATGTAACTGCGTGGAATTAGTAGTTGTGGGTGTTTCCTGCAAAAATCAAAGTCTCAAAAAATCTCGAAAATAGAGTAACTAATTGCATCACACCATCTTACAATTAGACGTACGTACATACATACAGCATATGTATATATGTATGTAAAAGATTCTAATCTCATTCGGGATTCAGTAACCTCATGGATATCTAGTATTTTTAATAGTCGTTTTAGCCCAATACCTACTGCAAGGCATTAGATTGTTTCATTCATTTCTTTGCTGCATTGTGGTGTGTTGAAGCCGCCTACACGAGAGTGTCGGCGTACTGCGACTTCTTCCTCGACGCCACGCGCGGCGAAGTCGGCTGCTACGAACCGCAAGACTTGGATTGCGACGAATTTTAAACGTGACCCGTAATCAATGCGATCTTGCTCTTTTTCGAGAGTATTAAAGACGTTAATCAATAATCGGTTTTCCGAAGCAGCTCATAAAGAAACATTGCCTTGGATGACGGTCGTGCGAAAAGTCTCCCTTCAGAAAATCGCAAACTGTAGCTGATGGTGAGCACGAATTTTTATAACGATGAATGTGTGAGTTTATTTCTTCATTAATTCCCAAACAGTCTACATCGGAGCGCTGGAAGTGGCAATAGCATCGTATTCATTTATGATGTAAATATGTAAATAAATAAATGAATGATTAAAACTGTGCATTAAACGATAATGTGTTGTCGTTCTCGAAGGACTCTGCCAAGTTCACGCTCTGAATGTTACCAAGGACTCAGACCTCACGGAAGTGTGCGTGAATCAGTCACTTCAGAAATCGCAGCAACCTTATGATATGCAAAGTATTGACTGCACGTTTTCGCGCAAAGTTAATATGTATGATCGGCTCCAAAGCAACATTGTCTTTACGACCAAAAAGAATTGATCATAACGATAACAATATTCAGATGAATCAGAATTGTTCCAACAGTGATTCTGTTAGTTAGAATACATCTCAAGTTGAAAGGCAAAGAAGGGCCATTTCCACTTCACCATTATGAAGCAGCTGGGAAGAAGAAGAAGAGGAAGAATAAGAAGAAGCAAATCATCGCTTGTCGTTGACTAGCGTGGAAAAGGCAGCGAAATTTTCGTTGTAAACATCGAACGATCCTTTTCATCAAAGTGAGCTGGTTTTCACAAGCATATATACTGATTGCCGCATACATCTGAGAAGAACACTCGCACGAGTTGCCGACTACAAGTTCTTGTCTTCTACTTCTTCTTCTCCCTCAATTCCTACACTTCATCTATGCCGGTAACGATAAATATTTGTTTTTTGTCAAGTATACAAGTAATAGTATCTTCATACATTTTGTCAATTCGGAAAAAGGAACGAAAAAATTTCGCCGTAAGTTGAACTTATCCACTTAAAAAAGTTGGGTTAATTATTCTAAAATAGATCCTTTAAGGCGATGCGAAGTCGATCAAACGCATTAGAGGCGGGATAAATCTTGAGCCGCGGCATGCGCTACCGTATGCTGCTTACATCATATCGGTCGACTCGAACAATTTAGACCGTAAGCAATAGTGAACAATCGCAATGTTTGCTCGTAAGGCAAATAAAAGAAAAAATCCGTTGTGTTAACGGATTCGTATACGGATTGGGTGAGCCAACTTATGCTGAGCCCAAGAAGTTAGCAGAATTTTTTTGTTCTGCATAACTGTGAGAAATTACGAGAGAATATGACAGCATCGATGCCCGATGGATTGAAGCATTTTCTCATTAAAGGATTACAATGATCGCTGACAATGCCGAAAATAGCGCGCATAAATGAGAGAGGGCCAGGCAGTGGCAATTTGGAATCTCACATAATTGTCCTCCTTTAAGCACGCGACGACAGAACATTCTGTGGCGCGACCTTGGTCGCGCCGTCGTATGCACTGACAGCTGCCCATTGCGTCGAAAATAACGCCCCACGTTTCAGACGAATCTATTTCGGAGAATACATGGGAGCTGAGTGAGTTTGGATTTTTTAAATAGAATTTATGAGCTTAGATTTCAGCCGAGGCTAAAATTCTTACTTAAAATGATAAGACCCAATTCACATCTTCCTTTTCCCAATGCGCAGGAAGCTGCCAAAGCATCAGCGCGAGGATCTGATTCACAGAGCTGCTGGATTTAGGTTGAACCGAACGTTAACCGCCGAACGGATAATGAAGGTGTTATGGCTTATTTTGTTAACGCTTCTAAGATCTAAGTTGTAAAGACGATTCCAAGGCTTAACTAATGGTAGGATTACTTTTTTCTAGAAGAAAGAAAGGGAACTCGCCCAGAGCTATGGAATACAAAGCGTTCACTTGCATCCCAAATACAACCGTACCACATTATCCAACGATATCGCTATAGTAGAGGTAGAAATGAAAAGTTCATTATTTTATTTTATTTTGATCATACATATGTTCTTTTTGACGTCCCTTTTTCGATCATATAGTACCAACTTTGTAGATTGACGGTCACGTTGCCCTGAATGAGCATGTCAGAGTGATTTACCTATCTTCTAATGACAGTCATCTTTTCGGATGCAAGAATAAGGATGTTGTTGGTCTCATTGCCGGCTGGGGGAGCAGAAGTTCGTTGCACATTGTATTTTATTTAATTAACATAAAAAATTTCAAATAGAACACTCTCACTGCTTTCAAATACTGAGCAAAACTATATAAAATGTAATATAGTGTATAAATTGTTAGACCTCACACTATGTTCTGACGGTCATGTTGTCCTGAATGACCATGCAGTAAAACATAACATAGCCTGCTGGGGATTTATTTTGTAGGTTACCTAAGATTAGCGAATAGATTATATTTTTTTTTATCGATGACTTCATTGGAGTGCCCGATAGAGCGAACGACAATTATGGTCATCTGCAAATTGCAAAAGTAAAGATGGTGCCGAAGGAGAAGTGCGAGGAGGATTTCAATTTTTTCGACGTTTTCAACCCGCAGAGAGTTCTGTGCGCGAAAGGCGATGGAGTCGGCGCATGCCTCGTAAGCCATTTTCTTCTTCATCTCCATTTCTTCTCTCTCCATCTCTGTATTTCTCTTGCTCTCTTTCTATTCGATGTCTAAGCGGTCTCTCTCGCATTCAAGGGTGATGATGGCGGACCTCTCATAGTGCGCTCGAGCAACGATTTGTATTACCGGTACGGCGTCATGGTACCATAATCGACACGTGCGGTGGTAACGGTACGTCCTTCCATTTTGTGGCACGCACGCAGTAGAAAGTTACATACATACATATATGTATGTGCATACATAGGTTAAACCAAAAGGTATGTATGTAACTGCATGGAATTTGTAGTGTTGGGTATTTCTCGCAAAAATCGAAGTCTCAAAAAATCACGAGAATTGAGTAACTACATATTTTCTCTATTACTGCCCCTCCCTCTATTAGAACCCCCACCCCCTCTAATAGTGCCCCCTTCTCGCAAGGGTATTGAAAAATAGTACCCCCGGGGGGAACTAATAGAGAAAATACGGTAATTGCATCATACCATCTTACAATTCGAAGTACAAAAGTATTTGTATGTATGCACAAGATTCCAATGGCATTCAGCATTCAGTAACCTCGTGGATCTCAAGTATTTTTAATATACCCTTATGCAAATTCTTCCGCATGGAAATAGATTGTTTTATTTCTTTACTACATATATTACTCTGTTGAAGCCGCCTACACGAGAGTGTCGGCGTACTGCGACTTCTTTCTCAACGCCACACGAGGCGAAGTCGGCTGCTACGAACCGCAATACTTGGATTGCAACGACTTTTAAACTCTTGACTCGTAATCAATGTTGCCAAGTTGTTCTTATTCGAGAAAATTAAAGACGTTAATCAATAATCCGTTTTCCGAAGCAGCTCATAAAGAAACATTGCTTTCTATGACACTCCTGCGAAAAGTCTCCCTTCAGAAAATCGCAAACAACTGTAGCTGATGTTGAGCAAGAATTTTTATAACGATATGAATGTGATGAATGTGTGAGTTTTTATTCCCCAAGCAGTTTTAAAACTTTAATGATTTTCATTCTTTTTTTCTTCACATTTATCTTTTCCGAAACACCATAAATGAGAGAGCTGATTGTGAGGACTTTCGTGGGTGGAGAAATGAGATAGAATGGCCACTGTAAAACTAGACGCCGATTGCCCCGGACGGGTGGGCGGAGAGCTCATAGTTGTCATCTCCGTCAGTCATCAAGCAACATTCGGGTCTCATGGGGACGGCTTCCGCATTCTAAAAAAAATATGCATTCTAGAAAATCATATTTAAAAAAAAATAAAAAATAAATATAAAAAAAACATTATATATACATAAAATATGGGGGGATTGAAGAGAGAGCGAGAAAGAGAAGAGAAGAAAGAGAGGGAGAGCCAGAGAGGAAGAGATAGAAGAAATACCTTGGCAGCAGGCAACGACGGTGCAGTGTTTCTGCCTCTGCGTCTGGGTGTTGCGAGGCGGGGAGACCTGACAATGAAGAGAGAACGTGAGGGAGGAGAGATAGAGAAAGGCAGAGTTAGAGACAGCGAGAAATAATTAGGAAGAGTGAGAGGTAGAAGAAGGAGAAGGAAAAGGAGAGGGTTAACAGTGAAGCAGACAGTAAAAGGGGGAATGAATAAAAAAATTTTATAAAGGAATAGGGAATTCCGAAGGTAAACGTGTCTGAAATCGGAATTCCGAGACAGCACCGGTATCGATGGGCATCCTGTAACTCACCATGAAGGGAGGCGGCACGTTGAGAGCCTCCTCTTCCGAGTGTGCCGAGTCGCGCAGCTGCACCGCCTGCTCGATGATGTGCGGGTTCTTCTGCCAAAGGAGGAAAAGATGCAAAGGATCAAATTGTCATGCTCGTTTCAAGGGTATTTACAATTTGATTGCAATGGCTATAACCATTGCCTGTATCACATTGGTCGCAATGGTTCTTATTCTTGTGTGTTGTAAAGAGCCCGAAAATAAAACGGACAATCCAGTCGAGCTGCTCGAGCATGTCCGCTTGAATCGACTCGGCCGCCAGCGTCAGCTGGTACTCGATGTAGCCGTAAGCCGGCTTTTCCGAGTAGCTGGAAGTTGTTGCCTTTCTTTTCTCTTTCTTGGATTTTGATCGAGTTCTTGACATAAGCACTAACTTTTCATCTTTTTTTCGAGTTAAAAATTATAATGATCGATAATCTACCGCGTCGCTTCGATGCTCTTGAAGATGTTCTCGAATTCGGCCGGAAGACTCTGGAAGAATGAGGGACGAAGAACCTGGAATTGAAAGATATATTTTTACTTACAGTAATCTGATCATTCAAATATATATATCGACGACAAACTCTGCGAGGTTTTGGCCACAAAAGTAGTTGGCTGACATTGCGAATGGCGAGCTTGTACTCGTAGATGACTTGATGGTACTCCCTCTGGCCAGGCGGCGCGAACCAAGGCAGGCGACCTAAAAGGATTTTACAGACAATTGTAGTCGTCGAGTCTCTCTAAATCCACTTCCCTAGTGTTGTCAGGTGAAAGGGCGCGCAAATTCAAGAGACAGCTTCTTGCGCCTTTACGACGGAGCGCATTAACATGTATGTATGTATATATGACTTTTAACATGGCTTGGCTTATATTTTGTGAATTTTTTTTTACGACGTCTGCCTCTTTGAGGAGAAACAGCTTATCTACATATAATCTGACCGATCAGCCAGTCAACGATGACGTAGAACCACGACTCGAGATCGTCACGAGGAGTCTAAAATTGTTGTTATTGTTGTTGTTTTTCTTCTTCCAAAAATGTATATCTACATGTATATAAAGCCTTATAAAATCTACAATTTATGCAATATTTACGTGACAACTTTTTTAACTTTCACCTGCTCGCGTCTCGCGTGCGATGCAAGCGGCGCGTACTTCATCGTGCCGAGAAGCGCCGCCGACGGACGCTGGCGGCGAAGCTGGCCGTTCTCGTATCTTAAAGGCATTGAAACTATTTGAATTTTCAGTGACTATTCTAGTCGCTTCTCTCAAATCACAGGTCAGGCAATAAGGCGCGAATTCAAACGTGAGTTTTGGCCCCTTTAAGCGACCTGAAGCGACGCGCAAAGCCAAAGTCGAGCATGTACACGACGTTGTGCTCGTCCGCGCCGTCGCCGATCGTCAGGTTGGCCGCCTTGAAATCGCTGAAATATGCGTTTTACAGTATTAGTTGTAATTTCTCTGTATGTTCCCAGGTTACGGTAGGTGGCTTCCAACGAATTTTTTATTTCTCTCTACACCAGGAAATTTTTCGGACGTTGCCTTGTTTCCTTACATTTAGCCTATTAACAGACAGCGAACCGGCAAATGTAGCCGACGTCGTGCAGAGAAGCTAGCAGTCGAAGCGTCTGCACGGCGAGCTGAAGGGTGGTCGACGGCGAAAAGCTTCAAAGAAACTTTTTTTCTGTGGCAACCCAGGCCTGGACCACAAATTCAGCTGGCAGAGACTACTGACTTCTGGAGAGGGCAGCAGAGGCGCAGATGCGCGAGGTCGGGCCCGAGCAGCTGCATGACGCAGTACTTGAAGGAGGCCGTGCGACCGGCGGCTATGAGCTCCGGGAAGCCGCGGCGGCCGGCCAGCGACGACAGCAGACGGACGTCTTGCTTCAGGACCGGCCTAAATTGGCGGCAATTCAAATTATGATGCGAAATAGCCAAATTATTTTTTAACATTTTTTTTAACTAAAATTCACTTTAATATCGTGCAAAAAAAAATCAGATATGTAGGTTGTAATTTCCATTCAGATTGTTGTTCCAGATACTATAATTATTTTAATTGTTTTATTTCTGCACTACGCTATTCATTTCATGCTTTTCAATATGCAAATTTATTTGTACTTTGTTACACAGAATACTGTGTTACCTTGCCGCCGCGCAAATGTGCTCGAGTTTAAGTGCGTATTTCTTGGCTGGCGCTGCGCCGTCGTCTTGCGACACAATGTAGACATCGGAGAAGGGGCCTGTTGAAGTCGAATAAGAAGATGAAGTAGCGAGGACGGGAGAGGAGATGAACTTATTGCTATTTGGCTATTCAAAGTCGTTTGTTTTGAAGAAGTTTTATTGCGTAAAATAAGTTTTTTTAATGCCAATGGATTATCGTTCGCGAAACTCTATTTTTCTCAATCGTAGTTTGCAGAAGTGAGAATATAACGATTGAGGATTGGGACGAAAAGAGGTTATAACATAATGGAGGGAAAACATAAGGAGTGGAGGAAGATATCGAAAGGCCCTATTCGTGGCAGCATTAGATTGAGGGGAGAAAGGTAGATTGAGACAGCAATCTGATTGTCAGAAAGTTCATAAAGCTCGAAGAAGATTTCCGCTCGAACCAGTGTAGATCTGCGACTCAATCTTGAAACCGAAAGTTCCACCGTGCCGAAGTGTCTGGCCGACCTGGAAATGATTCCGGAGATTGAAAAAGACAAATATGTAATTTTTATAATTATATATTTGTCATAATATGATATTTTTCTTGAAATAAACTTTTGGAACCTGGTAAACCTGGCGAAACGTTAAACGTTTAAATTAATGAATTAATTTTAATTTGAAATGGCTAAATATTTTTGAGGGAGACATTTGGTTTAACAATTTTTTTTAATACTTACACGAAGCATCGATTTGCTTCTGAAGTTGATCTTGGGTGCCGTCATCGAAGGAAGAGGATGAGGTAGAGATGAAAAAAGACGGAGAGAAAAGAAGCAGAGAAGGCAGCGAGGGTGAGAGGCGAGAATGAAAAGAGAGGCGAGCGAGCCGACCAGCCGGCGATGTGAATGGAAGAGAGAATGAATGACTGGGAATTGTGGAGGAAGCCAGTATATTATCGACTTTCGCAACAACATATGATAATTGGACTTTTAAAGTAAACAAATTAGATAAAATTCCAAAAGTCTTATGAGAGCCAATCTGAGAGATTCGACCAGGGCTCAATGGTATGTCGGGAACAAAATTATTTTTGATATTCTTTTCCTTCTAAAGGCTTATGAGGCATCCTAAAAAAAAAACCTCAAAAACTTTTTTTTCCAAAAATTATTTTCTTCAGTTTACAATGGATATGCCCCGAAAACCCAAAAATTCAAATCACCATAACTTTGTTCATTGTTAACATATATTTGTTTTGAATTGCTTGTTCGACCAGTGGCAAGTGGCGCCGCTCTTCATTCGCTCCCTTGTCAAAATTGACAAGTTCGCCCCCCGCCCCGACCCGCGCTCGATCATCCTCAATTCCTATGAATCGACGCTGCTCCCGGAGAAACCTCTTGGCTGGCCGGGATAAGATCTGCCAAATCTTCGTCGGCCACTTCGACGAACCCGCCGGTGCCCATCGATTGCCCACTTCCATGATAGATCCCCGTGTATTCCATCAAAAACACATTGGATAAGCGCGAATAAAGTTTTAAAGTTCGATTCAGCATTGAAAGGCGCATAAAAAAGGTCCTAATGACATATTGCAAAAAAAATTATTAAAAGCCTCATTTTGGCATTTTAATATTTCGAGTGGTGCGTTTGGGGCATAAAAACCCCCCATGTCAAAAAGCTGAAAGCACCACGTTAAAGAGCGACCTTTGTTACCCCTATTTACATAGATGCATTTCATTCAGAAATCCGGTCCCGAATTTTACAAAATTTTGACATGAAGCGCGCGAGTCGGTCAAAATGGCGAATTTTTCAGCCGCCGAGGCACCGCGCCAGCGCATTCATCGATCCATAACTGCGCTCAATGTCAATATTACAAAATCGTAAGTATATCATCTAAGAGCTCTCACGGAGATCTTCAAATGTTACATACATACTTTTATTGAAAAGTTTCAATTTATATGGGAAATTTCGTTCTGTACAATAAGAAGGCTTAAAAAACTACTTTAAAAAACATTTTCGCCTGTCGAAACATACATCATAAGAAAGTGGATGAAATTTGGTACAAGATGAACCCCTTTAAATGAAATTTCATGCGTACGATCCTTTGTTATAATAAGCCTTTAGAAGGAAAAAATAATAATTTTGTTCCCGACATGCCCCTGCTCGAGTCTCTCAGATTGGCTCTCTTAAATATGTTCAGTCTTTAAGAAAATTCAGGGTCATTACATTTTGAATTTATTCAAACTTTAACAAAAACACGTTTACATTGAACGTTTTGCGCCCAATCCCTCCGGTTAGGATATTCAAACTAACAACTATATTTTGAACAATTTATTTTAACAAAACGGATATTCTTCAATCGTTTCTGAGTATCATGAAACTTGCAACAATAAACCTCTTTAACGAATTCTCATGCAAATAAATATATCCTTGAATGACATGCCTATGAAACATCTCGTAGAAAAAAAAATCATGGGTGGCTTGTTTCACTTGCTCAACACAGTGATCATCTATAGATAGAATATAAAAAAAAATTTTATTATGGTCAAGCGGCAATAAAAGAATGAAATTGTTCTGTGCGATGAGAGCAACTCGCGTAGATGAGCTCGGCTGCCAATGTAAGCAGCCCACTGAAGAGGCCGGCTGCCAGAGGTATGAAGGGCCAGAGATGGAAGAGATGTCTAGCAATTTTTTATCCATTTTAAGAAAGCTCCTGTATTGGTTCCTTTTCGTTAAGCTTTTTTAAAATGTGTATGATTAACCAATTGGCTGCTTATAAAAGGGAAGATTAAATTATTCAACTTCGACAGCAATAATTGTTGCTCATTGTAAGGCGTATGGCGAAATAAAATGTATATTCTATCGATTCTATTTTCACAATAGCAAACACAAGCATCCTTTTGTTTGCAGTTGAAAGTATGGGCAATGAATGAAGCAGGTAGATTTTCTGATTCTATCGAAATGCACGCGGTGTATCTCTTCGAGTAACCCGCCCCTTTGTGAGTCGGGCAAGGAGGCATCCTTCCTGCAGGGTAGCGGAAGAGCGAAGAGTATCGACTCTATGGCCATGGCAGGTCGCACGTTCTTCCCCGAGCAGAGCGAAGATTGTCTCTCTCTCTTTCTCTTTCACTCTTTCTTTCTCTCTTTCTCTATTCTCTCTTCAAACAATAGTCTTGTAGATAATCCGTCGTTATACAGCGATTCATCGCTCTATGCTGGTGGCAATTATGAGATTGGTACTGGAATGAGAGAAGAGAGGGGAAGAGAGAGAGAGAGAGAGAGAGAGAGAGAGAGAGAGAGATGGAGAGATAGGGAGAGAGGCGGGGGAGAATATATTCCTCGATAACGTTACATTCCTCGATAATGTTAGAGTTGACACGTCCAGCTTTTTTACTTAGAAAAAAGGATAAAAATGATATGTGTTTGAAAGTTATGGATATCTCTCTCACACACTTTCTCATCTCTCTTCTTACTTTTTCTGCTTTCCTTTCAATCTTTCGTTGCTCTCTCTCTCCCTTTTCCATGTTACTTTCTCCTGCAAATTTATGCTCTCTCAGTTTCTCTCTCTCTCTCTCTCTCTTTCTTACAATGTCACTTCTATTTCAAGATTGCGCTTGGAAATGAGTGGGCTTCATGCTCAGCGTTCTTCGCCTCCGGGAAAGAGTGCAAAGGGAGAGAGAGAGAGAGAAAGAGAGAGATATGCATATGAAGCAAGAGAGAGAGATAGATAGAGAGAAAGAGACAAAAAGAGCACGCCCCATGGCACCCACGGACGTGAAGCTCCGTTCATGCTTTTTCTTTACATCTCTCTTTCTCTTCAATCTCCCTCACAACCTTTCTCTGCTCTCTCTCTCCCTCTCTCTTTCTCTTTCTCTCTCTCTCTCTCTCGCCACCCCACTCCCGGAGTGACCTATGACCCCCAAGACAGCATGAGAGAGAGAGATAAAGAGATAGAGAGAGTCACAAGGTCGAGACTTTTTGGGTTCTTTTTGAGTTGGTTGAGTGACAGTAGTTTGCTGTTCTGGGGTTGTTGAGCACCAGCTGAAATGGACAGACTCCAGCTGTATATATAAATACGTTATCAGTCAGCCAGTTCTTTTGGTATATTTTGTTAATTGTAAGAGTACATAAAGTAGGTTAAACTCTACACTATTCGTCATGTCTTTTTGTGGTTTGCAACGAGTATAAAATATGTATGTATGTGTGGAGCAATGGCGAGTGCTAGACAGCGGTATTTGGAAAGTGTAGAGCTCTCTCATTCTTTTTTTTGCCAAAGTTGTGCCTCAGAAACCATCCGAAGAAGTTTGTACAAGCGGACGAGATGCTTCTCTCCGAAGAACAACTGATTCTTCTTATAACAACACTACTTCTGACGACAACGAGAACAGTTAATGGCGACATCGACTGTTAGTCTTTGTCACTCATACAGTTAGGCAGAATAGTACATCGATCTATCCTAATATAAACCAGGGGAATTCTTTCGGCGGGGTCCGACAAACCTCACCTTATTATACATCATTCGAAAGCTCTCAACGAGCTGGTAACGTTTTTGATATTTCTAGCTGCAAAAGAGAGTGCTGGTAACACCGGCACATGTGCACCGGGGTCTGGAAGGGTATGGCATGGTCGAGGCCTCTTCCAGACCGGGTGCCTGCAGCCGCCCAAAGTTGAGAAATCGAACGTAGTTTTTTTTATACGGAATGTAACCGAGTTGCTATTACATAAAAGCAAGACTAAATATATTAGGTCAACTATTATTTTACATGTTAAAGACGACTTAAAAATTACTAACTAGTGGCTTAAAACTCAAAAATCTCGTAAGAAAAATCATTTTTCTCCATACAAAACATGTAATTTTTCACCAAAGGGGGACCCCTTTGGTGTTTTTGCTCCAAAACTGATCAGGAATGAAGTTAGTAAGTTTTATATGGCCTACTTTACGTATACAGAAGTTTTAGAGTCCATAAAGCTTGCACATGTCGTGCAAATGTTAATCTTAGTGAATGTTTCCTGCAATTTCGGCGAAATAGAATCTATTTTGCAGCTATACACATCAAAAACGTTACCAGCTCATTCAGAGCTTTCGAATGATGTACAAATAATATGTTGAGATTTGCTGTACCCCTCCGAAAGACTTTCGTAAGATGAGGCAGATAACAAGGGAGAGTTCGCGGAGAGAAGGCGGCAAATTTGGGCGCAATGAACTGAACAGTGATGATAAAAAAACTAAAAATTTGTAGACTCCGAAAAATTCGCGAAGTATACGGAAAGCTGGACGAAGATCTCGCAGGCGGGCCTCGACGGAGTTGAAAAAATTCGCAAACTCGCTGGATATTCCGACTCGATTCTCAGCCTCGGAGAGCCCATTGGGAATTTCATTGCTGCAGGAGTGAAGGTGGCTTTCAAGGTGGGCATTTTATTCTACTTTTATGCTTTAATTTTTTTCTTGTGCAATTTAAAGTATCCCTCGTTTGCAGAGCCGAGATAAGAAAGGAGAGAGAGAGACAGCGATAGTGTCTGCAGGATGATAGTATACGTACATACATATATGTACATATATACCACAATCCGCGCAACCCGACTTTTCTTACTAAATTACATATTCAACTTTTCTCGAAAGGAAATTGTGAATTAGCTACTTTATTCATTCTTAAGCCAAAAAGCGCCGAAGAGAAGGCTCTGCAAGAATTGAAGGACACCATTCAACAGCAACACAAAGGTATGTATGTTTAAAAATTTCAAATAGTTTTCGGGCTATTTTAAGAGAGCATGTCAGTAAGCGTCGAGCGCGGCCTACCCTGGGAAAATTGTTTTTTAATACACTAACGAAAAACATTTTAGTTGTACAACTCGACCCGCGCTATTTAATGAGACTAATTTCATCATCATCCAATTTTTTCCCCTTCCGGATACACCTCTACAGCCCTGAAAATTCATTGAGCCATAAATTCGTCAAAAACGTGTTTGAAACCGTCTACATATCATTCAATAGCATCTCGAAAGCGCTTCGAATTTTATTTAGGAACATGTTTTGTTAAGATTTCATTTTGGTCAAGAAAATTGTCTTTAAATAATATGAAGGGTCAGCACACCACTTTATGATCATTTCTACACTCTGGATCCTCGATAGCGAGATAGAACGTGATATTTTCTACAAAATAACCACCATTCCAAAAAATTAAAGCGTACGATGTTTTCGATATCACGCGAAAAATGAGCGCGAGTCGGTCAAAATTGCGCATTTTCGGTAGCCGAGACACAGTGCAAGCGTATTCATGGATCCATAACTACGCTCAATCTTTATATAACAAAATAGGAAATATATCACCTTAGAGCTCTCTCGGAGGGCTTCAAATTTACATACATTCTTTTATTGAAAAGTTTGGATATATATATATATATATATATATATATATATATATATATATATATATATGGGAAACTTCGTTCTGTTCAATTTGAAGGCTTAAAAACTACTTCATCTATATTTCCTAATGTCCAAACATACATAATTAGAAAGAGTATGAAATTTGGTACAAGAAGAACCCCATTCAATGAATTTCCTTGCGTACGATCTTTTGTTCTAAGCCCTAAGTATAGGATAACAACGCCTCGTGGAAAAAGTGTAAAAAAAGGAATGGAATATTCTAATGCGAATAAACTAATCTATGAAATCTTGGACGAAATGACAGTGACGCTACTGGCCCTACTCTTATGGCATATAACAAAAGATCGTTTGCATGAAATTTGATTGAGAGGGGTTCATCTTGTACCAAATGTAATCCACTTTCTAATTATATTTATATATGCGGAAATATTTTTGAAGTATTTTTTTTAAGCCTTCTTATTGTACTGGACGAAGTATCCCATATAAATTCAAACTTTCAATAAAAGTATGTTTGTAAAATTTGAAGCCCTCCGTGAGAGCTCTAAGATGATATATTTACTATTTTGTAATAATGAGAATGAGCGAAATGATGGATCCATGAAGCGCTTCGAAATGCTATTGAATGATAAGTACACGTTTTCACAAAGCAGGTTTTGGACGAATTTATGGCTCAAAGAATTTTCAGGGCTGTAGAGGTGTATCCGGAAGGGAAAATATTGGATGATGATCAAATTAGTCTCATTAAATAGAGCGAGTCGAGTTGTATAAGAAAAATGTTTTCTGTTAATCAAAATTTTCCCGCGGCAGGCTGCCTTAAGCGCATGCTCGACTCTTACAGGGAGGCCCTCTTAAAACAAGTACACGTTTTTCCATCATTGTTTGTTAAGACATAACAAGAAGCTTGCTAGAGGGATTCCAGCTTATCCACGAAGCGCGATAAAGCTTTCCTATTCTCAGGTATTCATTACTTATTCTTTCAAAAAATTTCTCATCGAATTTCTCCCACATCAGAACGTACAGACAAGGATTGACACGATGGAAATACAATACAACATAATGAAGCGCAATGCAACTACAATGCCGACAAAGTTGCCTGGTTTTCACCAGACGTGCATCAACTACAGTCCCGAAGTTACGCTCAACGTAAGTTTCGAACGTTTATTTCTTTGGCGCAAGTACATTTTAATAGTCAGAATCCCTTTTAAAATGCAATCTTTCGTTGCTTAGAGAGATAAAGCAGGCGAGATTTTGAATGAGATGGCCGAGTGTGATGGTACCCCTCGCCCAGTTGCACCTTTCCCTATTTCACTCTCCGCTCTACATTCCTTAACATATTTCAGTATTGCCTACATAATCTACACACTTTAGCGTACTTCAATATATCTACTTATATGTTTAAGAGGATGGGTGAGTTTTACGAAGAGAACTGCCCTATTCCCACTGAGGGTCAAGTCGCACTCTTCGTTAGCGCGAATAAGGTTCTATCGAGGATGGAGTCCCAATGCAAGTGTATGCCGTTTTAAAATTCAATAATATAATAATTATTTTATTTTTCCGTTTTGATCTACGCCATATTTGCAGTGATCGATTCGGGCCCACTCGTTGAGGAACGTTATCGGAGGGTGAAGACAGGTGAAACAACTCAAAATAACATTTATGTACCTGATATGTAACAGCCAGTTTGCTTAACGTTATAAGAGAAAAGGAGGCATGATTTCATCGTTATTGTGGTGACGGTATTCTAGAAAACAATAACAATGATTGTACTTTCAGCTTTCGTCATTGGAATAACTCGAGCGAGGAAAATGCTTGCCTATTCCACACTTGATGATCTATCTCAGCGTTCGTTTCATTAATTGTTGTAATATAATACTAGCCTCTAAGGATCTATTGTGAGTATTATATGTATATATTATATATTTTGGGTCGAAGTATTCACAACACGGGTTTTGCTTGCTTGTACAAGAGGCATATTAATACTGTAAATAAATCTTTCAGAGAAACCACACTCCCTGCACGAATTGACTGCATCTTTGCTCAGTAAGTGATTGAATATTTAAAAAAAATGTTACGCAGAAACACTTGTTAGTTTGTTATTTTGTAAATATATGCACACATTTAGGAACGCCGTTCGTGGAAGATCAGGGAGGGTAATTGTTTTTTTTCTATTTTTTCCTTAACTCTTGAAGCATTTGAAGCATAAACAGAACTAAGAGTAGAAAAAATAATCTAAATAATTATAATATCTATACAAGCTATATTCTAACAAATGAAGGAGGGTGTGTATTGTATACACGTAATATGTATTCTGGGTGGCACAGCACAAAACGAGCTGTATCTTCCTATGAGCGCACTGATTGATCAATCCAGAAAGTTCCTCTTACATGATCTAGGCGTATATATAGCGTGGTATGTTGAAGTTGCCTCCTCCACATGGTCTATTACTCCTCCGAAGACAAGCGAATAACTCTCGACCATGCATTGCTTGAGCTCGAACAAGAACTTAAAGCTATGGTACATTGCACTCTCTATAATCCAATATTCGCGTCGTAGAGAAACTTTAATCGATATTCTCCTCTATTACTCTCACTCTGCTCGTTGCCGCCTTATTAGCATGATACAGTAGTATACAACCTAATAGTATTTTGGTTTTTACATAGCTGCACCTTTTCCAAACAAAAGCAATGTGGATGATACTTTCAGGGATGATGAAAACTCGCACTCTGACCATTTGTTTTCGTTATAGTTTTTTTTCCAACCAACACAAAGCTACACTAGTTTTATTGCAAATTTACTGATACTATATGTACGTTAACAATCAAAATGCTATATAATTTTGAGCGCTACTGAATGTAGACCCATAGCTTAATGTGAATTACAACGTCTTTCTGAAATATGCTGAAAATGCAGGTTCTCTATTCGTCAGCCTGCTTAAACATCACTGAGAATGGAGAAGAAGAAGGTATGGAAGCGACCAGGAAGAGAATAGCAAGCAAGATCAAGAGCATTTGCGAACATGCTGCAAAATGGACGGAAAAAGCTTATGTACATAATGCTACCAAACGTGTATTAAAAGATTGAACAGTCTGTTAGTTTGGTCAAGGCAAATACGGTTTGACGAACTGATGATTGATTTGCGCAATTTGACCTAAAGATATGCGGGAAGCCGAAAACTGCTCTAGTGTTCAATGATAAAGTTTAAATTCATAAGTGTAAAAAGTTAGATTCATGTAAACATTATCTTTGTTTAGGAAAGTGCATGGCCGCTACTTCCGATGGGTGTCGCGAGGGAAAAGCTAGAGAAAGAAGAATCATCTTCTGTCAGAGAGTCTGCTATTAAGGTGCAGAGAATCTTCGAAGAACGCGGACCGAAGAGGTATTCTCAAATTACTTTTATAGAAAGTTAATTTATGTAGAGTGCATTCGTTTGTTATTTATTGTTCACATTTCGAAAATCAAACTTTGTCGGCTAACTAGTTTGAACTGTTGGCAAAAGTTACTTGCTTCAAAATTAGAGGACCACCTTATTTTTACTGCATTCGCTCCAACGACTGTTCTTTCTATTTATTTCAATTAATGTTTGATCTACCAGTTCTCTCGCACACTGTTCTTTTTTCTATTACATATTTTGCACTACTTTTTCTCATTATTGAATCCTTCTCATGACAATTTCTCATTTGCAGGTTCGAATACCATGTTCTGGCTCATGAACACTTGGTGGAGGATGTTGGGTATGCAGTGTACACTGCTTCAAACGACACATGTGCAAGCATCTCGAATGTTGCTGACTTCGACTTCCACATCTTGCGATTTGACTTTGAGAAGGATTCTTTCTGCAAGAGCAGAAAGAATCCTTCTCAAAGTCAATTCTGCGAAAGCAGCGAACGCACGGGAGCGCCTGCAGCAGAAGGAGAATGAGCTCCAGGCTGCATTTCTGTGAGTAAGAACAGAGAAAGAGCGAAGGGGAGGCTGTTCACTTATAGTGGAGAGAAAGAAGGAATGTAAAGAGAGGCGTACATAAATGGAGAAAGACAGCGTAAAATTGGGACAATGCAAATTTACAGTATTTACTTATATATACATATATCAAAAATGTTTTTTTTTTACATTTGAATAAAATATTGTTGCGCATTGCAGGAAGTCGTAAGATTCTGCCAACGCGGGTGCTATAATGAGGGGCATCATCAAGCCTCTTGGACTCGTGGATGAGGGAGGATTCGCAGCTGCTTTCCTAGTTCGGAACGAAAGATTTAAGTGTTCGTGGGCAACTATACCGAAACGTCACTCTGGAAGCATGTTCATCAAACAATACGCAAGTCCACTCCATGGAATACGTGCACAATCACTGGCCCCCTGTGGATTGTTTCTACCGTAATCTCATCTTAGTTGTCTAACGCTGTATTTCTCTTGCTCTCCATTCTATAGTGACTCTCATCAATGTTGCTGACGACGACATCAGCCGAACCGCTTGCGATTCTCTACTGACATATATAATCCTAACTTATCGTTAGTAATACAATAATCAAAATCGATGTATCATGCATGTATGTATGTATATAACTTTCAACTGTGTACAACTGTACATCTAGAGCGAATTCTCATATATTATCCAAACCAATATTTCCTTGAATGAAACATATGCCTATGAAACATCTCAAACTAGAAAATTTTAACCCTTATTTTACTTGCTCAATACAGGGATGACCTTTGTATATCTCTTCATGATGGGCGAGCGGCAAAAAAGTAATGAAATTGTTCTGTGTGGTGAGAGCGTCTCGCGTAGATGAGCTCGGCCACCAGCGTGAGCAGTCCACCAAAGAGGCCAGCTGCCAGAGGAATGAAGAGGCCAGAGATTGAAGACATGTCTAGAAATGTATAGTATATTTTAAGAACGCTTCTGTATTGCTACCATTTTCGATATTCTTTTCTTCAAATATTGACACATTCATTATTCCTTTAATTTACAACCGATAAATTAATTGATTAACTAATAGTTATACTTGATGTATGATTTATGAATAGGCTGCATATAAAAAGGAACATTAAAGTAGTCAATTAATACAATACAAATTGCTCCCTAGGCATATTGCGAAACAAAATGTATATTCGATCGCCACTATCTATGCATGTGTTTGCGATTGAGAAACACTAATGGTAAGAGGGTAGTGACATACCGACGGGGTGTTCGGTGAACTGTCCTCTTTGCTCGGTGCAATTTTTGAAATGGGCGCGTCCGAATGGCTGCGGCCGCGTGTACTTGTCGTGAAGGTAGATTAGAAAGTCGGGGAAGAGTTTGAGCTGCTCGTCGAATCGCTTGAAAACTTGACGGGAAGTTTTGGAGAAGAGGATATGAGCCGAATTCGCCGGAAGGCCTGAGAAATGAATAATTAAAAAAAACATGAATCAAACCCACTTTTAGGAGATAAAAGAATCTGATCAACGACACAAAGTTAAATAAATAGTCAATCAATATATACGTTTTTTTTTCTAAAAAAAAGCTATATATTGATTTTCTAAAAGATAATGATCAATGAATGGACCTTTCGTTAGCATAAAAAGATTGCATCTTTCTATCGCTGCATAGAAGCCGTGTCCTTCGACTTGGGTGCCGAAGATGTGGTCTCCTTCCTCGACGAGATCAAGCATTTCTTTGGTCGTTTGAACGCGGAGCTCAAGAAAGTGAAAAAGAGGGATGAAAGGAGCTCAGCTGGTTTTGTATAGAGATAATGGGATAGGTCCCACAGGGAGTGAACGAAGCGCGTATATTTATAATTGTGTTAATATAAAATACTTCGGCAAAAAAAGAAATAAAAACTGGTGGATGTTTCTGGAGTGCTTCGGCGAGTCGCTGGACTTGCCGCTCATTCGAAGTTTGCAAGTAATCATCAATTCTGTGACAATGATCATTTCAGATCTTTTACTGTTTAATCAAACACAATTTGTAGAAGCATGCGCATTGTAAATCTGAGGACAACTTCGGAAGAATCTATTATAGTTTTACTGGTTGAAGTGTATACTTACTATAAATAAGTAAACATATCAGCATACATATTCGTTGTTGCCGCAACGAAGGTGTAATGGCCACTTGTGATCAGTGCGGTAGCCTCGTCGATAGAACGAAAAGGTTGCAGAGATTGCGCGCCAACCAGCGAGGCGACCGTATGGCCGGCAATTAGGCTCGCTAGCACCACGGCGAACAACAACGAGAACAGCACGTTCAGAAGACGGCCTAGTATTATATGCATGGTGAGAAAATGGGCATAGGATGGTGACATATGTATGTATGTATGTTACTTCCACCGGAAATTTAGTGTTTCTTTTCTCCTCAGACTTTCTTCGGGATGCATTATAACTTTATCTAGCGATTTTTCTAGTTGCCTTCGACAGTATTAGCCAAAACGCAATCCCCATGGACAGCTCCTTTAACAATTTCACTTGCCCCGCTCATTTCCTGCTCGTATCATCTTGAGAAACCTGGCAAAGCGGGCTCTACAAACGACTCGGAGTGATTCGCCTTGCCTAGCTGCTGCCTCAGAGTCGTAAAGACACTTCGTGCAAGCTGAAATATTGGTCATGATTGAAATTGCCTGTTTGTACATACCGTATGGCTCAATCCCCCTCGTCGTTGACCGGTGCTGTATTTATATACATGCATACCGTTGTTGTAAGTGGCGCACCGCATCTCCGATATCCGAGGAATGTGAGCACAATCGAGTGCATTACTAGAACGGCAGAGATGGACAGCCAAACATCGCGCGAAAAGACCTGACAATGAGCAAAATGGATAACATTTATGTCATTCTCTGTTGCTATGTAACTTTACAATTGCAACCCTTTTTGCCTAACCGAAACTATCGCATCGAGAGTCTGCTGTCGAACGTCTCGTTTGTAGCTTCCAATAAGCGAGAACCTGGACTGAAACATAAGAAATAGCGTTGATTACAGTCGTTGGAAGAGCCAAAACTCAATCTTGTATTCCCGCCTTTTTGCCTGACAGAGCGATGCGAGAGACTATGATGATCATGAAACCTCCTTTGACGTAAAAAAGAGTGAACCAAATGGAGCATAGAAGTGACGAGGAAGTCACGCGCCCGCTCTTCTCGCCAATCATGAAAGAGGCACACGGCGTCAATGGTGCCCGCCGCGACTCCCGAAAGGACGCCCGTCCAGCTGCCGTTCTCAAAAACGTTTGATACATATCTTTGAGTCCCTAGGGCGGTTTAAACAAGTTGATCTACCGCCTGTGGAGATCCCCAGTCGAATAGATCCGGGTTGCCGGCGTTCACGAGACTTGCGACGACCGTTAGATTTGCCGCCTTGGCAAAGAAGCCGACCAGCTGAATGAGATGGCAAATGCTTTTTTTTAGCTTGCTTGACGAATGAGTATAATACAAAGATGTTAGCCTCACCTCATTACACCAACCGGGATCTGGACAATTCACCGAAGGAACGAGCTGGGGAAAGGGATCGCAAAGTTCATTCGACTCTGGTATTCTGTTGGTGAAGCCAATCCGAAGCATCTTGCCACAGATGGGGCTATGAAAGTAAGTGAAAGAATTGCCATGTCTGGCTACTGCTTCACTTGCTTCGAACTTGTCTATTACGTAGTTTGAACCAGGTGTAACTGAAGTTGTCTTGCTCACGTAAAAAATGACATGCCAGTAACACGTATGTATGTAACCTGAGCGGCATCAAAAATTGTCATCATCAAGTCATCAAAGAGAAAGTGCCTAGAGAATTTTAGGTAACAAAGTGGACAGCTTTTTTTTATTCATCGTTGCAGTTCATATGTACTTCTCATACGTACACTCTATCGTTATCACTGTAAATTGATCTCATATTGAAAAGCATACTATACATACATATGCTTAAAATACAGCTGCCCAAATGCGGGTGCCTGCGTACTGTAGATGTACATATGCATGTATTCATACTCTCCGGCCTGACAGCATTTCTTCAACAGTTTCACACGGCGCTCAATTGACGGAGTGACTTACAATGAGATCGCAAGATATGTACATACATATGTGGGCAATGATGAGAAAGACTGATAAAATGTATAAGAATAGAAGAATTGAAAAATTAAGAGAACAGAAAGACAATCATGTATGTATGTAGGTGGGCATCCAGATGAGTTTACTTGTGCTTATTATTAAGCATTATGCATTTGTCAATGTCGAGCTGAATCCGAAAACAACTAACACTACTCAATAGACTGCGAGGACGACAGAATGTACATATGTATGCATGTAGGCTACCCCATCGATTGCCAGCTGCATCAGAAAAAGCAAACAAATGAACATGGACGTATCCATCAATGTCAAACGAACCTGCAGTTTCAGTGGGTGAACTTGCAATGCATGAACAAAATTTTGTTCTTCTACAGCGTACAGACGAACATACCTTTACGAATTAAGACAAGAACAGCTTAATTGTGGAAAGAAGTACCAGTTGAAGATGAAGAATCAATCTAAAGGAATTTGTTTCTTTTTGTGCTTTCATCGGTCTCAATTATTCAATAGAGAGGAAGAAAGTCAGTGTCTGCTGCTGATTCATGTGGAAAATTCTGAAATGCTTTAGTTTGTTCTTCGGATGCATAAATATAAAAGTGCATGACTGCTTGGAAAAGCAAACTCAGAAAGTCCATGGCCACTGCATTTGCGCTTCTTCTTCTTCTTGTGCTTCTTCAACAATCCTTTCACGTCGACGGCGTTGAGGGGCAAGTAACATCTTTCAGTTTTTTTGTTGTTGAAAACCTCGAAGTAATAAGAGAATTGAACACCAATGAATTAATAAGACATTATTGAAATAGAATCAAGTCATCTATTTATTAGAAAAGAGAGAAAGACTGGTCAGGCTAGTTTGGAAAGCCCACGGATATTATATTTACCATTCTATAAGTTAATATTAAAGGAACAAATCAACAACATCGCCGACTTCTCACGATTCCGCAGGTAAATTATAAATTTAATTTAAACAGATACCTCTAACATTGCTGACGATTGAAACAAATTTGCTTTTTACATAGAGAAAAAAAAACTGATCGGTAAGGTGCTATTGTTCAGGACAGGCGATTCGGCGCATTAAAAACGGCAAAGAAGCGTGGCCGCACCAGATGCCGTGGATGGCGAGGATCGTGTCAAAAGACGGTAAAGGAATTTGTCGTGTAAAAAATTGAACGCAATTATTGTACTTGGAAGAACTTTAACATTTAAAAACATAATTTATAAGATCTAAAGAACATATTTCATGCCATTTCAGTAATATCACTGTGTAGGGAAAAATTTTTCAAAGTTTAAAGGAGATCTAATAAGGCGAATTTAATAGTGTCTTGTTTTTTCGACTTATTTGGTCGGCTTGAGCTAGAACCTTTGATTGCAAGTGTCCCGAAGTCACAAAAATCTCTCTGCGATGAGGAAATTAACAACATTATGTACTTTGAATTCGCGAATATTTTATCTTCCCGTCATTTTCAAAAAAAATTGATGGAAACCCACCGTGGCCGGCGAGGCCATTCTACTACTGCCAGTGAAATTTGTACATATGGTTTGAGCAACCTACATTGGCCAGGTTTTTCTTAACACATAGGCTCACGTGCCCCGTTGTCCATAGCACAAGTTTCTGGGGAGAGAGGCGAGATGCAGTAGCTCCATTTCTGAGGATTGCTAACACCGTACTTTTAAGTGATCGGGTCGCTAATCGTGGTAGGAGTTTTTCCCTTATGATCTACTTTAAATATTGAAAATTTTCCAAAGTTTAAATATATACATTGTATTGCCTTTTCTAGCGATAAGAAGATTGTCAAGCCATAGCTCTGACATACTATTTCTGTCTTTTCTAGATGGCAAAGGTGGGATGTTGCATACAGGAATGTCTAAAACCAGGCCCGGGCCGGGCTCTACCTTCAAAATCTCGGCCCGGGCCCACCAAATTAGCAACGGGCCGGGCCTATGTAAAAACGGGCCCTGCCCGGCCGTAGGGTACGCGGGCAAGGCCGGGCCGGGCCCGTGGGGCATGCGGGCATATTAGTAACCAAATTTACGATTATGCCGTGACATTAGTGAAATCTTTCGGATAGCATCGTCATAGTATGTAGATTCATAGTATACCCGTGGATGTATCTGTGTTTATGCACGACATGTGTACAGATGTGCTGTAATAATTACCTGTTTTGTCTGTCCAGAAGACGGCAACATAATCGACTCGTGCGGCGCATCGTTGATTGCGCCCGCGTGGGCACTCACTGCGGCGCACGGTGTCGAGGAACCAGCAGCGTCGAGGGAGATCCTCCTCGGCCGACACAGCATTGCCGAGAAGGACGAGTTCGTTCGAGATGAACTTGATAAGACCTTGACAAGCTACATATACAAACATACAAACATATGTATGGTAGCTTGACCAGTGTTCATAATGCTGACAACTTTGAGTTTGAGACGATGCGCGTATTGTGAAACCACCACTATCTTGATGTTCTAACCCAAATGGCACTTTCAGAAAGGCTGAAATGAAGCAAGGCGCGCAAACCATTTTAATAAGCAGGGAGTTTATGCATCCCAAATATGATAACGAAACGCTGCACAACGACATCGCATTGGTGGAGGTCTTTTCATGCTTTTTCAAACTTTTCTATCCTCGTTCTTTATATGCTACATACATGTACATATATAGATGGCTCTTTAATATTGACACATCTTTTCAGCTAAACGAGCACGCACAACTCAACAAACATGTCAGAGTCATTACTCTGGCTTCCAAGGATAGTCACGTCTTTGAATGTCCTGTCCCCGTGGCGACGGTTGCCGGCTGGGGTAGAAGAGGTTTGTTCGCACGAGTCAGAAAGCAATCGAGGGAAGATATGATCTCTTTTTCTGTTTTCTTCCATTCCATGACCCAGAGCTTAATAATTGTATTTATGTATCTCCTTTACTTGGGCTGTGCGGTAAAAGAATTGAATTGAATTGAATTAAGTTGAACATTGATTGATGATCAAGCCGTGCGAATTGCAGAGCCCAATGCTACCGGATTTCCGGCGCTGCAGATGACGCTTGTCGCCATGCGATCGAATGTGACGGCATGCAAGAAGCACTACGGTCCCTACGATGAAGAGACAAATATGTGCGCATTTGGCGTCCTAGACGACGGCGTATGCTTTGTAAGATTGCCGCCATTCGCAGCCCCCTTCCTCTCTTTCCTCATATCTTACTACCCAATCCTTTCATACTCACTGATTCTTTTCCAATTCAAGGGTGATTCTGGTGGCCCGCTGGTAATGCCTTCTTTTTCCGGCAACATTTGGTACCAGTACGGCGTCATCTTTGAAGCGAACGCACTTACATGCTCGGGTGCAGGTCATCCATTCCTTCTTATAATATAATTTCAATAGCTCAAAAGCAGAGCTGTAATTTTCTTGGAATTTTTCTTTTTACTAAATGATAGCGATTTCAAATATCTAAATACTGTCGTGTAGCCTACGAAAAATCAGATTGCAAATTAAAATATAATGGAAAAACTGACGACTTCTCTCACTCCATTTCTTTTGAAGTGGCCTACATGAGGGTCTCCGCGTACTGCGATTTCTTTCTCTCAGTGACACACGACGAAGTCGGCTGCGAAGAGCCAATGACGGCCATTGAATGTGGTGATGATGAATAGCATTGTTATGTTCTTCGTCTGTAAACTTGGTTCTTCCCGGGAGACGGAAAAGAGGTTTCAGCCAATGTATGTAGATTACGGGCCACATCACAGATTGCGAGACAAGTTAGAATTAGAAGAACAGCACGAGATAGAGACACCGAGAGATCGAGCCTGATTACAAGAACGAGAGAGGAGTTAAGGCGATGAGAGAAAACATGAAGAGTGTTTACATCAGTAAACATTGCCAAATGCATGGATGATACATATGTGTTCATGTATCGTATAGCAATGATATACATAAGTTGATGAGTAAGTCAAGAGAAATAGGTATCATGCGATAAAAGGTTATCAGGCAATATAAGAAAAGAATTCAATAAACGAACTAAAAGCAGACATATAAACTTGAGAAGAAAGCAAATAGAACAAATATTCATAGCTGATTGGATAAAACGGATTATTTACGGAATATTTAGACAAAAGTGAACCATATAACGGATTCAGATAGACTATTCCAAACATAAATGTAAAGCATGATAGTACTGAGTCCGCTAGAAAAGTTAGGGGCGGTGGTGAGGGGGTTACAGCGAATCAAAGTGGATTCAAAGAGAGGTTCACGAATTATATTCGTGATTTTCTCTTTTCTGTTTATTTTTGTGTTTGCGGTTCTGTTCTTTTCTCGTTTCTCTGGCTTTAATTGTAGTCTTACTTGCTCCGCAAGATTGCAGCGCCGCATGCGCTACTTCTTCTTATGCTCCTTCATCAACCCGTTCACATTGATTGCATTCTACTTCATCAATCCGTTCACATTGAGAAGTAAGCAGGAGCTCATATTTACTGCACTGTTCGCTGCCATTGCACTGACTATAAGCTTTCTTTGTAGCTTTCAGCGTTCTAACAATAAGCGGCAACAGAGGGGAAGAAATTTGGCGTCTGCTGCTGATTCACACGGAAAATGCTGTTAACGCTCAAGTTTTCACCAGGATAAGAGGAAGAAGCAGTCTAAGCAATGCATTTTTATCAGCTTTCATCGTTCTCAGATGAAGCGGCAACATAGGGAAGAAATTCGGCGTTCAGCTTTTGATTCATGTGGAAAATGCTGTTAAAGGCGCAAGTCTTCATCAGAATGACAAGAAAATGCAGTCTGAGGGAATATTTTTGGTAGCCTTTATCGTTCTCAGATGAAGCGGGCTGTTCAATGGGCAAATACAAAAGTGCGAGGCAGAGAGAGATAGAGAGCGAGGCTCACAAAGGCCATGGTTGCTGCATTTGCCCTTCTTCTTCTTCTCCTCTTTCAACAATCCTTTCACGTCGACAGCGATGAGGGGCAAGTTACATCCTTTAGTGTTGTTTTTATTTTTTATTTTTGAAAACTTCAAAATTTCATCTTCATTGAACAACACTAATGGATACATTACTGAAATTCACTCAAGCCAGAAGTAATAGATTGGTCAGGCTTATTAGGAAAACCCGCAGAACCTACATATATTTGTAATGCAATCACAATATATTAAAGAAACGAATCAACCGCGATGCCGCCTTCGATCGATTCTGCAAGTAAATTATCAATTAATTTTTTTTACAGATAAACGTAAGGTTTGAAGTTAATCAGCTCTAAAACAATGGTCAATAGAGTGCTCTTGAGGTGAGGCGATTAGGCGCATTGTTGGCGGGCAAGAAGTGAATCCGCACACGATGCCGTGGATGGCATATATCTTATCAAGAAACGGTTAATAATATAAGAGAGATATGAGTACGAAAAATTAAGCATAATAGCCGTGTGTGGGATAAAGGAGGATAGTATGGCAAGAAATATCATGCAAAACATGCTATAGAAGATGAGGAAATTTGTTGAACCAACAAATTCAGAGTATGAATTGAGAAACAGTTCTCCGCTAGACAGGACTGGGAATCCCGACCGGTGCTCTATTTGAATGTACAGTTTGCGCTTTACCGATTACTGACTTTGCCCTCCAGGAACTGGCAAACCCATGGGAATGTGCGGCGCAACATTGATTGCGCCCGCGTGGGCACTCACTGCGGCGCACTGTGTCTATCTGCCCGCAGAATCGAGGACAATATACCTCGGGCGGCACAGCATGAACAAGAAAGATGAGTTAGTTCGATGAGCTTCGAAAAGACCTTGGCAGGCTGCACAAACATATGTTCAAAAGTATGCATGCAGCTTGTCCAGTTCATAAGCCTTACAAGCTCTGGGAGAAGTGAGAGTAAAGTGAAGCAACCACTGTTTAGATGTGCTAACTTGAATAGCATTTTCAGAAAAGCTGAAATGGAGAAAGGTGCGCAAACAATTGAAATAAGCAATGTTTTCGTACATCCGAACTGGAGTGCCATAACTTCTCACAGCGACATCGCATTGCTGGAGGTCTTTTTTGGCTTTTTCAACTTTTAAATAGTCATCTTTTACTTGCTTCATGTATAGAGTGTTTTGTATCTTTACAGCTAAACGAGCACGCGCAACTCAACAAACATGTCAGAGTGATTACTCTGGCTTCCAAGGATAGAGACATTTTTGCATGCCCTGAGCCATATGCGACCGTCGCCGGTTGGGGTAGAACAGGTTTTTTCACCCCCCCCCCCCCCCTCCTTCGGCAGAAACCAGTCGAGGGATAAGATGGCATTGACGATGAAATCATGCTTATTGTAGTGGCCAATGTTTCGGAGTTTACGCGACTGCAGAGTCTGCGTGTTGCCATGCTTTCCAATGGGACCGTCGCATGCAATGATCACAACACAACATTCGATGAAGAGACGAATTTCTGCACGATGGCCTTCCAAGACCAGGGCACATGCTTTGTAAGACCTCCTCGCTTTCTTGGACTCTCCTTCTCTCTTTCTCTCTCTTTCTCTATACCACGCTCATTATCTTCCATTCAAGGGCGATTCTGGTGGCCCGCTGATGATAGCTTCAGTGAGCGGCCACAGCTGGTACCAGTACGGCGTCATCGTTCAAACGTATTCATTCAATTGCACGGGTGCATGTCAGTCTTGTCATTCTTCTCACTTCTTATAAGGACTTGAAAATATACATAAATACAGTTGTTTACTTAAAAAGTACAATTCGACACCTCACAAGCAGAGTAACAATTTTCTGTGGAAAATTGGAAGAAATTAGGTGGCTCTAAATGATATGAAATATCTATGTAAACAATATATCAAATGAAATATGTATTCAGATTGCAAATAAAATCGTGAAAAGTCCGAACAGCTTTCTGTCATTCCCTTTTTTTGAAGCATCCCACACGAGAGTCTCCAAATATTGCGATTTCTTTCTCAACGTAACGGCTGCGAAGAGCCGATTAGCATTGGCTGCGAAGGGTGGGCAGCATAGTATTGTTCTGATTGCTTGTCGGCCTTGTTCATCGGAGAAGTAAACGTCGATTGCGAAACATTTTAGCCTACACATATTGATTACGAACCACAACATCTTAGAGCGCGGGATATGTGAAGATGAGAGAAAGAACACTTGATTAAAAGAAAAAAGAACGGAGAGAGAGATGTAAACCCACGAGATGTAACAATTAGAGAAGTCATGAAGAGTACAACAGGAGAAATACGTTATAATACCATGAGAATCTATGTATCAAACATAACAAAAAGACGATGAAAAAAAATGAAAATTAGGAATTAGAAAAAATAGAACAAATATACGCAGCTGATTCACGTACATTTGGCACATCAACGAAATGTGAATACAGAAGTCTACAGCAGATGAATACAGACTATGCCTTAATCGGACAACTCTAAATGAAAGAAATTCGTGACGAGAGCGTGGGGAAAGTGGATTCAAACAATAACTGAGAATTATATAATTACATACATCTGAACTTTCAATTTGATCATCAATTTATTTTCTCGATGCTATTGCGTGTAAGTCGTTCTCAAATGAAGCAGAAAAGAGCGGATGAAGGTAGGAAGTTTGGGTTGATTCAAGTGGAATAGTGCTGAAGGAGAGTGTACATTGAGGAGTAAGAAAGAGCTCTTATTTACTGAGAGTGTTTGCTGATATAGCACTGAGTATGATTATGAGCTTTCTTGTAGCTTTCATCGTTCTCTGATGCGGCAATAGAAGGGAAGAAATTCTGCTGCTGATTCACGTGGAAAGTGCTGACCAATGCTCACGTCTTCATCAGGATAAGAGGAAGAAGCAGTCTAAAGGAATATGATGTTTTTATAGCTTTCATCGTTCTCAGGTGAAGCGGCAATATAGGGAAGAAATTCGGCGTTATGCTTCTGATTCATGTGGAAAATTCTGTCAAATGCTCAAGTCTCATATGTAAGGGGAAGCAGCATTCTAAAGGAATTTGTTTTTAATAGCTTTCATCGTTCTCAGATGAAACGGAATCAGAGGAAAGAAAATCGGCGTCTGCTGTCGTTTCACATGGAAAATGTTATTAAATGCGCCTGTATCCTAAGATCAGGAACAGCAAGCAATCCAATCCAACAGGGACATTTCCATCAAAGTCCATCGAATATGCAGTTTCAAAGATGAACCATAAAATGTTAGCTCTACCACAAACCGACACTATGAAATGGGATCAAAACAAATAAAATATCGCCAGAAATTCCAAATCAAGAGGAAGAAGCAGTAGAAGGATATATGTATGTACAGTAGCGTGCAATAAAAGTGTATATTTTGGTTTTTCATGCATTTTTTTCTTCAAAGTGAAGGAAAGTTTATGAAATTTTCAGGATCGCTTCTGTATAGTGACACACTTAAATTATTTCCACTGCTCAAGTAACTATCTGAAAAGCTTAAACGATTATCTATGAATATATTAAAATCATTATTACAATAAGCATTGAAGAAAATGATTGATTTTATCCTGCTGAGCCTACTGCATCTCAGGCCGATTGAATGAATCTTGAACTGAGAGCAGCCAGCATGTAACAACATGAGATTAAATAAGAACTAGACCTAACAGTTATCGCAGGGATGTTATTCAATGCAAATAAAATAAAATACCCACAAAAACTCACATAAGATCAAAGAAATAAATTATTTTGTTCAGCACGGCTAAACGTTATTGATTTTTTTCTCGATCATTAGTGCATCAATGAAAACAATATTGTACTAATTTAAGTGTGTCACTATGCAGAAGCGATGCTGAAAATTTCATAAACTTTCCTTCACTTTTAAGAAAAATATGCATGAAAAACCAAAATATACACTTTTATTGTACGCTACTGTATGTATATAATATGTTTTCTATTTATCTTTCATCGTTCTCAGATGAAACAGAGGAGAAGAAAATAAGCGTCCGCTGTCGATTCACGTGGAAAATGCTGTTGTTAAATGCGCAAATATAAAGTGAGAGTGAGTGTGAATCCGCAGAGCGCGAATTCTCACCAAAGGCCATGGCAGCTGCACTTGCTCTTCTTCTTCTTCTCCTCTTTCAACAATCCTATGACGTCGGCAGTGTTGAGGGGTAAGTTTCATCCTGCAATATTCTTTTTATTTAATTTTTTTTTGAAAACCTCAAAGTTTCATCCGCCATGATCACCAATAATTGAGACATTGTTGAAATACATCCAAGCCAAAAATTTATCCGAAAAGTGAGACTAATGGGAAGGCTGATTATGAAAGCCCAATTCTATGGCATTTTATTAAAGGAACAAATCAACACTGCCGTCGCCTTCTATCGATTCTGCAGGTAAATTATCAATTTATTATTTTACAGAGTACTCTTACTATTTGAAGCTAATTAGCTTTGAAACAATAATCGGAAGAGTGCTCTTGTTGAGGCGAGCCGATTAGACGAATTCAAGGCGGCCAAGAATTGAATAGGCACACGATTCCGTGGATGGCTCGGATCGAATCAAGAGACGGTAAATCAATTTGCAGGAAATTTAAACGCAATTATCTTACTTGGAAGAAATTTTCCATTAAATGCATCAATAAAAAGACCCACATGCATACATGACGCACATACATATGTACATGCATATGTATGTATGTATGTATGTATGTATGTTAATTTATCTATCAACTTCGATTAAGATGTGACAGCACTTATTGAGATATGGGGAGCAGAGCAAATGAGTAATTTCTTTGTGTGATAAATTAGGACAGTTTGACATAAAATAGTGCGAAACCTGCTAACGGAAGATGTAGCCATTAGCTGAAATTTCATGTTCAGAGAGAAACAGTTCTCTGCTAGAATGCTATGAAAGTTAAAGGAGAAATCCTGACCGGTGCACTATTTCAATAGATAGTACATATGTTCAATACTGATTGCTGACTTTGCACCTCCAGAAAACGGCACCCCCCTTGTGGGCTGCGGCGCAACGCTGATTGCGCCCGCGTGGGTGCTCACTTCGGCGCACTGTATCAGGGCGCCCGCCGCATCGAGGAAAATCTTCCTCGGGCGGCACAGCATCTACAAGCAAGACGAGTGAGTTCGATGCGCTTGGAAAATACGTTGGAAACATACATGTAGCCTGACAAGTTCGGAAAGACGTGCACATAACATGAAAGAAGCCCTCGTTTGATGTTCTAACACCAATAGCATTTGCAGAAAAGCTGAAACGGAGAAGGGCGCACAAACCATTGATATAAGCAACGTTTTTCCGCATCCCGACCACAACAAAATGGCTGAGCACGACATCGCTCTGGTGGAGGTCTTTCTTTTTCAACTGTTAAAACCTCATCCTTTACATGCTGCATGGATGGAGTTTTTAAAATTGCCATCTTTTCAGCTAAACGAGCACGCACAACTCAACACTCATGTCAGAGTCATTACTCTGGCTTCCAAGGATAGAGACATTTTTGCGTGCCCTGAGCCCTATGCGACCGTTCTCGGCTGGGGCAGAGAAGGTTTTTTTCTTTGCCATCCCTCGCTCCTCCTACAGAATTAAGTCGAGGGAAGTGATCTTGATGACGAAATCGTGCTGATTGCAGCGCCCGGTGCTTTTCCGAATGCGCACCTGCAGAGTCTGCGTGTTGCCATGCTTGAGAATGCGACCGCTTGCAAGGAGCTTTACAAACCATATGATGAAGCGACACACTTGTGCGCGATGGGCAAAGAAGGCCAGGGCGTATGCACTGTAAGGCTACCTCGCCCTCTCGTCATCTCTCTCTCTGCCTCTCCCTCTCTCTCCCCTTGCCCCTCGCTCTTTCTCTCTCTGCCTCTCTCGCTCTCTCTCTCTTTCTCTCTCTCTCTCTGCCATACTCATTATTTTCCATTCAAGGGCGATTCTGGTGGCCCGCTGATGATAGCTTCGGTGAGCGGCCACAGATGGTACCAGTACGGCGTTGTCTTTTTTTCGAACCCAGATACATGCTCGGGCGCAGGTCACCATGCTTCCTTCTTCTTACAAAGACTACAATACATGTACATACAGCTGCTAATTCAAAAGCAGAACTGCAATTTTCTGGTGGAAAGGAAGAAAATATGTAGTTAACTAAATGTTATCAAATCACCTAAAATATGTATATCAAATATGTAGCTACATATATGATATCAAACAGAAAACGCAATCAGATTGCAAATAAAATCATGTAAAAAAGAACTTAAAGCATTCTTTCATTCCGTTTCTTTTGAAGCAGTCTACATGAGAGTGTCCGCGTACTGCGACTTCTTTCTCAACGTGACGGCGAATGAAGTCGGCTGCGAAGATCCGATTAGCATTGGGAGTGAAGGGTACTATGCTTAGTATTGTCTTGTTTGCTTGGCAGCCCACGGCCATTCAGCCCATAATAAAACCGATATGCATTGAATCATGGCAACGGGTAAGTGGGTGGAGCCTGCGCGTACGCAGCCAAAAGCGCATGTTTTATGCGCGAAATTCTAATGCGGGAAATTCAAAGCTGGTTCCGTGCCGTCGGTTATCATAGGACCGCGTTTTGTCAGTTGCTAAAAGTTACCATACCACGGCAGCATTAACTCAAGCAAACGCGGTTACGCGTTGCGGTCTTTTCAAGGAGTTGCGTATTGGCGTGACCATTTTTGATGACCGGGTTTGAATGGGGGCGTGAGCCTGGTTCGTCTATGAAGTAAGCGTTGTTAGCGAAACACTTTTGAAAATATTAATTACGAACCACAACATTTCAGAACACGGGATAAGTGAAAATGAGAGAATTAACACGAGTCACCGAGAGATCGAACATGATTAAAAGAAAAAGAACGGAGAGAGAGATGTAAAACCATGAGATGCTACAATTAGAGAAAAAAATTAAGAGTTCATCAGAAGACACTGACCAATGCATATGAACATATGTTGTGAGTTGCAATGATATCTTAATGCAAATTGCCGAGTGAAACAAGAGAAATATGCTGTAATGTTATGAGAAGCCGTAAGATAACAGGAAAATAAATTATGGAAATAGAAGAAATAGAATAAATATTCACAGCTGACCTACGTACGACATATCTACGAAATGTGAACATAGAAGTGTATAATACAGCAGATGAATTCAGGCTATGCCTTATTCGGACAACTCTAAATGAAAGAAATTCATGACTAGAGCGGAGGCGAGTGGATTCAGAAAAACAGTCATACGTTTCAATAACTGACAATTATACCATTCTATCAGAAATTTTCAAATTCATCATCAATTATCCCTGTGCTATTTTGTATTGAAGTCGTTCTCAAAATGAGGCAGTAAAAGAGCGGATGAAAGAGATGGCATATTGTTCTGATTCACGTGGAACTTTGCTGATGAAACGTATAATATTTTATGGTTTTCAATTGCATACATAAATGCTGGCTAATGCACTTAGAGAAAGAACATTCACTCACAATTAGGCAAGATGGCAGCGCCGCTTCTGCTTCTTCTACTTCTTATGCTCCTCCATCAATCCGGTCACGTTGAATGCATTGAAGAGTAAGCGATAACTCTTTTTATCTGAACAATCTGTTGCCATTACACTGAGCATGCGTGTGTTCCCCCATGTCACAACTTGGTTGGCTGATCTTTTTGTATTTTTTAACTACTACTTTCATAAAACGGCTTTGTTAAAGGAACAATCGAAGGACTGTGACAAATTCTAGCGATTCTGCAGGTAAGACAGGAGCAAATATGTGAATACTTGAGATTATTTTCGTAGCCGAGAAAATATTAAGGTATTTAACGAAGAGAAAAAGAATCTTTTCCTGAAAGCTGTAAGATGAGCTGTAATTAAGAAGAAGCGATTCGTCGCATCGTCAACGGTGGAGAAGTGAAGCCACACGCGATGCCGTGGCTTGCTCAGCTCGTTTCGATAGTACACGGTACGGCAAGGGCAAGAAGATAACAGAGTCGAACGAATAGAACTCAAATTCACCCAAAAACAAATCATAGAAAAACATTATTTTTCTTGCTGTATTAAATTGTTAAAGAGTTTAATTTAAGTTATCGCTTTTAAACGTAGGTATTCTGACTTTAAACGACTACTTGGTTCTTTGCCAGAAAAGGGACTCGCCGAATTCTGTGGTGCATCTCTGATCGCGCCCGCGTACGCAATCATTGCCGCGCACTGCGTCGACTCGCTAGCGCTCGAGAGGAGGCTCTACCTCGGACGGCACAACATGGAGCATGCTCACGAGTAAGTTAACAAGGAAAGAAAACCCGCCGAGTCTAGGGTGCGAAGGAAAGTCGACTTTCATTCGATCACGTAGTATGGAAGCTTTGGATGTTGGCAATTTGAATTCTTACATTATATTTTCGATGATCGCGCTAAATAAAACTATGCTATATTCAATCTCAGAGTCAACGAAGAGTATTATGGCGCTCAGATGATTTTAGTAAGTAATGTAATCATACATCCTGGCTACAACTTGGCCTTGCGACGACACGACTTTGCAGTTCTCGAGGTCGGGAGAGTTATTTATGTAGATTTTTGATGTTCGCATGGATACCTTGGCATGATGGCATTTATATATTCCGAGCACTTTTTTAGCTGAATGAGCCCGCCGTTCTCAATAAACATGTCAGAGTGATCGATTTGCCCGCTAGTGAACGCAATCTTTTTGTGTGCCCCTTCGGCATGGCGCTCATCGCCGGCTGGGGCGACATTGGTTGGTTTGTTTGTCTGCCAATTCAGTAGTGACGCTAAATTCAAACACTTGAATTCCCGCCATTTTCCCTAATCAGGATAAGGATGCTTAATCTTTGTATTACTTCTAAATATCTTTAATGTAAGATACATACATATGTACATATTGGAAACATCGTGGCAATTGCAGTACCCGGCGAGCAGTACGTTGGAAAACTACAGATGACGTCAGTCAAGCTATTGAACTGGGAGAACTGCATGGTGTCCATGCACATGTTTGACGTTGCGACAATGCTCTGCGCAAGTGCCGGCCCACACAGTGGCGCATGCCATGTAAAAATCACATTCAAATCTTTCTCTCTTTCTCTCTCTCTCTCTCTCTCTCTTTCCCTCTTTCTCCTTTTTTTCTCATTGTCTGTCCTTCTCTCTTTTTCTCTATATCAAAATATTAATGTCTGTCATCTCTATCGCTTTCACGCTTTCTTTCGACTCTCTTTCTCTCTCTCTTCTCTCTCTATCTCTTTCTCCTGCAAGGGCGATTCTGGTGGCGCGCTCGTATCGCAATCATCCAACGGGCTCTGGTACCAGTATGGCCTCATTTTCGATGGCAACCCAAACACTTGCGCAGGACCAGGTAAAAATAAGAGTTTGATTTAGCACCTTTTGACCTGAATAAACGACGAAAGGGTATGTAATTTGAAGAAGCGCGGCAACAGCAAATAGGAATATAGGAAACTGGGCTACATATATATGATCCTTTAATTTCTAGTTCGCCCTCGAACAAAAAGAAGCCATGCTTCAGTGAGATACGAAATGGCCCAATGAAGTGAAAATAAAGAGCTCAATGCCGACCGATAAAGGAATTTGAGTGAAATATCTCCGTTATTATCGCATACGTTTCCCATTAATCTTCTCTTTGTTTTGCAGCTGCCTTCGTGAAAATACCGTTCTATTGTGACTTCATTCTGAATGTGACACTCGGCAAAGTCGGCTGCTACAAAGTCGGCTGCTAAGCCGGAAGACGTAGACTGCCAAACGATTACTAACTTGACTGATCTTTTTGTTATAAATTGTTGTAGAATTCAAGAGACGTAAAAGCAATTCAAAAGCTGAGTTAGAGAAAAATTAAAAGTACATCAGAAGACACTAACTAATGCATGGATGATACGTTTTGTGCTGCAATGATATTTATATGCAAATTGTCGAGTAAAACTGGAGAAATATGCTGTAATGTTATGAGAAACTATAGGAAAACAGAACAAAAAGACAAGGAAAACTATGAAAATTATGGAAATAGAACGAATAGAATTAATATTCACAGCTGACTCAAGTACGTACGGCATATCTACGAAATGTGAACATAATGAATTCAGGCTATGCCTTATTCGGACAACTCTAAATGAAAGAAATTCATGACTAGAGCGGAGGCGAGTGGATTCAGAAATACAGTCATACGTTTCAATAACTGAAAATTATATAGTCATGTATATCTAAAATTTTCAATTTCATCATCAATTTTCCCGATGCTATTTTGTGTTTAAGTTGTTCTCAAAAATGAAGCAGTAAAAGAGCGGATGAAAGAAGGCATCTTGTTCTGATTCACGTGGAACTTTTCTAAAGAAACATGTAAGCTTTTATGGTTTTCAATTGCATACATAAATGCTGGCTAATGCACTTAGAGAAAGAACATTCACTCACAATTAGGCAAGATGGCAGCGCCGCTTCTGCTTCTTCTACTTCTTATGCTCCTCCATCAATCCGTTCACGTTGAATGCGTTGAACAGTAAGCGAGAATTCTTTCTATCTGAACTATCTGTTGCCATTGCCCTGGGCATGCGTGTCACATATCACAATTTGGTTGGCTGATCTTGTTTTATTTTGAAACTACTATTTATAAATGCGCCTTGTTAAAGGAACAATCGAAGGACGGTGACAAATTCTAGCGATTCTGCAGGTAAGCCAGGAGCAAATAATTGAGATTTACTTATCGTAAATGAAATAAGGAATTTTAACGTGACAGCATTAAAATGGGATAATGTGTTATTTCAATTGCAGAATAGTAGAAATAGGTGTTGTAGAAATAGAAGAAGAAATAAATAGGGTAAGGGGTGGGGTGGAATCGACAAACACGAGTCGCACCGATTCTTTTCGTAGACGAGAAAAATTAAAGGTATTAAAAAAATCATTTTTTTTTCTGAAAGCTGCAAGATGAGTTCTTATTAAGAGAGCCTCTCTCTAAGGGTCAAGGACTGCCTGCCCCGGGGACCGATGTTCGATTTTGACTACCAGAACTTTATGAGTGATACATGGATAGATTATAAGGAAAACTAGATGGTTGAAAAGTTTGAGAAATTTTTTTCTCCACGCCACCATCCAAAATATGTCAAAAATTCGATGTTCTGTAACTTGCTTCATTTACAAGATTTTTTACTTTTCTTTTTTTATCTGATTGCTCATTCAAAACTGCACAAAAAAGTCCCAGATAACTGTTTCTGAAAAGATTCATTTTAATAGACTTTTTCCGGATACAAATTTTTAGGACTAAAAAAAATGTTTTTTTTTTTTCATTTTTGCCGGTCCATTTCCAGAGAAATCATTTCATAATATGAAAGTAGAGGAAAAAGAACATGATATATGTTTCTACGAAAAGGATTTGAGGACACCTTTTTTGGGAATCAATTTTTGAATACTATATGCGATCAAGTGCTGCACCGCAGTTTAAGCTCCATATCTGTTTTCCCTTTTTACCTTTTCATCTGCAAAGCAAGTATAATGGTGTAGTTTTTTTATTCTCTACAAATCATGCCTATACGAAACTTTGATACTTCCCGAAAAATAAAGTTTAGACATAAAAATTCAATTTTTCGGTTTTTCGTATACGTCTGCCGTCGGGTTTTTTGACATTTTCCGTATTTCATAGATCGATTTCCAGATAATACAGTGGCATCAATTAGTGTTCGGCGAGTCTTGTTCGAAATGAATTTTTCTCTTAAAATGACCCCAAGGGGGTTCTTTGATGAGAGGAACGCGAATATCATGTTTATTTTCTATTATGACGTCATTTTTAAAAGTTACGGTAGGTAAATGGCTGAACGACACAGTTTTACTATTTACCTACCGTAATTTTTAAAATGACGTCTTAATAAAAAATAAACATGATATTCGTGTTCCTCGCATCAAAGAACCCCCATGGGGTGATTTTAAGAGAAAAATTCAATTCGAACATTTGGGGCAAGACTCGCCGAACAGTAATTGACGCCACTGTCGCACATTATCGTCGATTAAAATTCATGTATCTAAAAATAGTGTTCTCAGATTCCTATAATAAAATGATATTCTATGCAGTTTTCTTTCTTCTTCAAGATAGCAGTGAATATTATCTGGAAATCGATCTATGAAATACGGAAAATGTCAAAAAAAAACCCGACGGCAGACGTATACGAAAAACCGAAAAATAGAATTTTTATGTCTAAACTTTATTTTTCGGGAAGTATCAAAGTTTGGTATAGGCGTGATTTGTAGAGAATAAAAAACTACACCATTATACTTGCTTTGCAGATGAAAAGGTAAAAGGGAAAACAAATATCGAGCTTAAACTGCGGTGCAGCACTTGATCGCATATAGTATTCAAAAATTGATACCCAAAAAGGTGTCCTCAAATCCTTTTCGTAGAAACATATATCATGTACTTTTTCCTCTAATTTCATATTATGAAATGATTTCTCTGGAATTGGACCGGCAAAAATGAAAAAAAAACACAAAAATAACATTTTTTTAGTCCTAAAAATTTGTATCCGGAAAAAAGTCTATTAAAATGAATCTTTTCAGAAACAGTTATCTGGGACTTTTTTGTGCAGTTTTGAATGAGCAATCAGATAAAAAAAGAAAAGTAAAAAATCTTGTAAATGAAGCAAGTGACAGAACATCGAATTTTTGACATATTTTGGATGGTGGCGTGGAGAAAAAACATTTCTCAAACTTTTCAACCGTCTAGTTTTCCTTATAATCTATCCATGTATCACTCATAAAGTTCTGGTAGTCAAAATCGAACATCGGTCCCCGGGGCAGGCACCAATGGCGCCCTCCTTGAACCTTACAGAGAGGCTCTCTTAAGAAGAAGCGATTCGTCGCATCGTCAACGGTGGAGAAGTGAAGCCACACGCGATGCCGTGGCTTGCTCAGCTCGTTTCGATAGTAGACGGTACGGCGAGAGCAAGAAGATAACAGAGTCGAACGAATAGAATAAAAATTCACCTTAAAAAAACAAATCGCAGAAAAATATTATGATTTCTTGCTGTGTTAAAGTATTGGAGTGTTCAATTTAAAGAGCCCGTCCATGGGGATTAAAATCTACCGTACTTTGCTGTCTGCGTCTCTTGTCTTTCGCATTATTTTCTTGAGGATTATGGTAGTTTTTAAAGATTTCAATTTTCAATTTCAATTTCTTTATCGCATAGACCGGTTTAAGGAGATACAATGTATTTTAAATAGTAAAATATTCGATGGAACGGGTCAAGCAATTGGGGTAAAAGGAGAAGAAAACAAAACAAAACAAAACAAATAATTATGCTGAAATTAAGGAGTTGGCACAATAGTTGCGGAAAGATGATAGAGAGGTCGTTGAGATAATCTGATGCGGCAGACTGATCCAGCCTCTAACAACCCGAAAAGATAGACATGATCGTCTTGAACGCATTGAACGAAGGGGAGGAAGGGAACGCTTAAGAGAATGACCACGAAGACCAGCAGAGTATTGCGAGGGAAGAGAGAAGAAGCGAGAGGGTTCAATTGGAGTCAAGTTGCGCATTATTTTAAAAGTAGTGATAAGATCATTTACATGTCTACGATGCTGAAGGGAGAGAAGGCCTAGGGATTTCAATCGTTGGTTGTACGGTAAAACTATGCCTACACGTTTAAAAGTAGAACGAGTATAGCTACGTTGAACCTTTTCAAGAGAGTTTATATGCATGGCAGCGGATGGGTTCCATACTTCAGATAGTGAATCTAAAATGGGCAGAACATAGACCTTATATAATCGAGATAAAATAGCAGGATTTCGAGTTCGAAATGAGCGAAGGATGTATGCACACCTAGCAGACGCTTTTCTAGCAATAATCTGGATATGTTCGCTAGGTGAGAGTTCGGTGTCATAAGTAACGCCTAGGTCTCTGAAAGACGATACAATAGGTAACGAAACACCTTGCAATTGAAACGAGTGGGGAGGATGACGCCCTATTGGCAAAATAACCGTCTTATCAAGTGATATAATAAGGCCCCACTTAAGGGACCAAGCATCGATGGCATTCAAAGCAGACTGAAGAAGGGGGGCATCATTAAAAGTGTAAAGCTTTATATCGTCTGCATATATAGTAAAGTGACATCCGGGAGGGATACAATCAGCAATATCATTGATATAGATAAGAAACAACAAGGGGCCAAGACACGTTCCCTGGTTTACACCATTGGAGATGGGGTATGGATCAGAAACAGCATCATCAATAATGACCGATTGAATTCTATTAGCTAAAAATGAATCAAAGGATTTAAGTAGACTACCCGATATGCCAATCTGGGAAAGTTTATATAACATGTGTTCTCGAGGGACAGTATCAAAAGCCTTGGTAAAGTCAACAAAGGCGGTACTAATATATCCGGAAGAGTCTAGAGAAGCGTGCCATTCATGCAGTGTGGTCAAGAGGGCATGAGAGACAGAGTGGCGAGGGCGAAACCCAAATTGAAAGGGGGAAAGAATGGAGTGCTCTTCAAGATAGCTAAACAACTTACGAGAGATGATACGTTGCATAACCTTAGATAGTGAACATGTGAGAGAAATGGGCCGGTAGCTTGAACACTCTTGGCTTGAGCCTCTACGCTTAAACACGGGGCGAATAAGAGCATGTGACCAGATCTTAGGAATTCTACCGTGAATCATTATTCGACTGAAAATAATGGTTAGAGGTGCACACAGAGAGTCGGCAGAATTTTTAAGAAATACATATGGTAGCTTATCAGGAGAAGTAGAATTTCGATTAGGGAGCTTTGAAAGAGCACGATGGATCGTCTCAGAGTTGAATTCAATATAGTCTAAGCCACTAAAGTTGTGATGGTGAGGTTGGATAGGAGGAGTTGGGTGTGAGGGAGCAGAGACACAGCAATGTTGAAAATAATGAGCAAAAGCACGGGCCTTATCTACTGAGCTTGTAAACATACCAGACGAAGTCTTCAGTGGACCAATTCTAGAATTATCTTTAATGCAGCCATTCGCATACCTATAAAACAAACGAGTATTAGCTTTGGAAGATATTCTATTCTCTAACTGCCTTCTATTATTATAAATTGCCTTCTTTAGCTTTCGAGATGCTCGCAAAAAAGGAGAGAGGCCAGTAGACAGCCGGGAAGAATACAGGCGATCACAGACACGGGCGAGTCCTTGAGCATTTCTAGGAAATTGTGGGTGGGAACGAGTGATATCTCGGCATGGGACAAATTTATCAATAGCAAAATGGACTTTTTCTAAGAAGGTCGAATACAGGGCATCGATGTCATCAATAGATCCTAAAAGAAGGGTCCAATTAGTCGAACATAAAAACGAATTGATCAAAGGCCAGTTTTCATTCTTAAAGTCTCGGATGGTAAAAGAAGATGGAGTTAAGAGAGCAGGGAGAGTGAGAGAGAAAACGACGGGAGAGTGATCCAGAGAAGGCAGAGGAGGAAGAACGTGACAAGTTGACACAGTGGAGCTATCAATCGACAAAACTAGGTCAAGAAGCGAAGAGTTGCGAGTTGGTTATATAACGTGTTGGGTGAGAGAATGTGTTTGACAGAGAGACAAAAGAGATGTTGCAGAAGGTGGAAGAGTGCATGTGGCAGATACGGAGAGAGGGTCATAAGCGGTCCAATCGATCTCTGGACAGTTGAAATCGCCGGCAAGGATATGATTATGCTCGTGAAGTTCGATTATAGTGTCATGGATAGTGTCAAGACAAGCAGAAAAATCAGCTATATAACCTGCTGGGACTCCTATAAACACAATGAAATACTGTTGTAATAGAGTTATTCACTACAGCGGCTGAGACTAACTGGCAAAGCTTGCCGAAGCTAAGAGAGTGCACCTGATAGGATTGCAAGAATGCCTCAGAAAGAATGCAAACGCCGCCGCCTAAATTATCACATATTCTATCAGATCTGAAGACATTAAAATCGGCATTAAGAGAGAGCATGGCATCAGATATAGAATCAGGAGTGGCCCAGGTTTCGGTAAGCATTACGACGTTAATTTTTCGACTAGACCGAAAGAAATCTAAGATGGGGAGCTTTCTACCAACTGATCTAATATTAATAAGGACACATGAGATAGAGAAGATAGCAGAGCTATTTATGTGAGAAGAACTGAGATTGGCAGAATTGGGAGCTACCTAATGGGAGGGGAGAGGATGAGAGAGTGGCTGACTCTGAGAAGGCGAGACAGCACCAGGCGGAGTCGGCTTGACCGGCTGCTCATCCATCGGCGAGCCGTCGATCGTGGCCAGCCCATCGAAACGACCGTTCTTCGCCCGCACTGCCTGCGCGTGACCGTCGTGGCCACGCTTGCCGTTGCTGCTGCCTCTGCTGCCACCACGTCTGCGCCCACGCATAGTCGATCGCCCGCGGCCAGAGGACGACGGGAGAGCACGGCCGGACTGCCCGGTCTCCTGCTGCTGGCGACGTTCGAGTGCGGCCCTGCTACGAGCCGGCAGCTCTCTCGGGTTGCGAAGGCGGCAAACTCGGAGATCCCGGACGACGTACTCGAGGCGGCCGGCGGCCGCGTTGCGCCGGTTACAGTCGCGCCGGAAGTCAGCATCGTACTCGAGCTACTGCTGAGTGTAGTCGGGCCGGCAGTAGACGTGAGGAGAGTTGGCCAAGGTGGGGAGGCAGCGAGACTCTCTGGCGTGGGACAGGAAGAGATCGCGGGTGGCCTGGTCCGAGAACTGGACCTTGAGAGGGCGAGGACATGTGGAGTTAGGAGGGCGAGTCGGGGGGTGCCTGTGGCAGGTGACGCCAGTGAGAGTGCCATCTTCGGAGAGCAAGGGGCGGAGAGCTTCTGATGTGGCCAGGCGGAGAATGGAGGTGATGACTGAGCAGTCGTGCTCGGTCGTCTCGGCTTCGCTGCTCTTCTCCTCGAGGCCAACGATGACTGCGCGGGTGGCCTTTTCCCGAATGAGAGGCTGCGCCTCCAGGGTACGGGTGACGGCCGAGGCGACAGCGGCGTAGGAGAGGGGACCGGAAGGGGGAGAGGACTGGCGAGGGGAGACGATGTTGATGAGGCAATCCGTGAAGCGGTTGAAGGAATCACTCAGCTGGGACAAAAGCTGGGCGTTCTGCTCGGAGAAGGTCTGCCGGAGCGCATCAAGCTTCGAGTCCAGGTGAGCGACGAGGGCATCGGACACTTTGGCGGCAACAGCTTCCACCAGTACTGGGTCTGGGGAGTTTTGTCGGGACTTGGTTTTGCCCATATCGATCAGGAACAGGAGGGGGCAGAGATAGCAGCCACACCTCACTTGACCGAGATGCGAGAATGACCGAGATGCGAGAATGACCGAGATGCGAGAATGACCGAGATGCGAGAATGACCGAGATGCTAGAGTGACCGAGATGCGAGAATGACCGAGATGCGAGAATGACCGAGATGCGAGAATGATCGCTATACAGCTTCTTTCAGTAGGGTTTATCGATTTAAACAAGGCCATGCTTCTTTCCCAACAAAAACGTAGGTATTCTCACTTTAAACGACGACATGGTTCTTTTATTCAGAAAAAGGACTCGACGATTTCTGTGGTGCATCTCTGATCGCGCGCGGGTACGCAATCACTGCCGCGCACTGCGTCGACTCGCCCGCACTCGAGAGGAGACTCTACCTCGGACGGCACAACATGGAGCATGCTCACGAGTAAGTTAATCAAGGAAAGAAAACCCGCAGAGTCTAGGGTGCGATGGAAAGTCGACTTTCATTCGATCAGATATGTAGCAAAGAAGCGGATGTAGGCAATTTGAATTCTTATATAACTTTTTCGATGATCGCGCTATAATAAAACTATGCTCTATTCAATCTCAGAGTCAACGAAGAGTATTATGGCGCTCAGATGATTTTAGTAAGTAAAGTTATCATACATCCTGGCTACAACTTGGCCTTGCGACGACACGACTTTGCAGTTCTCGAGGTCTTGAGAGAGATTTATTGATGTTTGACATTTGTATGATGGCATTAATATGTACATATGTATGATGTATGTATATTCCATGCACTTTATTTTTTAGCTAAATGAGCATGCCGTTCTCAATAAACATGTCAGAGTGATCGATTTGGCCGCTAGTGAACGCAATCTTTTTGTGTGTCCCTACGGCGCAGCGCTCGTCGCCGGCTGGGGCTACATTGGTTGGTTTGTCTCTGCCAATTCAGTAGTGACCCTAAATTCAAATGTTTGAATTCCCGCCATTTTCCCTGATCAGGATAAGGATGCTTCATCTTTGTATTACTTCAAAATATCTTTAATGTAAGATACATAAATATTGGAAACATCGTGCCAATTGCAGTACCCGGCGAGCAGTACGTTGGAAAACTACAGATGACGCTTGTCAAGCAAGCGAACTGGGAGAACTGCATGGTGTCCATGCATTTGTTTGACGTGGCGACAATGCTCTGTATAAATGCCGGCCCAAACAGTGGCGTTTGCAATGTAAAAGCCACTTTTATTTCTTTCTCTGTTTCTCTATCTCTCTTTCTCTCTTTCTCTCTTTCTCTCTTGCTCTCTTTCTCTCTTTCTCTCTACCTCTCTATTAATGCCTGTCATCTCAATTGCTCGCTCTGTCTGTCTCACTCACTTTCGGCTATCACTGTTTTTCAAGGGCGATTCTGGTGGCTCGCTCGTGCTGCGCTCATCAAACGGAATCTGGTACCAGTATGGCCTCATTTCCGTTGGCGACGCTAACACTTGTACAGGATATGGTAGTTCTTCTATTCAATCATTTTACTTTAAAAAAATAAGATTTTGACTTCACGTCTTTTCACCTGAATAGGAGATGAACGAGTATGTAATTTGAAGAGGGAAGGACTCAACAGTATGTAGTATGTAGTACATATGGGAATATAATAAACTGGGCTAGATGATCCTTTTTTAGAGCTCAATACCAATCGATAAAGATATTAGAGTGAAATATCTCCTTAATTATCGCATACTTTTTTCAATAGTCCTCTTCTTTTTGTTTTGCAGCTGCCTTCGTGAAAATACCGTTCTATTGTGACTTCATTCTCAATGTGACACTCGGCGAAGTCGGCTGCTACGAGCCGGAAGACGTCGACTGCAAGACGATTGTTAAACTTGACTGATCATGTTTGCTATGATTTGTTGCATAAAACAAGAGCCGTAAAAGCAGTTCTTACGCGAATGTTTTTCCCCTTATTCACAATTCAAGGGCAAAAAGAGAATGAGAGAGATTCAATTGAGAGTAAAGAGAAAAGCAACGGATTTCTTGAAATTTACGGATTTATTGATTGATTTGCTGCCTCGAATTTGGTTAATTGCCTGAAACGCTAGCTCATGCTATGATCATTCTTGACTGAATGAATACTTTGTTTGTTTTATGAAAACTAAAAGAATTGCTCCAGAAAGTTTCCACCGTTTTTTCCCACTTCTCATGAAGCTACGAGCACACAAAATATGTCAAGGTTAAATTTGGTTTACTGTAGATACTTTGAACTCGCCCCTTTCGCAAGCTCGCTAATGGTAAGCAGAAGAAGGGTCATATATGGCGCGAATTCCTATTTTATTACGTATGTAGAATCATTCGGTACTCGGCTTCTTTAATAAATTACATTAAAGGAACAGCTGCATGCCAAATATGCCTACCCTTTGAAAATCTATGTTTGTCGTTTCAGAAAATCATCTATCAAGGAAGAACAAGAACATTGCCATTTTTTTCATTCGAAAACTCCATAGAACCTCCGTGAGTTGCTTGCTCTAACAAGGGGAGGAAAGCCATCTCTTTCTAGTCCGCAAAACTGAAACAGGTGAAGGGTTTGTAGTCATACTGAGCGGAGAAAAGTGTAGTACAACAGGATTATGAGCAGCTGCAAAGTTGACTTTCAGTGACAAGCAGACGCCGTTTTAAAGAAATGAGCAGATTTGTTCCCTTTTAGCCTTATTGTTAGTGAACTTTCTCTAAAATCCCACTTCAATGCCACATTGCTGTTTGAGTGGCAGAAGAAGTGTCACCACATTTATAAATGTAAAATTATTTTAAAATTGTGGAGTGTTTTATTAGTTGGTAACACAGTTTAATGCAGATTGCCTAAATTTAATCTTTCCTATTCATTTGAGATGGCGATGCCAATTTGGTTCTTCCTTCTCTTCACTTTCTTCTTCCAAGAAGCGGCACCACGGAACATCTCATGCATGACTTCAGTCTCAAGCAAGTCTGTAGAGTTATGATCAAGATTCCTTTTGAACGCAAAGATAACAGCGAAACTATTTTTCGATGGTATTTTTTTCAAACGCCTCTATATTTGTTTATTTAATCTTTTTTTAGTATGATCTCCTTTTTTGCCTAGTGGTGGCCCTGAGTGCTGCGGCGATGCTTGTTATGTCACTTTCCGGCTCGGTAAAGCCACGGAAGCGGTAGGGATACATCTGATTAAGAGACTTCAATTCAAAACTCTTGTTTAAAAGTCGTGTCTGGTTGGCGCTGCAGCGAATGTCTACGAGGACGGCTGCCAAGGGGATCCTGAGGAGTTGGGCATTTTTGTCTGCAGGTTAGCAGCATGATTCAGCGTAGCTCAATATTTTATATATTAAAAATATGTCAACATGAGACAACGGGCAGAGATTTTGGCGTTTACAGATCGTTGTCGACCAAATTTTCAGAGTAAACGTTTTCCAGAACAAACTTTTGCAACGCCCCCAATTCGACTGATATCATATGGCCGGCGGCGGCAGATTACATCAATTGCACTGACACACGCACGTCGAAGGTTCGAAAGAACAATATTCAATTTAATTTTTTGGCAAACCTCTACTCCCCAACTTTATGGTTCTTGAAGTGAGAACTTTTTTAAAATAAATTATGACTCAATCCCAACCATGATTCTCTAGAAAAATGCTTTGCAGATCGTTGCCTGCCCGTCTTGTCTCGAGTACTCGTTCAAAAGCACCAGCGGTAGCGTCTGTAATTACATTCCCGAGCTGAGAGACCTCTCAGGGTCGAGACATTCTCATCATTTAAATTCTTACCGAGAACAAGAAAATATCGACAAGGCCTCTTAAAATTTCACAGTGAGAGCATACTACACAGCACTTTGTTCCATTCAATTATTGTTAAAGATGCCCCTCTTCCAATGGTGCACCGTGCAGATCCAAGAGGATCACTTGGACGTTCCTAATCCCAAAAGAATTTTATTGGCCCGGCACATCTCGGTCGGATTTTCGGAAGTATGGGACTAGTTCATTTTGAAATGGGTACCCTATCCCTCTCCTCCCATCTCACTGCTTGTACCCGTCGTACTCTCTCTTCATAGAAAAGGCCGGCTAATGTCGGTTGCGAGCGTCGATATGCCGCTCCAACGCAAGAATCCGTTGGCCCCTGTGGCCACAGTGCTGTCCCATTTAGTTTTTTTTTTTTTTTTTTTAATTGCGGGAAGTTCAAATAATATTCTTGGCAGCAATTTGGCGCGATGTTAAAAAAAAAAAATTTTCCCATTGTAAGCAAAAGTGAGTGGAATTCCACGATTCCAATGTGCTGTGTACTGTGCTCAATCTCCGGAGCTATTTAGCTTGTCGCGAATAAAGGAACAATAATAAAGTGCCCTATCTTTGCAGCTTCTTTCCAAATACATGCGTTACATCGACCAATCTAATCAACTTGTGGACATATGGAATCGACACCGGCGACACCGCCGTCGCGTGTACTTGTAACAAAGACGGTTTTTTTTTAAACTTTATTTTATTTACTTATTTGTTGAACTCTGTACAAATTGCTGTCCTCGTGTTTGTTCACAGATAACTTGATCATTGTTGTTTAGTTGTTTTTTATTCATTTATTTAAACATATTCACTTTTTTTTTATTTTTTGAGTCAAATTCACAGCGATAATAGGAAGAATGAATAACTTAATAAATAAGAGAAAAAATAAGATCGACTGGAAAAAATAATGGCAACTTCAGGAAAGCGCTTGTAATGAAAACGCCAGCAAGAAGACAACGGGCTCTATCGAATGCTTCACAGGAAAAGACAATCAAACATGCAAAGTGACAGCTTTCAAGACTTTGCTTACATTTTTCTAACATAACGTTTAACGAGGACGATCACAGATAAATGATTAATGCATGTTCGAATTGCCTAGTGAAGAGCCCCTCTTATTCACGCGTGCTATTTCGCTGCGTCAAGAGTGCAAAGTGCCGGGGCAATTTTAAATTTCACATCAACAATTTAATCGATAATTTGAGCTTCTATTTGAGTGGATTTTCAGGGTCAGCTCTGCTATATGATGGGAGGATATGGTGACTTCTCAAACCGCGGCTGCTTTTCTGTTCCCGATGGCGCCATGGAGAACAGCAAACGCTTGGTACTTTTAGATCCAACAAAAAATGAAGTTCAAAACACTCGAAAAAACATCATTAACCAAACAGCAAGACAAAATTGTATATAATAATTAAACAAAGAACAGAAGAAAACTGAAAACTTTCTGTCAGATCGGCTTCTTCATGATGAGAAACAGATATGGCTACATTTGTGACACGGCGCTCTGCAACCGCGACAAGGCGACGGCACGCGTCGCGGTCGGCGCAACGGTAGCTGACGAGTCCGATTACCTCTCTTGCGCGGAGTATCAGCAGGTATCAACGATTTGAAATTCCCGCGCTTTTTCTGCTCACGAAGAAGGCGCTCTTATCCATGGGAAGCGTAAATATATCTTTATTCTCACACAAGATCTTACTTAATACGAAAAACTTAATGTGTAAGAGCATGAATTGAAATGAGTTTACAAAATTTGAGCATATATCTGGTTTTTAGGCAAAAGACCACACTTCGCCTACTCGATGTTGTACTGTTCTCATCACTCTTCTTTCTCTTCTTGCCGCATGGATGGTTGCATCATTCGCATAATAAGACGAACTTCTTTTTTTTCTATTCTTTAGAAAAATTGTTGAAACAGGAGCTTTTCACTCTTTTATCCATGTCGGAATAAATATGTCTGTCAGATTATGAAAAAACTGTAACGATGACTCAGTTATCAGTCTAACTCTTAAATGCGTGTCATGTCCTTGGCTACACAAACAAAAAGTGTATTAAGCTTGATAAGCAATAAAATTAAAGGCTGTAGAAGAATCAAAAGGAGATATGGCTTGAGTAGCAATGATAAAGCAACAAATTAATAGACAATCCTGAAAGGCGAAATGTGTAAAATCGAATACTCTGCGAAAAAATTGGTTTTTTTTTCGGGTGTGGCTTAGCCGAGCCACCTTTCCTAGTCCTCAAACTGAAACAGATAGCTGAATGCAGAAAAGAGTTGTACAACCGAATTATGCCCAGCTGCAAAGTTGACATTCCCTAACGAGCAGAAGTCGCTTGCAAACCATCAAAAATGCAAAGCTGTTCCCTTCATAATTAGCTTTGGTTAACTTCCTCTAAAATGGAACTTTGGCTCTCAGTTGTGCGAAAGTACATATGTATCATTGTGGCGTGCTGAAAGCGGCGAAATACAATCTTGTCTATTGTCTGACTTTCACATTCGAATTCCTTTGAGATGGCTGTGGGGTTTGCACTGCTTTGGTACCATCTTCTTTTGTCATACTTCTTCCAAGAATCACGAGCTGCACGAAACATCTCGTGCATGACTTCCACCACATTATCGACATCACGGTCCGTCGCGTTCTCAGTTATGAAATTATTAACATGACATTCGAACTTTAACCTAACGGTGAAAAAGGGTCTATGTTTATAAATTAATTTTTAATTAATATTTTAATTATTATAATCCACGCTTTTAATAGCTCGACCCTGTGCTGCGGCGATGCTTGCTATATCACTTTCGAGCGTGGTTTGGCCACAGATGCGGTAGGGTTAATCCGTGCACTTAATGTAGGAAGAAAAGTGGATCCCTTCCGAAATGTTCTACGAAATGCCAGGGCGTGGGACAGAATTAGAATTATTCTAGTAAATTCTGGAATATTTCAAGGCCCGGGTACTAACATTGCCTAAGTATACATACCTATATATATCCTTGAAGGGAATTTTTGATAAATAAATTAATATACCGTATTTTCTCTATTAGTACCCCCGGGGGTTCTATTTTTCAATACCCTTGCGGGAGGGGGGCACTATTAGAGGGAGGGGTTCTATTAGAGGGAGGGGTACTATTTTTCAATGTGAGTCACTCAATGTTTAATAGCAACATTTTATTCCCAAAAAAAGAAGAATCGTAGTCCGAATTCAATGGAATCATCACTGAAATATACGTTTTACAACAGATTTATCATGAATTTGGCATTAGTTCATTGGTAAGAGCTCCCCATGCCTCCAGGAGGACTATTGGGGGGGGGGTACTATTGGAGGGGGGGTTCTACTAGAGGGAGGGGTTCTATTTTTCAATGGCATTTTCAGAGGGGGGTACTATTAGAGGGGGGGTTCTAATAAAGGGGGGGGGTACTAATAGAGAAAATACGGTATATATACATATGTATGTATATATAATTACTTGTTTCATAGTCATGTCTGATCGGCGCTGCAGCGGATCTCTTCGAGGACGGCTGTCAAGGGGATCCCGAGAAGTCAGGAATTTGTGTCTGCAGGTGGGCCACGGTACATCATTCTTTTTTCAATTTTGTTATGTAGAAACACGAACTTTTGTTATCCGACAAATATTGTTGTTTGCCCGTTACAGCCGTTGTGGTATACCAAATGTGCGGAGTATAGAAAAAGCGTTGTAGCAGCTGAAACTTCTCCAGGACACCGCTCTGCAACGTGCCCAATTCGACTGATCTCATATGGCCGACTACGGAATACATCAACTGCACTGTCACAAGTAGATCGAAGTCGGAGGATCGAAAGGTCAAAATTCTATTTTTAAATAACCGTCGCCCCTCCCCCCCAACATTATGCTTGCTTATGTGAGGAAAAAAATAAATAGTATATGTCAATTATGTTTCGCTCCAATCATGATTTGCTAGAAAAGCTATGGTTGATGCTTAGATTTGTAGATCGAAGCCTGCCCGTCTTGTCTCCGGTATGCATTCAGCCGTAGCAGCGGCGGTCTCTGTCGCTACATTCCGAACCTGGAAGACCTCTCAGGGTCGAGACATTCTTTTCGTTTAAATTCTTTAAAAAAATTCTCAAAATCGACAAGTTAAGTAATTTAAAAATACATATATTACTCAGCTAACTCGGCAATTAAATTAACCATGAACGAGAACTCGAGCAGACTTGTACTCCTTCTTTATTTTAAGACTGTCACTTAAAAATATATATATTTTTAAAATTACCTTGTGATACGCAAGCCACCCTTAATATTTCAGCGTTATTTCGCTTTTCGCAGAAAACCAATGTCTAAATGCAATGAAACAAACAACAATTTTTCTTCAGCACATTATGGATGAGCGAGAGAGATAGAGAGTTTGGAAGTCAAAAATTATTTTCCAACTATTTTGAATTTATATTGGCATCAAAACCGCTCGGAGCCGCTCGATCCGTATCCCTTAGCTCGTAGGATCCATCTAAATGTTAAAAGCATAATTACAAGCAAAGATCTGGCTTATCTTGATAAAGGAGGCAAGAGTAGAAGTACATATAAAATCTCTTCAGCTTCTTCCCCAACACATGCGTTAAATCGACCGGGCTTATCAACGTGTGGACAACTGAAAGCGACACGGGCACTACGCCCGCTGTCGCGTGTTCTTGTCACAATGACAGTGTTTTACTTTATTTAAATTACTTATTTCTTCACTTATGCATTTATTTAACCTGTTATGATGCTACCACATGTTTAGAAGTTTATTAACTTTTAATTTATTTATACACCAACTTGAGACGCGACGTCATCTAGATTGGCTAAGTAAATAAATAAGAGAAGAAAAAGATAATAAAATAATAGTAACTTTAGGAAAGCGTCTGTAATGAACAGGCGCTTGAAAAGGCCAGCAAGAATATTACGGGGGACCTCGAATGCTACACAGGCAGATTTGGCGATCACACATGCCATGTGAGAGCTTTCAAGACTTTTCCTACTTTTTACCATCCTATCATAAAGCAAAGCGAGAATTCTTAACGAGCAAAAACAATGAAATCAATTCTTTGAGCTTCTACTTGAATGCCATTTCAGGGCCAGCTTTGTTATGTGATGGGATTCTTTGGTATCGTAGAAAAGCGCGGCTGCTTCTCTGTTCCTGATGGTGCGATGGAGAATAGCAACCTTTCGGTAATTTTATATCTAACAAAATCATGGAGTTGAAGATCATGCGTATTTATCACAATGGAAGAAACTTTATGTCAGGTCGGCTACTTCAGCATGGGCATCAACTATGGCTACATTTGTGACACGGCACTCTGCAACCGCGACAAGGCGACAGCACGCGTTGCGGTCGGCGCCAATGAAGCTGACGAGTTCTTCTATTGCACGAATGTCAGGAAGTACCGTTGATTTTAAATTTCCGCTTTTTTCTGCTTTTATTAACAGCATACAAAAATGTGTAAATACAAAAAAACATAATGTGAAAGAGCATCGAATGAAATGAGTTTACAAAGTTTAGCCATTTATTTGGATTTTAGGCACAGGAAAACGCCTCGCCGAGTCGATATTGTGCAGTTCTCGTCCTTCTTCTTCCATTTCGTATGGCATGGATTGGTGTATAATTCGTATAAGAAGATGAACCCTTTTTAAAACTCCTTTGGTGTATTGTCAATGTACCAAATGCACAAATTCTATCCCTTTGTCCATAGTGTCCCTGACTGGCCACCCCTGAAACGTCTAGCCCAACCCCGTTGAAGTGTCCGGTCGGTTAGTCCGCTTTAGCTTCTACTTCCCCTTCCTATTATATCACCTAAACTACACCGCATAACGCATTCGAGACATTATAATGTTCAATGTAATCACTTCTATTTACGACGTTCGAATAAGTAAATAAAGGTCGAGGAGTTTTTAATACAAAAGACTTACTGAAGAGAATGGTAGTACAGCCGGATTGTAGCAGCTGCAAAGCTTACACTCTATAAGAAGCAGACGCCGTTTTCAATCCATCGAAAGTGAGGGGCCCAACAGGGCTCTCGGATCGGTCAGACTTTTCTGGGGTTCGACCCGATCCGGTGCCGGGCCCAGGGAAATGAGGGGGGGGGGGAGCCACTGCTCCTCTGCTTGTCAGCAATCGTGTAGTTGGCCATCGAAGTGTATGCCATCATCGAATGCCCCGCTCGCCGGTGACAATCCCGGGCTCAACGTTTACGAGGTCTTGAAAGAATGGGAATTAGGAACAGAAAAGGAATGAAAAACCAAACAAAGCAATTTAGTCTGGGCATTCTAGTCGGTGGAACTGTTTGTTAAGAGCCCTCTCATTGGTCTCACACTGCTGTTTGATTTATGTAAATATAAAAAGAATACAGAATCATGCATCACACAGAGGAACCAGACACAACGTCTTCAACAAGACCAGTTACCATAATTTTATATTGCGTCGGAAATCTATGGCGAAGGATAGATCGAAATTCTGAAATAAAGTCTACTAAATGTTGTCCAATAAAGCGGAAAATGAAATGCCGATATAATTAGGTAGTTATCAAATTTTCGAAAAATCTCTTGTTGTTTTTTTGTGAGTTTATCAATTTATAGCCACTACATTTGTGGACTGTGAGAACTGCATAGCAGGCTTCTTCTGTGAAACATGCCTGATTAGTCGAGTGAGAACACGACATAGTAATTAATTTTATAACATTTAGCGGCCTAACAAACCAAAGGATGATTGTTTTTGCGATGAAGAAAAGTTATAACGAGAAGGAGAAGGCAATAAATAAATAGTAAGGACATTTCTGTCCAAAGTAAACGGTAGATTGTAATGTGTGCACATTTCAATCTACCGTTTACAACATGAACTTTATGTGGAATGTGAAAAATTAGGAAAAACTAAAACAGATGGCAGTTGTAATAGGAACGGTGGGATCAAACGTGAACGTCCAGAAGATACCGTTGCATTCGAGGACCGCAGTCACCGTGTTTGGAAAATCTCCGTTCGGAGTCGCTGTGCCGATGCCCATGTTGAACTGGAGGTGGACAGAAACAACTTTTAGATCGTTTAGATCAAACGATGAAGTAAAACAATATGTGGAAAAAAAGAAATGGTGCACGCTAACTTCAATGGTCGCCGTGATTTGACCACTGCAGATAAGACGCCGCCAGCAGACGCCGTTCCTGTCCACGAGGAGGACGGACTCGTCCATGGTCTTCGACAAGTCGCCCTCGGGCATGATGTTCGTCAAGGCCTCAAATACAAGAGTTTCATCTCTTTTTACAGCCTTCGCATTATAATGCCAATCGTTGCAGAAACCCTTTTGTTTCCTTCTGAAAAAGATGAGTAATTTTCCGATCGATCAATAAGCAATCTTACCGGATCGCACGGGCACATCTGCATATCGTAACAGATTGCCCGCGTAATTTTATTCGTGTTGAACGTCTAGAATTGTCCATTGCACGTCAGCGTCGTCTCGACCCTACGCGGTGTGGCCGCTGACCCGGTCACGGGGTCAAAGCCCATGTTGTTGAACTGGAATAGAACGAGATAGGACGAGACATTCTGCAACTTACAAAACTATATTGGGGTAGGAAAGTAAATATGTATATCAAAATATGTTAACTGCATGAGGTTTGGAAGATAAAGCGGAATGAAAATGGATGAAGATTCATGAAGGAATTTGCTTGATGGCTTTGACTAACGTCAATGGCTGCCGTAGTCGCGGTTTCGCAGACGAGACGACGAGTGCACTGTCCGTTCTCGTCCACGGAAACGACGTCCTCGTTGAACGTCTTCGACTGGACTCCGTCCGGGGCGGTGTTTATCACTTGCTATCTCCTTTTCGAGGATGGTGCAAGCGGTAGGCGTATCTGACTAAAGAAAAGATATAGTATCAATGAAAGATGAACAAATACGCACTCGTTTCAAAATCATGTCTGATCGGCGCTGCAGCGGATCTCTTCGAGGACGGCTGCCATGGGGATCCAGACTTGAAGGGAATCTATGTGTGCAGGTTAACACAACACAACATACATATGTAGTTATTTAATTTAATAAGGACACAACATACCTTCTAGTCTAGCAATTATTGCACAAATAAGATCAGCAAAGAAAATAGTAATTCCTTGACTAGTCTAACTCTAGTCCTGACGAAATTTTACTCAGAAAGAAAGAATTACTGAGTCTGCGACACCATAAAGCCACCATTGTGTTTTCAAAAGTAATATTATACATAAGAGCGTTGTAAAATCAACAAGTTCTACAGGACACCACTCTGCAATATGCTCAATTCGACTGATATCGTTTGGCCTCAGGCGGATAACATCAACTGCTCTGTCGGCAACAGCGAAGGCAGAACGAAGCCAAAGGCTCGGAAGATTTGTTTTCCTTTTTTTATCCCCCCTCTCATTCCCCGCCGGTATGCTTGGTGGAGTGAAACTAATAGCCGCAACGAAAAATGTTAATTAAGACTCGCTCCCAATCAAGGTTCTCTCGAACTGACGAGGCTTCGTGAAAGTTTAGCTTTTTAGACCGAAGCCTGCTCGTCTTGCCTCGGGAAGAAGCTGTAAAGAAAATATAATTGTCATCCTTATTTCATTTATTTCTGCTAATTGAGATCTTTGTTTAAAATTCAATTTTTTTACATATAGATAGACGGTTTTGTTAATCTTTTGTTTTTAAATAGACGTTTGTTTAATGCGATCAGTGAACTAGCGCAGGAGGTTTAGTGTGGATGAGTCTCTGTAAAATTTGAAGAATAATAATTTTAAATTATGGTCACAAAATATTTTTTAAGTCGATCTAGTACGAGTTCATAGTTGCTCATATTGTAAGTGTCGCTTTGTATGCGTTATTGTATATTAAAGAAAAAAGGAACTCTATTTTTACTTATTTTTTTTTAAAGAATGTAAACGATGAGAATGTTTCGACCCTGAGAGGTCTTTCAGCTCGGGAATGTGACGACAGAGACCGCCGCTGATGCTGTTGAAAGCGTACCCCAACACGTGCGTTAGATCGATCGGTCTTATTGAAGAGTGGACATTTGGACACAATCCAAATAAGGGCGCTACGCCCGCTGTCGCTTGTTCTTGTGTCAAAGACAGTCTTTTTACTTTTTACATCCTTACTTGTTTAGTTTTGTATTTATGTATGTAGTTGACATTTTTTTTCGATTCAACGTGTAAAAATACACCAAAAAAAATTGACAGCACAAAGAAAAACTAATTTGAACAGTACAGTAATGGATATCTTTTTTCTGTGCGTAGGAATAAATGCATGGTTGCTTTAGGAAAGCATATGTAATGAACAGACGCTTGAAAAAGCCAACAAGAAGATTACGGGAGACCTCGAATGCTACGCAGGCTACTCTGATGATCAAACATGCAAGGTGAGAGTTTTTTTTCATTAATTTTACTTACCTGAAACTAAAGTCAAGAATCACCGAAAAAATAATTGCAAGTGAAGCGTATACCTTAGGAATAGGCACTCTCATTCTCGCGCGTGAAATTTCGCAGTTCGCACGAATCCTTGCGAAAATGTCACGCGTGAATGAGGGTGCGAGAGTCCGCGGCAATTTGAAATGTCACATAATCTTGCGATAAACGACCTCCTTTAAGCAAAACAAGAAGACAAGACGAACTTTAAAAAATTAATCGATACTTCAAACTTTTATTTGGGTGCCTTCTCAGGGTCAACTCTGTTATGTGATGGGATACTATGATGACGTACAAACGCTTGGCTGCTTCTCTCTTCCTGACGGCGCCATGGAGAACAGCTAGCTTTCGGTAATTTTTATATATGACAAAATAAATAAAGATAAAACATTTTTGAGTACGCTTGAAAATCAAGTATTTAACATTAATAAAAATATATCTACAATAATAAATCGTAGAACTAAACAAAACTAAGAAAAATGATTTCAATAAGGTCGGCTACTTTGGCATGAGCAACAGCTACGGATACGTTTGTGACACGGCGCTCTGCAACCAAAACAAGGAGAGCAGCGGTCGGAGCGACTGAACGCGACGAGATCTTTTACAACTACTGCAGCGATGTCAGGAATTATGTGACAACGATTATAAATTAACGCGCTTTTTTTCTGCTTTAGAAGCAAAGCAGGTGTTGTTCTCCCTCGGATATACATACATATGTATCAACAGGAAAAACATAATCTGAAAGAGCATGAATTGAAATGATTTCAAAAATTTTTTTAGGCGCCACAAAACACTTCGCCGAGTCGATGTCGTGCAGTTCTCATCCTTCTTCTTTCTGTGCTCATGGCATGGATCGTTACATAATTGGCATAGGAAGATATACTTCTTTTTTCAGCCTTCATTGTCAGTGGAATTGTTGAAACAGTTGCCCTTGACCCTGTTATCCATGATGATGAAGTCTGTCCGTCTGAACAAGCTGTAACGATGACTCAGTTAGCAGTCCAATCTTTGAATGCGATACAAGTCCTTGGCTACACAAAAAGAGGTCTATTAACTTTGACGAGTAAAGAAATTGAAGGCTGAAAGAAGAATTCAAGGATGGAGTGGCAATGGTGAGGCAAAAAAAATCAATAGACAACCTGAAAGCTGAAGAGACGAAAATCGAATAGGGAGAAAACAGCCAAGGGGTTTATCTTTTGACGAGCCAGTCCGCGATTTGGACTCGGAAGTTTGATATGAGGCGAGGATGCATGTCACGGTGGCTTCCCTCACATCTCATTCTTATCCCCTTGTATTATATCAAGTACTGCACTCTAGTTGTAGTGCTAAGTCATGTGCATTCTACGAATGCTTGTATCTCATTTTCCTACGAAAAAAAAAAATTCAGCACCGACGAACTGCGTCAAGGCAATGTAGCGATAGAGAAAGTTGACAGTGAGCAAGAAGAATTCGCGGAATACAAGGCTGAAAAGAATATGGTAAACTGCATGCTCGTGAAATAGCCACCAGACACAAGGATCACGACGTCGTTCATAATGGCTATTATCTCAAACATAGTTTCATTAAAAAAAAATTTGAAAAATCCTCTACATCTTTCATTGGCAGCCTTTTATCAAAATGTGTACAATCGAATAGAATGTGTTGTATGCTGTGAAAATGAAGGGCAATTGGTAATCTCCATATTCAGTACGGGGCCGCGCCAAAATTAGGTTTGAAGCCATCGATGCGGCTGCAAGAATGAAGGAAGAATATAATTACCAGTGTGGCATGTTGATAATTTGCTTATATGTGTGCATGTATGTTTAAAGGAATTCTTAAAATTCCTAAAGAGTAAGTGCATACATCTTTTCAAACATATGCGAAACCATTAGCATACAACCATTTTTTACCATTGATATAAAGCAATGTATATGAATATTAATGTATACATACATTTTACAAATATATGTTGATGCTTTACATCTTTTGCCTGATTCTTACCAAAGACTACATGCGCCAAAAGGTAGAAGATCTCCATTCGACTTTTATATTTATTGCTGAAAAATCAGTTCTCAAAATCGCCTGTTTATTCCAATCTTTAAGAAGATGGACATGGCCTTACGGATCTATGCATGCATTCAGTTAAGAGTATATCCTACACATCAGTCAAAGTTCTTTCTCATTCGGATAAAAAGGAAGAGAAATTTGGTATACGCCTCAGAGCATTTCAATGGTATCATGAATAGATGAAGACGAACATTCATGTAAAGATGAAGATCATGTGCTTTAAATCAGCAAATAGATCGGAATTGTTTTTGATTAAGGTGGATGAGTCAGAAAAAACCTAAGAATCCCTTCTTCCAAGTAAGGTTCTAGATTCGCTTGCATTTCAGTACCATACGGAACTGATGTGTCTCATCCCTACAATGAAATAATAAATAATTTTTTAGAATCTCGAGTTGCGCCCTACAGACGTGATACTTGATGAGCTCGCAACGATCTTTAGACTCTTCTTTACCTCCAGCGAACAGCCACGGAAGAGTAGCGATAGTTGCTTCCTAAAGTTTTTTTTTAAATGTAGCATTAACTGTCTATTAATTGTATTATACTCATCATAAAATATCATTATAACAAGATTATAATTCTGCTAAAATTCTAAAATTTCAAGCCTGTAATATGGAATGCATAAAAGGACAATGAGGGCGTCGAACGATGGAAAGAGCGTCGACAGAAACGTCTCGAGCTTGAGCGGCAAATATGTATCTGGATATCATTTACCTACCTACATATGTTGTGGGCACATGTGTTACATATGAATATACATGCATACATTTGTGCATTGAATCAAGAACATTTCGGTGTAACCAGATTTGACCTCGAACAACGACGGGTGCTAAAGCGATCAAAGCGCACGGAATGTAGACAATGAAGAGTGGAACTGTTAGCTGCAAAATTATTATATATAAAAAATCCCGTCCTCTTTCCCACTTTTTACTGTACCTGAAGAATGAGAATATAGAAAAAATGCTGCTGCATTTTTAACGTCTTCCGAGAGGCGGCAGTGGATTGACTGGCTGTATCTATAGAAGATTTCTTTGCTAATATGTACATTGCTTCTCTATCTATTTCTCTCATTCTAAAAGCAGATATTTCGATGTCCAACTGTCAGAAACCTTTACGGAGTCGCCGATAAATGCGCACCGCGAGGAAGAAGCTGATGGAGACACAGAAAAGCATGATAGATGCGACCGAGAACGTGCCCAGTGCCGTCTTCCATCGAAAGGAGCCGTCGTGTGGATTCTAAAGTATCCCATTTCTGTATTATACAGTATCTCATTCGCCGAATTTGGAAGAACTTCATAATGAGCGCTTCATATGCACAGACACAAGCTTGATTGGGCAAATTCATGGTGCCAAAGTCTGATCAAATTTTTGGATGCACACAGAAAAGGAAGTTATGTGGAGCGTAACTTTTGTATTGATTCTGAGACGTACCCAATAAAGTGCGCCGATGGCGCGCCTTCCTTCAAACGGCAGATTGCTTAGAGCATCGTAATGTGAGTCATACAAGATGTCGTCGTACTGCCAGAGGAAGCAAAGACTCGAGAACCACATCGCGAACTCGACGACATAGAGTGCGATGAGAAGAAGAATAAGCGCTGGCTTACGGAAAAGCGCGAGACTTTGGGGCCTCAACGAGGAAAAATAATTTTTCTTTCATTTGATGTCGATGAATAAATCGGTAATTGGATATTGCATCAAGAAAAGTGAGAAAAACATTATTTTTTTGACAAACCGCGCCAAAGCGATGTAGCGATAGAGAAAGTTGATGGCGAGCAAGACGAATTCGCCCGAGTAGAGTGCTGAGAATGCGCATTCGCTCTCGGGACTCGTAAAGTATCCATCAGACGCGAGGATAACAACGTCGTCGATAATGGTTATTATCTTCAAAAATGAATTCATAGGAAGTTGATATGCCATCCTTTTGAGGTTTCTTAAAGGAGGTATCCGGGGAATAATTAACCTATATTTTCTTCAATGTGGATAAGTTCATCTTGGCTTATATATATATATATATATATATATATATATATATATATATATATATATATATATAGAAAGTTTGAGCGATCTTCTTTCATTACATTCTGAGCAATAGTAACGTGAAAACTGCAGGTAGAGAATTAGCTACGGTAGGTCAGAGTCGTCCTCCTATTTCGCATGCTCTCTCGACCGAGCGACAGGCAACTTTATGAGCGCGCGCATTCAAAGTGGTTCTCTAGCGCTACTGTATAATTATTCGCCGGATACTTCCTTTAATGCAGATTTAAGCATTCTACAATATACAGTGTTCAATATTCCATTCTTTTTCAAATCAGAATACTGGGTCACAGAGGACGTGATAAATGGAGTAGAGCGTGTTGTATGCGGCGAAGATGAGAAGAAAGTAGCGGTAGGCCCCAAATTCTTTACGCGGTCGCGCCAAAATGAGGTACATTAGCATGAAGTTTGACGCTATTGAAGTGGCTAAAAAAATAGTTATCTTATGCTTCTTAAGGTACTGAAGATAATTAAGCATGAACCAACCAAAGAGAATGTGCGCCAAAAGCTCGTAGATGCTCATTCTTACTATCAGTATTTGATAGCTTTCAAAATTGAAACGTTTGCCTAACACTCGAGAGTAGGTATAGTCGTTGACATTCAGTTGGCTTTGCAATAAAGTGGGAATCACAGATTCATGCTTCATGGGTGCCGATGTATCCCAACAAAAGGAAATTGTACTCATAATATACTCCAAACAATTCATTTGACATCAAGAAAAAACTACAACTTTGCGCAGACATTCAAAGCACACAATTGATTCCCTGAACATTATTTGCCCTGTGTATGGTTTGGAGAACTGCCTACGCCATAGTGCATTTCAATGGCCTGTCATAATCAGACTTCAGTCACACTTTTCTTGTCTGGATATCAGAATTTTCTCACAAAATTATACAGCACCCAAGGACATTAAATTTCGCGCAAACCTTTACAAGACTGATACTGAAACGTTAGGCATTTTCTCTTCTCAACATTCTGATGAAGATAATCTATTGAGTCTAAATTTTTAGCTTTTTTGTATCGTTTTTTTTAGCTATACACGGTAAAATACGGACTATACATATGTATGTTCCTGCCGGGTCTTCGTGATATTATTGAACTGTGCATGTTCATAGTTACTTAATGCGAACATGACTCTGTTCCGCTTCTGTCAACATTTATGCGTGAGCGTGAAAAGTCGATGGTCTATTGTTCTTTGTTAGAGAAAGCGTCCAGCTTTGACGAGTACAGGAAGAATGACGTTATCGAACGTCCTAGTGGCGCGGAGTAGGAACTGAAGCGCGGCGAGTATCGGATGCTGCCGTTGTTGAACAGGAAGCGGAAGTTGTTTTCGACCTCAATTTCGCAGACCAAACAGAGAGCAGTCGAAAAAGCTCGCGTCTACAATTATGAATGTTGAACAGAAGAATTTTGTAGTCAGCATGCATAGGATTTCTTTCATCTCATGTAATGCGATATATACATATACATATGTATGTACCTATAAAATGGTATTAAAATGAGGACGATTATTGCATCGAATGTTGGAAAAAGCGTTGAAATGAACGTCTCAAACTTCACTGTGAATCATTGAATCAGTCAATGAATAGTTGAATACATTGATGAAAAGAAAGTTGTCAGACCTCGGAAAAAGATCGGTAGAAGAGAGAATGTAATACAGGGCGTGTACACAAAGATGAACGGAATGGTGAGCTGAGAAATTGAGGCGCAAAAAATTACACTTTAAATTCCCGCGCCTTCCACCCACCTGAAGCATGAGTGTGTAGAAGAAGGTCCTCTGCATGTTTAGCGTTCGCCGCGATGCAGCAGAGCGCCGGTTGGCAGCTTCTGAAATCATTGACAATGCTCTCTATCACAAATGTAGAGAATCAGAGAGAGACAGAGATAGAGAGAGAGAGCGAGAGAGCGAGAGCGCGAGACAATGAGAGAGAGAGAGAGAGAGAAAGAGAGAGAGAGTTTCAGACCACTACGAAGTCGTCTATAGATGCGCGCGGCCATTGTGAAGCTGCTCGAGATGCAGACCAGCATAATCGAAGCGATGGAAACGGTGCCTAGTGCTGTCTGCCAGCGAAAGGAGCCGTCATATGGATTCTGCATACACTGCGTGAAAAACAAAGGTACTATTTTCTCTCTCTTACCATTAGCAATATTTTAGTATACGACACGAGGATTACGACGTCGTCCATGATCGTTATAATCTTCAATTGAAGACGAAAATTAATTTTTTTTCTTTTCCTCGGATAATTCTTCCTTCTTTTTTAAAACATGAATTGCTAATAATATTTAATAAATCCTATAAAAAGGTGGTCTTATTAATTTGTTGTGAAAAACCGGGTTAGTAGCGAAGTGAATGATAGAGTAGAACGAATTGAATGCAGCGAAGATGAAGAGCATGTAGCGGTAGGTTCCGAATTCTCGGCGTGGTCTCGCCAAGATGAGGAACATTAGAACAAAGTTGGACGCTATCGAGGTCGCTAAAGTGAGAGTCGAGGGGGGGGGGCTTTAATACATACATGTTTGTACATACATACATACATATAAGAAGATGTCAACTAAACAATTTTATATGTTGTCTAAACGTTTGTCCCGAAATGTAGAAAATTGCACTGTTTTAAAATTTTTGCCAAATCAGTAAGAAACAATTTTTTATGCACATCGATTTGTATGTATGCATGTATGTACACATGTACATATGTACGTACATGAAGATGTTCAATCATGTAGAATTTAGGTTGAAAAATAGTTCGAAAAGTGTGAACTTACCAAAGACAAAGTGCGCCAAGATTTCGAAGACTTCCATATGAGCAAAAAATTTGTGAAAAGCGAATCACAACTCAGGTCTGCAAGACAAGTCTTTAATTTAAAGAACTATTCAACAATTAGTAGTACTTATTTTACAGCATGCTTAAATAATAAACCGGAAAAAAAATCAGAATAGATGTTGCGCTCCAATGAACTGATGCCAAATTCATGATAAATCTGTTGCAAAACAGATATTCCAGCGATGATTCCATTGAATTCGGGCTACGATTCTTCTTTTTTTGGGAATAAAATGTTGATATTAAACTTTTAGTATCTCACATTGAAAAATAGAACCCCTCCCTCTAATAGAACCCCTCACTCTAATAGTGCCCCCCTCTCGCAAGGGTATTGAAAAATAGAACCCCTGGGGGTACTAATAGAGAAAATACGGTATATATATATTATATATATATATATATATATAATATATATATATATAGGGTGTAAGGTTTGCACGCAGAACTCACTCATTCTTTGCCTTACGCCGCTAGTTTTTAATATTCACATGTCTTCCCTTTCCGTCCTTTTTTCATTTTAATCTTTCATTCGTCTGTTTTTTCTTTCTTTTGGGGACATAATTTGTGTTTTGCACTCTATTTTCCTACTCTCCAATTATTTGTTTGAAAATCTTTTAAGCTGTATCGCCGTAATACCCACATTCTTTCTTGAGCAAATACAAAGATCATGTGGAGTAACAGAGAAAAGGACACGATAGTCAGACGGTAAAATCTGAATCGGTAACGTGCACTGTTCTGTCGAGCTTGTTTCCCTGGTGTACGCTGTCTACTTTTTCCGCAACTTTGATACCGTATTTTCTCTATTAGTACCCCGGGGGTTCTATTTTTCAATACCCCTGCGAGAGGGGGCACTATTAGAGGGAGGATTTCTATTAGAGGGAGGGGTACTATTTTTCAATATGAGACACTAAAAGTTTAATCACAACATTTTATTCCCAAAAAAAGTAGAATCGTTGCCCGAATTCAATGGAATCATGGCTGGAATATCCGATTTACAACAGATTACTCATGAATTTGGCATCAGTTCATTGGAAAGAGCTATTGGAGGGGGGGGGGGGTTCTACTAGAGGGAGGGGTTCTATTTTTCAATGGCATTTTAGAGGGGGTACTATTAGAGGGGGGGGGGGGGGTTCTAATAAAGGGGGGGGGGTACTAATAGAGAAAATACGGTATCTTGTTTTTAACATTCTTATACTTCCGCGATGTCTCGGGACAGAGATTAATAGTCACCGTTGTATTTATTTTCACATTGTGCATGTTTTCAATACGATTATTACATGGCTACGGTCAGCGAAGATTCGCTACATTCTATATCGATTCCTTCTTCTCATAGTTATCATAGTTATTCAAGGTGATTAGATTCGTGCCGCTCGCCCATCGGATAAGCTGTTTGAAGGAGGAGATACAACGTGTCCTAGATTCACCGGGCACGAACAAAACATTAGCGATAGTTGCTTCCTGCAATTTCAAGTAACGTTTTTTTTTTACTTAAACATAACGCTTCAACATACGAAACCTGTAATATGGAATGAAAAAGAGCGTGATAAGGGCGTCGATCGTTGGAAAGAGCGCACAAATGAACGTCTCGAGCTTTGCCGGCAACCAAATGCCTATAGGCATATTCTTTTCTTAGGTTTTTAAATATCAATTCATATTACAATATATATAAATTTTTTTTATGAGATATTAAAAAAACATCTGTTTTAATGGTATACTATATAAAAGCACAAAGAAAGGCGAGGTAGTCATTAAGAAAGGACACTGACCTGGAACAATGACCGGGAGCACAACTAGAATAGCAACTGGCAAGTAGACGACGAAGAACGGAATGATCAGCTATGATTTTATAACCAGGGAATTACTTTTGAAGTCACGCACTTTCCTCACAATTTGAAACTGAATCTAACTTGAAGCATGAGTGTATAGAAAAAGTTGCGCTGCATTGCCAACGTCTTTCGTGAGGCGACCGTACTCTGGCGTGAATTGTCTGTAAAAAGTGAAGAAGAAAGTCTAATTAATGAACTTGGCGTCTTACCAATTTAGAACTCTTTCCTTTTAGACTGTCTCTATTCCTTTGTTTTTTCAAACTCTCTCGCTCCCACAATTCCTTCTTTCACTATTTAACTTTTTTATCCACGTCCTACATATTCTGATCGCGGTATTTTTTTTTACATTATCAATATAGTTTATTACCTTTCTCCCCTTTTTGTTTGATATTTTATTCAGATTTTAATCAATGTTAATTTAATCATAACGGGAAAAACAAAAAGCTCATCTTAACCTCGATTAAGTTGCCTGTAAATGAGCGTCGCCAAGACGATGCTCACCGAAATGCAGCTGGCCATGATTGAAAGGACGAAGAATGCGCCGAGGCCGGTGCGCCATCGAAAGGAGCCATCGATCGGATTCTGGAGATACTATATTTTTCATTTATCTTTTCTAGACATCCTTAACGTGAGCGATAATGTGTCTATAGAAACGACTGTCAAAGAGAGGAGTTTAATAAACTAGGAAAAATTAAGAGGTGGAAAAATTTCCAACAAGTACTGTTAACAACCATTTGAAGCCATTGTTCAAACTAACCATAAGAAAAACTGTCTTGTAAAATAAGAGAAAAGAAAATGCCTTTTTTAGACTAGTTGTAAAATAAGACAGACCCAGTACATCCCGCCAATCGCGCGCTTTCCTTCATGCGGGAACGTTCGAAGGAGCTCGTAGTGCGTGGCGTAGAAGATGTCGTCAAACTCCCAGATGTAGCAGATGCTCGTGAACCACGTCGTGAACTGGACAATGTAGATGAAGACTAGAAGAAGAATCATGGGCGGCCGGCGGAAGAGCGCAATCTTTTGCGGCCTCAACATTATTTATTATAGTTACACATTTATAAAAATTTTCATTCATGTTAATTATAGTTACACATTTATAAAGTTTTCATCCCTTCTTCTAGGCCTCTTAAAAATAGGCTTATTGATGAGTCATCATATCTATAGAAGAGAAAAGACCTCCCTTTCTGTTGCGCACTAACCTCACCATGGCGATGTAGCGATACAGAAAATTTACAGCAAGAAGATAATATTCGCCAGAATACATTGCAGAGAAAGCGCAGACACTCTCGGGGCTATTGAAGTAGCCGGTGGACACAGCGATTAATGCGTCATTGTAAACTAAGGCTATCTTAAAAATCACATATGTAATTTCTTGTAATTCAAGTCTCTTTGTGCACATTCTATGTGTTCGCTGTTTTATTTCAAAATATTTATTTAAACTTAATATTTATTGAATTAAGAAACGTTTCTCTACACTATGCATATATAATTGCAAAAGAAGTACCGGATCGTCGACGAAATGAGCAATGGAGTAAACTGTGTTGTATAGTGACAGTATTAAAAGTAAATAGCGGTAGGCGCCAAAATGCAGATGAGGACGCGCAAGAATTAGGTAGATTAGCAAGAAGTTTGTGCATAGCGCGGAAACTAAAATAAATGAAGATAATAACATAATATGCAAGTTGAATACAGTAATTTCATGTATCTACATATTTAATAAGCTACACATCAAAACTGAAGCAGAATTTATGAGTAGTTGTACATATATCAAACCTTAAAAAATTAATACAATGAACATATGTACAGTCCCGCTCAACATTGTTGGGTCCGGTATTAATAGTATTAATAGTATTAATATAAATAATACAAACTGGAATAGCGCGCTGAATACGCATTTTCGTGCCATTTCGAGTAGGAGTTTACCTATTTCGACCATGGAGATTACGACTGTGAAGACCGTTTTCAAAAATATGCTGAAATGGCTGAGATCTCATAATATTGCATTTAAATTGGCTGTGCTTGGGTTCCAAACGGGCTGGCTTCAACTCCTGGACTACAAAGTGCAAAATAACGTGAAATTTTCAGAGCACTTCTTACCTTTCTTGAATTTCTTGTTTTATTTAGTTTGAGTTTCTCATTTTGTTTATGTATTAACGACGAAAAAAGCAAAAAAAAATTTCGTGCTTGCAAAAATCTGTTCTCAAAAGGGTAACGAACCGAGACCTCGAGACTGCCGTTCAAAGACTTACCAATACTCTACAGACGGTACAAGCAGATTTGATGATACCTTTCTTTGGACAGCGTCGATTGCCTCACAAAGGAAACGTCGATTCTGAACACTCTCTGTTTCCTACTTTAGTGGGAAACAGAGAGAGAGAGAGAGAGAGAGAGAGAGAGAAAGGCGAAAGAAGGTGCAGCGTCGACTACATCTACTCTGCGTCACCGTTTCAAGGCTGAAGCTACGGTATGTCGTTAGACCAACGATTTTTTCTCATTGTCAGCTAACAACACCTCTCTCTCTCTCGCTCTCTCTATCTATCTCATTCTCTCTCTCCCGCTCTCTATATCTCGCTCCACCGGTCTCTCTTTCTCTGTCTCCCTCTCTCCCTCTTTCTCGTTCTCTCGCATTCCCTCCTGACATCGCTCTCTCTCTCTCTCTCTCTCTCTCTCTCTGTCTCCCACTAAAGAATGAGCCAACGTGTTCATAATCGGAGTTTCCTTTGTGAGGCAATTGATGCTGTCCAAAGAAGGGTATCATCAGGGCAGTTTGTATCGTCTGTAGTGTATTGGTAAGCTTTGAACGGCAATCTCGAGGTCTCGGTTCGGTACCTTTTGAGAACATATTTTTGCCCGCAATAAATTTTTTTGTATTTTTTTTTAGTCGTTTATACATAAACAAAATAAGAAACTCAAAATAAATAAAGCAAGAAACTCAAAAAAGGTAAGAAGTGCTCTGAAAATTTCACTTTATTTTGCACTTTGTAGTCCAGGAGTTAAAGCCAGCCCGTTTGGAACCCAAACACGGCCAAATTAAATGCAATATTATGAGATCTGAGCCATTTCAGCATATTTTTGAAAACGGTCTTCACAGTCGTAATCTCCATTGTCGAAGTAGGTAAACTTGTTCGCGAAATGCCACCAAAATGCGTATTCTGCGCGCTATTCCAGTTTGTATTATTTATATTAATACTATTAATACTATTAATAATGAACCCAACAATGTTGAGCGGGACTGTATGTATATAATATGCATATAGTATTAATTTTATTTTTATTTTTGAAGCTTGTGTGGGGACCATTTCTACTAACCCAATGCAATGTGCGTCATAATGTCAAATGGATCCATTGCTTTAAGGAGGCGATTTAAAAATCGATTACGCTGTTATAGATCTACACTTTTGAGAAGTGAAGAAGTCTCTATCAGCATCGACCGGACATCTGAACAGGTCCGTTAAAATAAGAAAAAATTATGTTTTGGCCCATAGTGACAAACAGTATATTGTCTTTAATCAGCGTTAAATATGGTTTGCTATTACATTAACTTGGAAGTACTCAGGAAAGTTATTAAGAAAATCCTTGAGATATCATGAGAAAATATGAATTGGATAGAAAGAAATAAAGTGGAGAAATCTTATAGAGTAGACCACAGCTACCTTCAAACTGAAGCGAGATGTATTGCGGTACAAAATTGGATGCCAATCAAAGCTCAAGAATGAAAATATAAAGTGCGGCAAACAACAATGAGATCTCTAGAACTTTGTGGCAAAGAACAGGGAATCCAGACATAACAAAGGAGACAAAAAGAGGTGAATAATGCAGTTGACATCGTCACCATCCCTGAGGATACAAATTTTGATATGAGATCTCAAAAACTTTTTTCTCCTACTCAACTACATTTACATATACATAAGACGCGATTTGCGAGAGTATCAAAATGGCCGGGGACCCGGCAAAATTAGATTTCGCTCAAAAGCTCTTTATAGGTACTTTTTAACATGGCGAAACGATTGGAATAGGTCCGGGAGTCTGAAATCGCCATTTTAGCGAGCTGTGCGAGGTTTAAAATTCGAGAGCCCGATGAAACGTGCCGAGATGGTCGCACATTCGCGTTCGCTGTTTCGCACGCAATAAAGCAATATTCGTGAAACTTTTGTCTTAAATAGACAAGATATTGCTTTATAAAGCTACTAAAGTAGAATTTGAAAATATTCACTTTTATGGTCTCAGCGGCCTCAAGAATTTGGAGAGGCGGCTCTTTGGCTTCCTTACGACGATTCTCTCGCAAATCGCGTCATATATTTATTTATTTATCGTACATGAAATTAATATTTCGATGTGACAGCACAAAATATAGGAAGGAATGTTTGCTTAAATCGAATGATCTAATATGTTGGGGAGGAAGGGGGGGGATAGGGAATCGACGCACACGAGTCGTACCAAGCCGGGGGCGCCACTGCCCGGCCTCGTCTTTGCCAGTCGTACCAAGCCGGGGGCGCCACTGCCCGGCCTCGTATATATGCATACTCTTATGAGCAGTCTAATGGTGCAATGAAAATGCTCAAGAGATGTTTGTTGTTGTAAAAATGTTTGTGTGCTGTTTGTAAAGAAATTTATTCAAATCTAAAGAAACAATATGAGGTATGACATCCTTCAAACTAACGAAGCCTTTTCACTATTCAGTGAAAAGAATGCCAAGGTAGAAATAGTAACTTTTATAGTCGTAGAAAAAAAAAAAAAAAATTTGGTGAGACCTTTGATAAAAGTAATTTCAAAACATGTGAAGAAACATTATGGACGCACTATTTTCAGACAAGCATACAAAGAGATTCAGAAACCAAGAGAGATTATATATTGCAGCTCTTTATAATTCAGGGAGACTTGTTGCGTTTATTGGACGTTAAAAGTTGCCGTCAAAAGAACACTTGTCACTTGATGCTTCATTTATCCTGTGAATGTGACCTGCAGGTGGTCGTCTAGACGAGCGAGCATGGAATCTGCCAGCATCTTTCTTCTTCGACAACGCATGAGATTTCTGATAGAAGTCTAGCCAGCATATTATTGTTAGTGACCAAATGATATTCACAATAGAAGAAGATCAGTCATATGGAAATATTAGTTTGGAATGCGACAATGATGATCATGTGCCATATTTCATTCAGTAAACCTGTCAGGTTTTTCATCTGTTAATGACATGGAAGAGTTGAATTCCCTGGCTAGTACAATATTTTGTTCCACACAAGAAAGTTTCACATAAAGTCTTTATACGACGCAACGAGTTATATACAAGTTTTGAGCACTACTGTTGTTCGTGATGGAAATAAATATGTACATGAACACATACATATGTATGTATGTAAATACATATATTAAAATTGCTCCTGATTGACAAGCCTGCGCAATTCTCGCCTTATTTTCCCAGTATTATTCACATTAAAGGATCATGAAACTCAACTGAAATCTACACGTTTACTCTTCCTAATCTGCAGTTTGGCGAGAAAATCGCTTCAGGATATTTCAAAATAAGAAAAAAGGAAGGACGAAATAGCTTCAGACCAGCAGGCTGTGGGAAAGACACACACAGCGCAAATAGTTCCGAACTATTATCACGCTGCGGATAGTTCGGTTTCATTGTTCACCCTGACCGAACTATCGTGCCAGCCGGTGATGAACTATTGCCAGCTTTTCCGGCAATAGTTCAATTCGCTTCCTCACTGTTGAACTATTCAGAGGATTTTTAACATTCGAATGACATTTTTCCCCACCAATCCCCTTCCATTCTTCTTTAGTATCTTCAACACACTAATACCAATGAGCATTTTAGCGAGCGTATTTCACAGGTTAAGACGAAGAGAAATAGGGGACGAGAAACATGGGGATGGTGCACGTGACAAGTCTCCGCGGCGTTTAGAGTTTATAAAAAAACAACCTGCTGTTTTCATTTATTTGTGCACTGAAAATCGATTTGAATTGCAAGCTTGTTGAATTCTCCGAATGAACGATTGAACAACTTTATATGACCTTTAAGAACACCGCGATAGTTTACAGAAATGAGCAAGATCTTTAAAACGAGCAGTAATATACATTCACAACAATATGTGTTGGCAATACACAAGCAGTTATGAGTGGAGGTGGTGAGAGATCGATCGAGGAAGTGGGGATAAGGGTGGTTGCGGTGGGCCGAACGGGGAGGTAGGTAGGTTATTTAGGTGACGTCATTCTTCTTCTTCTTCTCTTCTTCTTCAACTTCAACGCTGTCGACTTCATCTTCATCATGGAAGCTGTTGGGAAGTCTGAGGGCCCCTCCGACATATTCGGGCACGGGAGGTGGCTGTTGGGTGGAGGACCCATCGCTGAGTGAGTCCTCTAGTCTCACGTCCTCCTCTTCCATCGGGGGCGGCAACTCGAGTCCAGTGAAGCAACTAAAGTAGATCTTCTCGATAAACAAACAAAAAATGGAGAGAGAGAGGGGAGAGAGAGAGAGAGACTACGAGAGAGAGAGAGGAAGAAAAAGCGAAAACCTATAGGAAGTGAGACAGAAACTAAAGAGATAGAATAAACCTTTCCAGTCGATTCAACGGTCGAATCAAGCAGTGAGAGGGCGCCGTTGACCATTCGATTGAAGAAGTCGACAGCAGACACGAGCCAGTCGGGCAGAGTCGGGAGGTCGATTTGAATGCCGGTCTTGTCAGAGAAGACAGCCAGCTTCTGCTTCTCCATTTCCAAGTCGAAGCCAGAGAACAACGAGTACAGCGACAGCAAGGCACCGACCGGCCGCGTTTCCTTCAACGTCGCCCACGCCTTATCCACGATGCCGGCCAGCCAACGCTGATCCTTGCCGTAGCGAATCCTGCCGCACGATTAATCTTACTCGAGGACATGGACAAATGTCTAAGACATGTCCAAGACATTTTCTGAGGTGGCAGACAAATGTCCCGGACACTATGGAATAGTCCTATATTAATACACGGGTCTTCTATATGACACTCGTGTGTCTTTGAAATGTCTCAGACACTTTTGGAAAAATATTTTGTCCTGGACATCGAGAATGTCCGGGACAATGTCCAGGACATCCTCTGGAGACGAGAGAGTGTGCAATTTGAAGAGAGGCGAAACAAACACGCTGAATGTCATTTCGTGTCTCCGAGACAAAAGTTATGACTTTGTCTTATTGAACGCGCAATCGTACTGTTTATGCTTACTGTAGCAACCGCTTTTGGCGCGAGAAGCGGCTTTCAAAAAGGATATTTCTTTTACTGCATTTTTTATTACTTTCATTTACTATAATTCTGTGAATTATTATCGAGTGTTTTTCATTATTCTTATAGATGAGTTCCGCCCACTTAACTGGCGAGCAGAAGAAGCTGCTGCTACAGGAGATTATGAAGAGGAAACATATACTGGTTGAGAACAATCGGACTCGGCAGCCTGAAGCAACTGCAGACAGGCCTGGGCGGATATTCGACTCTACGCCCAGATCAAATTTGAGTAAGTGTTTTGTAAAGATTATATGTGCCTAAAACGGGCAAAATCTCTAATGCATTTAGCTTTTTCTTGTTTTATCTATGCACCTTTAATTTGATTTGCACGATTTGTGAATTATTTAGTTAAATTTCAGTCGCGAGGTAACTGACGCTCAGTTGAAAAAGATGCTGAGCAGGGCCACGGCGGATGCCAGAGCAGCAGCAGCGAGGCGGGCAAGGTTGCATATCATTTGCAGTTGAAACATTCTTGTTGCAGAGCTGTGTTGAGTGCTTTTAATGGCTAGCTTTTAAATTTAAAAAATGAAGCGGAGCTTAAATCCGTCTTGCAATCTAGCTGTTTTCTTCCAATATTAAAGTACAATTCGAATAAATGTATTGAATCTGCATATCTTGCAGCGAAATCTATTTATCATTGGCATTCCGCAACAACTTTGTTTGATGTTTTCTTCACATAAGCCCTATTTTGTGTTACAGGTATGCGGGAACGACGGGCGGAGGCGTTGACTTCGATGAAGAAGAAGATTTGGACGAGATGGAAGCTCTGGATGATGATGCCACTTCAAGGATGATGGTAGATTACTACGGCGAAACCCCGGCGTTCGCAGGAATCAAAGATGGCGCCGAAACACAAGTTGGGAGGGTTAGAATTTGTTTGTAACTTTATGTAAAACTTTTGCACATTGGGAATATTTTTTTTAAGTTTAAATGTTTTCTTTCGGGCATTGGGAGCATGTCATTCCCGTATTTACTTTTAATTTTTAATGTGTTAAAAATGATATCACTTTGAAGTACGAATTTAAGAAGAGGTCGCCGCCATCCGTCTTAGACGAGGATGACGCGGATGAGGCATCAAGCGTCCGCGGCCCGCGACTCCCTGCTAGGAAGTCATCTGTTGGAGAGCAGCAGGCAGCATCGAGCTTCCGCGCCCCGCGACTCCCTGCAAGGAAGCCATCTTTTGGAGAGGAAGGGGAAGAATCGAGCTTCCGCGCCCCCCGAGTTCTCGCTAGGAACGAAAGATTCCTGGCAGGACAGGTTCTTTTGAAACATATTCCACGAATTTTCAATTACTATCGATTTTAATTTATTTTCTTTTATTATTATTGACCATAAAAAGTACGCATTTTCATTTGAGGAGGAGTATCGTTCACCTGGCACGAGTCGAGCAGCTTCAGATGCTCTTCTCCGCCGTAAGCAGCTTGAACTAGTACAGGTTATTGTTTAATCTTTCTTAAATGAGTTGAGTTATCCGATTCTTTTTTATCTTACATGATCATATTTGGTTTACTATACGGTACACTATACCGTAACTTATACGGTACACTTTCGTACATACGGTACACTTTCTTTAAATATTTCCTTTTCATTAAGTACATTCTTTATACAATATTTTCATTAAGACGGAGATCGAGGCATTCGCCGCAATGAAGTCTGCCATGCAGACCATGTCTGCTATTGGTCAGAAGGTAGTCGAGATGATGGAGACGGCGACGAGCTTCTTCGACCGCAGTACGACGTACGAACTTGTTGATGCTCCCCAGTCTCCACGCACACACAACGAGAACTTCCTTCTGCGTACTGCGAAGGAGAATGGTACGCAGTACGTCCCCGCCATATTCGCTGATGGAATGGACCCAGCGTTGGAACCCAGTGTGTCTGGCTCTACCCTTGCCTAGATGTTTTTAGATCAATTTCCCCCTTTTTATCAGTTTACTTACAAGGGAACCGTCTGAAGATAAGTTGGAGAATTTTGATCTCACCTATCCAGATCGATAGTCCAAGTCGAGAAATGATGATAACCATTTTTACTTTTTCCTTAATGGCCTCTGGCGATTTTATATTGATTTTTAAATTTTGCATAAAATCGCGGATTTAGTGACCTTGCCATTGTCAATGTGTCACTTAAGCAATTAAACATGGCCTGCGCGGCGCAGTGGGATGCGCGCTCGCCTGCAGTTTTGAGCGTCGCAGGTTCGAACCCCATTCGGTTCAAATATTTTGCTGCAGTTTTGCAAGTTCAAATTTGAAGAAGTACATAAAGAGAAAATTTTTTCAATGAGAGGAGAGTGCATATACACTTTAAATTGGTGTTAAAAAATTTTTTACTTGTGTATAAGGGCATTCCGTGTTGGATGGTGTTCAATTCGCCCTTGCTTGCGAATCCACTATCAACCTATTCGGTGGGGCCTACCCCAAAAAAGTCGAGGAAAAAACTTTCCCCGAAAATCACCAGAGGGGGTAATTTGGTGCGAGGATTGCGAATATCTAGTTTATTTTTAATTCTGAAGTCATTAAAAAAAATATAGAAATTTGTTTTGATCTCCTTTTGTGGAAGAAGACTCCTTTCTGTTTTCCGAACTGTTTCCTCAACAGGAACTCGGACAGATAGTCTACATACTTCTTGTTGTTTACGCCGTACTTCTTTTTTGGAATTTATACCGCATACCTACTTACCGTAACTTTTTTTTAAATGACTTCAGAATTAAAAATAAACTAGATATTCGCAATCCTCGCACCAAATTACCCCCCTGTGGTGATTTTCGGGGAAATTTTTTTCCTCGACTTTTTGGGGTAGGCCCCACTGAATAGGTTGATAGTGGATTCGCAAGCAAGGGCGAATTGAACACCATCCAACACGGAATGCCCTTATACACAAGTAAAAATTTTTTAACACCAATTTAAAGTGTATATGCACTCTCCTCTCATTGAAAAAATTTTCTCTTTATGTACTTCTTCAAATTTGAACTTGCAAAACTGCAGCAAAATATTTGAACCGAATGGGGTTCGAACCTGCGACGCTCAAAACTGCAGGCGAGCGCGCATCCCACTGCGCCGCGCAGGCCATGTTTAATTGCTTAAGTGACACATTGACAATGGCAAGGTCACTAAATCCGCGATTTTATGCAAAATTTAAAAATCAATATAAAATCGCCAGAGGCCATTAAGGAAAAAGTAAAAATGGTTATCATCATTTCTCGACTTGGACTATCGATCTGGATAGGTGAGATCAAAATTCTCCAACTTATCTTCAGATGGTTCCCTTGTTAGAAGAATGGTGCTCTTTAGCATAGTCATTCTTTCTAAAGATGCATAATAGACTATCATTTATTCAGAGTTAACGAGAATAAAAATAGAATATTTGTATTCAGTTTGTGAGAATAGAAATTTTGTTAACCGTTTGTTGTTGGAACTGTTTATTGTTGGAACAAAGTTGGATAACATTGGGAGTGTTTGTTAGTGTACAACTCAAAGGAAATATATCTAAATGTAGTTAATCATGTGCTGACGCGGGTCAATTCCCACAGGAGGGTGGGGCATTCTTCCGAGAATCACATTTCCGATCGGAAAGCCTCCGGTTACACGATCAATAAGGATGTTATGGAGGACACAGCAGGCATGAATGGAACGAGAGGCCATGGTTGGAGTAAGCCGAATTCTCGTAGAGAGAATGCGGAACCGCGCCTTCAACACTCCAATTGCCTGCTCTACGAGGACACGAACTCGCTTGTGCACGTTGTTAAAGTCACATTCTTGAGGGGTGTTTGGTCTGCGGAGAGGGGTGACAATATGAGCACCATTGGGAAACCCCTTGTCTCCCAAGATCACATATCCGGGAGGTATTGTGCCCTGAGAGATCGCACTTCCTAGTTCCGAAAATCTTAAAATGAAGCTATCGTGGCATGATCCTGGCCACGTACAGTTGGCATAAATAATTCTACCATAAGCATCGACAACAAGAAGGGCATTAATAGCGGTGTACTCCTTGCGGCATCGAAACTGCCATGGCGCGAGAGTGGGTGAGGCGATGGGAATCAAGGTCCCATCCACGATGCCAATCACATCTCAAATAAATTTTTATGAATTTCATAATTTGACTCATTTTAAAACAATTTTTAATACTCATTTAATTCTGTAAAGAGATCTTTTTAAATAATTTGCAAAAAAATAGCTTATTTTCTTTCATTTAAAAACATTTGACTTGTAAATTGGCGCGTTTTGAGAACGCTTCGGCTGATTGTCGGCAGTAAGCGATGGAGTCGACTGGAAACCGAATCGATTCAGGCGAAATCGCCTCAATTCCTGTTATGAGGCGCCAGAGGCAGTTCCTGACGGTAGATTCGCAGCATCCAAGGACGTCGGCGAGAACAATCAATGGAGCGTTGCTGAGCAGATATCGGAGAACAATGAGCACCTGATTCATGCATTCTTCATACTAAACACATTCATAACATGTCTGGTAGTTAACTTGATGAGACGGCGAAATTGTCCAGTTCTTGATCATGTACTGGTTGAGCCAGGGAGAGAGAAGCCGTTTCAGAAAAATGACATCCATGGGGCTAAATCGATGTCGTCGAACAAAGAGATCCTCATTCGGCAGGCACAGCTCAATGAAGTTTCTTCGGGCATACAGCAGATTCGGACGCCGTTGTTGGCTCCCGAAGTTCAAGACGTAACTCGACATTTTCAGACGAAAATTAAATACATTTGACATTAAAAAAGGAGTAAACTATTTAAAAATATGAAAGTTTGGCCTCCTCCCTTCGCTTTCATTTTGGAAAATTTGTCCCTGACATGTCTACAAATTGTCTCTGAAATGTCTTGGACAATAAAATGTCCTGGACATGTCAGAGACGCTTGTCTGTGTCCTCGAGGGAGATTAATCGTGCGGCTGAACTCAGTACGTTCATTGTCTATTTTCATGAAACAAGGACAAGTGGTGGAAAAATGCACGAAAAGATATGAATTTTGAAAAGATATAAAGAAGATAATCTGAGTCGCCGACTATTTTTAAAAAAGTCGTCACATGATGTATGTGACTAAGTAAACACATACAAGAACTAGCCAAGCAGCGTGGATAACGGCGAAGATGTAGATGAAGCCGGAGAGAGTGAGAAGAGCGGAGGCGACGATGTGCGAGTGAGGAGAAGGAGGCTGGTGGGCAGGGAAGGCGCATGCGTCGGGGCCGAGAGTCTCGTAGAGGGGCACGATGACATTCGAATAGGCGTACGTCGCCATCTCAGTCATGATCCACTGCAAAGCAATGTCAACTTACGCACTTGTTATTCTTTTCTATTAGCATTACTTTCATTTCTACTTTATCACTTTGTAATCTAGAGTAATATAATAATAGCTTGATAAGGCTTAATCACAGTACCTCCGGGCAAAAACCGACTTTGTTGAACGTTAAGAGTGCATTATTTATAGCTAGCAAAGGCAAAACACATTAGATGCACGTCAACAAGAAACCCCTGCTGTTCTTTAGTACAACAAGAACTGAATCTAAATGAACCTTGCGCGGGAAGTCCCTTGCATTGGATCCTGAGCAGATGGCCATGGGAATGCCTGTAAAAGGAATCAACAATTTAACAATAAATAAAACAAATTACATTCACGGAGGTAATTTGTTCTTTTTAAACAATGTCTAAAACTGCAGGACTTTGAAACACACTAAAAATAATCAAAGGAAACTAGTTTGGTTAAGCTGCTCTGCAACAGGAAAAGAATTTTAAACAGGAAAACTTTTGTATTTAACGGTCAATGATGAAATAGAAAAGAGGATTCCGTATTCAGCGAGAAAGAATATAGCAGCAATTATTCAATTCCATTCCCGCTTCAGAGTGATGTTATTCAAAAGGAACAAGGTCTTGCCGTTTCAAATCAAAGACCCCAACAAATGGAAGCTTTCCATATAAAAAGGCTGGCTATGAACCTGAAGACGGTGGTGATCTTGTAGCAGCCGGGGCACTTGACGTCCATGAAGAAGGAGTTCGGGTGCTGGGCGAGGCGCTTGAGCTTGCAGCGCACGCGCTCCTTAACCGGGTCCGGATGCAGAATATCACGTGCGAGCGGCATCTTTCAGTGAACTTCCAGTCGAGCGAGCTGCTGGAAAAGTAACTAGTTGTTGGCAAGGTTCCAAGAATGATTTGACTCAAATTCGAAATATGACGTTCATGATGCAATATGCCGGCTTTAAGCGAACAAATAGCAATCAGCACTATGTTATCCGTATTAAAATTTCAGTGTCAAAAATAAAACGATAAAACACAAAGTATTTAGCTTTTAGCATAAGACATTGTGATGAAATATCGCTGTTTCCAAACACATTAAAAAAATTTGAAAACTCACGAATGCTAGCACAATATACGGTTCATTAAATGTGCGTAATGCATAGTTGTATGAAACATTAGAAATAAAATAAGAAAATGAGAATGAAAGAGTGAATAACCTCGAGTAAACATGACATTGGTCGAGCCGACGGAACGCAACGCGGTTCGGTCCAGAAGGAGACGGCTCACTCGAAGCTGGCAGCTTGTAATGAATAAAGTGGCCAAATAAAAGTTTTTAAAACGAAACAGTGAAAAGCGGCATTTCAACATGAAATATTTGCACTGCAAAACTCAAGCTGAGAAAATTTTGTCAAAATGCAAATTCAAAATTCGCGCTCTCGCGCCGCTGCGCATCAACACAAGTATATGGAAAGTGCGAGCTTGCTCGGCTTTCAAACGAGTTTCGACGCGTTTTCTTCGTTCTTTTTTTTTATATTTCGTTGTTCCGCTTAATAAAAAGCATTTTTAATGCAATTATTCAATGTTATTGATATCATAAGCTTCTTTTAGTGGCGACATTGTGGAAGCCGTCGGAGAGCGGCTCCGCCGGCGCCACGGGACGCGAGGGCCTACATCTTTGGTTTGTTTGTGATTGATTGTTTTGGTTTTTATTCTTTTTTTTGCTAATTCAATTCACACTGTTCGGGGCTATGCCCCTGATTTCTCAAATTATTGCCCCTTGTCCGCTTTTTATGAACTTATAACACTTGAATTTGGTAGAAATCCTCTATCACTTTGATTCGGCATTTTTTTATGCAGATCTGCGTGAAGTCCGCGCGCACTGTGGCGCTTGATGATTCGGCCGACTGGACGGTGGCCGTCGAGAGGGGATCCCGGCGACGAGCAGTGGCTCGTCTTCGCGGGTTTGTCTTGACTTTCTTTTCTATTGGATATACCTGGCAGAGCCAAGGGTACTCGCAATGGGCGCTGTTCTTTTGTGTTTACAAGCAATATGTAGGCGCTATAGTAGTGTATTACATATTTTTTTTCTGCTTTAGATTTCTTCAATTTTATTTTTCCTTTCATACATTATATAAATTTTTTTATGTATTCCTTTTGTATTCCTTTTTCAAGATCGGGTGAGGTAGTGTTGCCAAAATGCTTTAGAATATTATTTGAATGTTTATGATTTTGGGTATTCGATAGGAGGCGGTAAAACTCTTTCAGCTGTTTGTATGTGATTGGAACATTATTGGATTCAATAATGTAAGAAGGGTTACGATTCTTTCGAGGTTAAGGATGGGAATTTGTGTGAAATTCTTGGTTTATTTATTAAATTTGTTTAACTACTCGAATTAGAGCGGGGATATCTAATGTGCTTTTGGTTTTTTTTAATAATTTGGATCTTTTTTTATTAATTGAAATATATTCTACTTTGTAGTTGCATTCGGAGACCTCGGCCGCCGGCGCCAGCGATCACGAGGTGCGACGGTATCAAAGGTTTATCTTTTTTATAAAGACATGTTCAACCTTTATCAACCATTAAATGTATCATAACTTATTTTCATTTTTATTCTTATAATTTATCATTTTCGTGCATCCCTTAAAGCATTACGCCAATACATGTGCGATAATCTTGGCTTGTGTTCCAGCCGATGTTGTAAGTAGGGGGATTGATGAGTGAAGTGATATACCATGTTACTGGGTAGAGTTTCTTTACTTCCTTCGCTGCTTTCTTCCATCCTAACCTTTCCTACTATTACAGTTTCGTGACCTCCCCGGGTTCCTCTCCGAGACGCCCTTCGCCATCTCCCTCCCGCTTTCTACATCCTCAATGGCAGCTGCACCTCGGCGTTCATTCCTGTTCACCACCACCACGACCACCCCCTCGACAGCTCCCCGACGTTGAATAGTTCTGTGGCCCCATTTGATTGTTGCAAACCATGTTTTTTTTTGTACATTGATTGTGAACGTGATAAATACTGCTAAAAATAAATTGGCAGTGTTTTTATCGCAGTTTATCGTCTTGAATGAAAGAAATAAGGATGGAGGGTGGATGAAAGTAAAAGAGCATGGAATAGCGGTAGGGTAGCAGAGAAGGAGGGGGGGGGGGGGGGGGGGTTGGAGCGAGGGCGGACCCGCTGCCAGGGTGGGGTGCCGGGTAACCGTAATAGTTCGGCCATGCCGAGCTATCGCGGAATAATATTGGGTTCCTTTTAGATGAGCTATCGATAGAAGCGTGAGGGCGAACTATTTAGTTCCACAGGAGATGGCGAACCAAATAGTTCTGCCTTATAGTGCGGCCTCATAATACTATCTGCGCTGTGTGCAGAAAGGTTCAGAAAGCAAGAGAAATCAGAGGTTGCATTTTCAATAATTTCGTGAAGCTTGTTTTGTTTATGCATACACTGTCGAAAGCTTCCATGAAAAGAACAGCTTTCACTTTATATTTCATTTATGTTGTGACTCGCAAGTGGTCGTCTAGAAGAAATCCGGCAGCGATGACCTTTAAAACGGAAAGTATTAGTTAGCGTCGCGGAAATGACGATCATGTGCTATATTTTATTCAGTAGACTTCTCAGCAATTACGTCTGATAATGAAACGGAAGAGTTGAATTGTCTCGCTATTTTTCTTCCTTAGGTGAGATGTCCAAAAGGAAGATAATTTGATATTCTTGTCAATTTACGCATACACTTGACAATCGTACCTTTTCACAAGTTTCACATGAAGCGAATATACGACGCAACGAGTTACGTTATACACTCATCTTGAGCAGGACGGATCTTCGATATGAAAATTAAAACATATTCACATCCTCTTCATATCTAAAAGCCTGCGCAATTGTCTGACGAATGCTCCTTATTTTCCATGTATAAGTCATACTAAGGAAGCAAGCAACACAGCTGTAATACATTTTCCTGGCAATTGCATTCGCGTCTTTCTAAATCTCATGCTCTCACATCATCTTGCAAGGCAAGAACGAGCAAATTCAAGCTTGAGTTTTTGGGAACTTAAACAGGCTCCCACCAATGGCGCAGCGTACACTAGAGCTTGTGCTCACGCTCTCCGGGACGGGGCTAGCAACCTGCACGAATGGTCTGCTCGCCTTCCTGACTCTCCAGCCGTTGGCGCGCGCGAGCATCGGCAACTACCGGCTGCTGCTGCTCGCATTCTCCATCTCCAACATTGTCATTGCGCTGGATCACGCTATCATCAGACCGGTTACTTTTATCAAACTTTTTGTAAAAAAAAAATAGTTTTCATTATGTTTTTTAAACAAAACTACGTGTTTGTGCATTTAAAAAATGCATGCATATGTGTATGTGCATACAAAATTAAATTCACGGTCCGTAAATTAGACCGCCTCGCCACGACAGGTCGTCCATTCTACGGCCGGAGTCTACGTCTTCTTCTCCGAACTGGCGACGATGCTTCCGTTCTCTGGCGGCATCGTCGCGTGCTCGACCTTCCTCCTTTTGTTCTACCAGACTTTTGTGCTGCTCGCCTTCCATTTCGTCTACCGATACAACGCTATCTTGCAGTACGCAAACGGAGTCGAGCTTAAAAGTGTTCAAAACTGTGATTTTCATTGCTGATGTTGAAAATTTTAACTTATGTTTTAAAATGTATTCCCGAAAAGTGGGCTACTATTTGGTTAGGTAAATGGCTGAAAATTACCTATGGACTATGGATTGAAGCAATTTTGTTTAGGCCTGCATGCCTCAACTGGGCCAGCCAATGGCGAATCTGGCACGTCTCTGTTCTGGTCGCCTCCATTACGCTCGCCTTCAACACGGCCTGCATGCTAGTTGCACATTTGTGCTGTCGTCCAACAGATTTCTCGGATACGGTACAGTTGAAAATATTTACATAATATAAAAAATGATCTGTATGTACTTACATAAATAACTGTGTGTGTTTATTTGTGTGTGTATTGTCAGTCGCAAAACAATGCTCTTATAATTTTTAGAATTATAAAAACATAAAATGTTATTTTTCATAGCTCATCACCAAGCTTCCTCTGCTTGAATTTTACAATTTTGATGGTCACCGACACTCATATTTTATGCTCATTCTCAAGGTGCTTACGGGTCTTTAAAATTATTAAAATTCTGAAGTAAATTTCAATTTGGATCTTTTCCGCAATCAAAGCAGCTTTGAATCTTTTTTTAGATTCCGGACGGTGAAGGAGGTTTCGTGTGGAATATTAAACACATTACAGCGATATTGGGCTGGACGTCGCTGATTTTATGTATGTCTATCCAACAAAAAAAATTTTTGTTTAAAATTGATTGTTCGACAATTTCCACTTCTTTTAATGTCTTTTTCTTTTTTTAAGCTTCACTCTAACTTCTCTCAGGTACTGTAGTTGTCATCGCATTCTGTACCATGCGAATTCGCATTGCCTTTGGGACCGTGAAAATGTCGCCGAAAACGAACTCCATCGACAATTACTAAAGGCTCTTCTCGTGCAGGTTTCACTTGTTTTTCTTTTCTATTTTTATATATAAGATCAAGATTATGATAAATTTCTTTTCGACACTTGCTCTTAAATTTTAAAAAAATGATAAATGTCTCTTTGCTAGCGATAAATTCTTCCTTGTAAATATAATGCTGACGCAAATGTGGTCTCAGAGAATTTCAAGTGTCAAGTAGTCGGCAGTTTCTGGTTTACTACGCACAAGTGTCGATGATATCGTAAAAAAAATTCTTGACTTGCCTCTGCTGTCATCATTCACGAGTGGCAGACAGCGCCACGAGATATTAATATAGTGACTGGACAACTACTAACTATCACTGGATGCTGAAGACCACTCGAGTTGTTGTTATGTGTTGGTCTTGGAATGCTGTGACGACATAAATAAAAGAGGGAAGGTGAAGAGCTGCTAGCTGCCGTACAATTGAAGCATAGTACAAACACTACTGACTTTGCATTCGGTAAGACATTCGAAATAGTCATCATTCGTGCTCTACCGTAATTGTATATTTGAGACCCATCAAACAGCATTTGAATGAATGGAAACTGAACTTGGATTTCAACATCAATTAAAAACGTGCGCGATACGATGTGCACTAAACATAGACAACACTCTACGAATGGTAATAATAAACTTGAGCAAAAGAAATACTTAGGCCCTCACAATCATAAATATACATACATATATATGCCCTAAAATATAAACAATTGAATTTTTGTTACGGAATTTCGGTCGTTTCAGACGCTTATCCCTACTCTTTTCACGTACATCCCGCTCGCTATAATCGTTTTGGCTCCCTTGACAGGTTTGATGAGTTTACTTTTTAATTATGCATTAATTATGAAATCGCTTAGATATCGACCTCAGCAGAACTGGCGCGCTTTTCATGAGGCTTACTATCATTTTCCCGATCGCGGATCCTGTTGTTGTTATAATGTTCGTCAAGTGTTTCCGTGATCAAATTAGAATGATGACTAAACGCGAACATTCCGTTGCTGTTGATAGCATTGAGGTAAAATATTTAGTTGCGCCGAAATGTATGCTAAATTTGATAAAATTTTAATCATCTGATTTTGTTTCTGTCTTTGTACTTGTTGCATTCCTTCTTTTATTTCGACACAGAATTTCAAGAGAAAGACTATAGACTTTTCTTAGTATCCCCCCTCTCTCTTTTCCTGCTTTTGCTCTCTCTCTCTCTCTCAGGAAGCCAAGGACTGGGAGATGCAAGGCTTCTCGGGCATCCAGTTGGGCCGCGAAGTAGGCGTCGTGGCTGCTGATTTAACTATGACTTTACAAAAGAGTATGCCGCGGGATTCTAGAGCAGACCCGACGGATTCTTTGTTCCCGCATTCCTGCACCAACAAGCTATGACAACAGTTACATGCATACATATGTACATATTTTTCTCTCTGTCTCTTTCCCCAATGCGGGTGAATAAAGTTTTATTGTGTCATTCTTGTGAGTATAGAGCGGATTTTTTTGCTAACAATACGAAAAAATGACAGAGTAGGAAAAAATTAATTTAAAATATTTATTGCATACATATATATATGTATGTATGTAACAAGCCTAAGGCAATTGAAGGAAGATTGAGATTGTACTTATTTATTATGCCTACAAAAATACCGTACATGATGCGCAGAGGTTAGCACAGAATTTGTCTCACAATTCAGCAATTTGGTGCACATGACTGGACCTCTTTTGGCACTATAATTCTACCATTCTGAGGAATACAAAGTGCAAGAATAGCTTTGCGGTCTATTACATTATGCGAATAATATTTGCACGATGTTTACAGTATATGGAAATTCAGATATGCACACATACATATGTATCTGTCAATAAACATAGGTGAGAATCCAATCAGGATGATAGTCAAACTGAAAGAAATACACAGGGAAATAGAATTTCGCTGATCTGACAATAAATTAAAAATCCAACTTAAATTTCACGTGTCTGCAAATATATATGTATGTATATGTATATGTACATACATATACATATATGTATGGAGAAAAATGCAATCCAAATTAGGTTCCATATCACTTCGTGGATTCACAATACATACGAACATATCTATATCTTTGAAAATAAAATCACTCAAAGAAATCTCCCAGCTATCAGATAGCCTACGAACAAATGTAATGCGTTGAGAATAAAATACATTATTATTTATATCATGATTCATCATCCGTATTCTTCATGGTTTCTCTCTAAATTTTACACAGAAAGAAGAGAGCATTGAACAATGAATTGTCTTCTCCTTTCATGTGATGCTTACATTTACACTCTGTAATTGCGATTCTCAATGACGGGATAGAGAGATGAGTGCTGAGAGAAAGGGTCGTCCGATGCGAAATGATGGCTGCTGCTGCTGTTGCTGGCACCGAGCCAATTCGGATTGGTGACACCTCCTTGCCTCGTGCTCATATTCGAAGAGTGCGGCGGAAGGTGGTAGGGATCGAGTGAGGAGAAGGGCGACGCCGAAAAGTCATCTGAATATTTGTATGTATTTAGTATAAAATAAGTGTAATATATATATATTTTTTTAATTATCTTCTATGTTAAATTTATGATATTCACCAGTTTTAATGATAATTTGTAAACAATATGTAAGAAAAAAATCCATTAAAAAAGCTGTCACACCGAAATGGCCTTCGTCAGAGAGCGCGGTCTTGGGAGGTAGGCGCGGCGCCGCCGAGAAGTAGTCGGGCGGTTCGTGTGGCGGCGCGGAAGGCGCCTGCGGCATCGGCGCTGATCCATACGACTGATTGTAGTGCGAAGCTGCTGCAGCTGCTGTTCCTACTGAACGTGAATCATAATTCCATTTTTTTTTAAATTCATTTTCTTTAAAGAAGCGTTAATGTCAATCTTGAATTTGCGTCTTTTTGCGTGACATAATGGAGAGAAGATAAATATATATCATTTAGATAGAGAGAATTTAAAAAAAATACGTTTAAATTTCGTGCTCCTCAAAAGTCGAATATTTGGTCTCAAATGATGAAACCGGCATTTCAGCTAAACATTCAAGTACTATTTGAATTTCTTTCTGACTTTGTTTTATTAATGACGAATCGTTCCAAATTACACATTCTCTCATTTACGGCTTAGATTAGGCAAAACTTTGATCTCTTGCTAGGAGTTTCATGTCTTCGCACCACTTGATTTACTTTTGCTACTACAATCTGGCTCAGCTACATATATTATTTTCACCGCGAAAGTGCAGTGGAAATTATTCAACGACGTCACCATCATTTGCCTATTTTCTCCCCATGGTTCATAGATGTAAGAGTTAATGTGAAGGGGCAAGCAAGGGGATACAATGGAAGCGAAGGAATGAAAAGACTCCAAAAGTGTATTTTGTTGCTTTAAATACTGTTACAAATTTGGATGATACAGCTGGAATGTTTTTTTGCTCACTAGAGAGTTCCTAAAACATATTGAATTAAGCTAGTTTGTAGCGAAATTTCTCATTCCTTCCTGCCCTTCCCCTTATTAAGATAGCCAAGTGCTAGCAATTCAATTGAAATTGTGTTTTCATGGCATTTCTAGTCAATCTCCCCCCCCCCCCGGCTCTCCGTTGAGCGGTTCCTTATGCCTTAGTTGGCGGATGCTTTCCTGGTTCCGGAAATAAACCTGTAAAACGGCAATCCCTCCCTTCGCCTTCTACATCGAAAGGCATAGAATTGGACTACAATAACAGCGTCTTGTTATTACAAGTGCACTGTGAATATTTTTTTCTTCTATTTCAAACTCATTGTTTTTACCATTCGGCGGGCGCTGGAAGACGACGCCGTCGTTGTTGCGGGAGTACGCCGCCGAAAGGACGCCAGCCGCTGGCGCCGGCGTCCAAGGAAGCACGTAGACGGCGTGGCGGATCGACGAGAAGAGACAGAAGGCGATGAGGATGGTTATCGCTGAATTTAGGTTTTTGATTGATTGTTTGTTTATTTATAAATGATCAAACCAATCTATTCATATATATGTATATATGTATATATATAGAAAAATTATTTACAGGAAAAGTTTTGCTTGTATTACTTAACGTTCATAAAAGTATGGACTCATTCGGACTTGGAAACAGCCTATTCAGCATCGGATAGTTGTACATGATGGAGAAGTAGTAGCCTGCGAGATTCTCGCTCGTCTTGCTGCCAAAGAGAAGCGCCATCGAAGCGGCTGAAAATCGATGCCGAGAATAAAAGAGAGAAAATAATTTTTTTACCTCCAAAACATAAACATTTTTATATCTAGTAATAAATAATTACTGTATAAATGTACAAGTGTCGATCTGCTTATTACTATCTAAAACGCTACCGTATCTTGGCATGTACATGCCACATGTAAAAATGGCGTAGAGTAGACAGAAGAAAAAGTGTCGGCGAGCAAAGTAGACTTTCAGTGGAGAAACGCAGTAGACCATCAGCAGCTATATAAATGTTAGAGAGAGAAAGATAAATCGATAATGCTATCAATCTATTTTATTTATGGTTTAAATAAAAAAAACTACAGCTCGTGAAATTACTACTTTATTGATTACTTCTAGGACTATTTCAAAAAACTTTTATTTTTATCTCATAATATTGAGTAAAGTTTAAAAACTTTAATTATTAGAGAGATATTTGAATTAGTCATGAAAACGCACGACGATAATGAGCAGCATGGCGACCGAGAAGCCGATAAACACCATTAGTGCAGTAAGAATGGTCAGGCGACCCGTGCCGCCAACCTTGTATAAATTGTGTTTTGTTTTGTTTTTTTTCCTTTTATTGTTATGTTGATTATTCGTCCAAAATTACCAGTTAAAGCAATTTCCACCCTTTGAAAAACTATTTGTTTCCTCGTTTTCTTAATAATTAGATATTGAATTGAAAAGTACCTCCAGTGAAGCGAGCAAGAGAGCAAAGAGCCATGTTGTGAAGAAGAAGGCTCTAAAAAATCTATCTCTATATCTGGGAAAAAATACTATTTTCATTGATTTCGCGCAGCTACTAAAGCAAGTACATCAAAATTTCAAAATTATTCTGCGCATGAGTATTTTGCATAGTAAAAACAATGTGTTTTTTTTGCATCCTTGCTTCATGTAAGTCGGCGGGATGTTGGCACGCGTGTACTCGTAGAGAGCCGTGACGAGGAAGGTGCATGTGCCGAAGGAGACGTAGAACGTGTTCAGAATGTAGTAGAGCGGGTCGGCGTAGTAGACGAAGGCGAAGCTGATAGTATCTTTGCTTCTCTCTTTCTCTTTCTCTCACCATCTCTCATCTCTCTTCCTCTCTGTCTCTCTCTCTCTCACGCTCTATCTCTTTTGTTGATCACTCCTTTCTCACTCCCGACCCATTTCGCTTCTTCCGATGCTAATGGCTCTTTTCATGACACGTTTCGTTGTTTCTCACGTTTTTTTTCGAGCACATTAGAAATATCCCTCTCCTATCTACCTTAAATCCCTGTAATCTTCTCGCCTTCCTACAGCACATATAATTCTCTCTCGCCTATTCTTAGCGTTGCCTTGAACAAAAAGATAACAATCGAAACATGTCACGTTTATGCCTCCTAGTTTATATACCCCTATATCTCGTTTCTTCAACCTATCTCTCTATCTCTCCTTTGTCCATCTGTCTCTCCTTCTCTCCCTCTCTCTTTCTCCTTCCTCTCTCTCACTCTCTCTCTCTCTCTGACAAGATGCGATTAAGGCCGCTGGACATGAGACACAGTAGAAAGATGACGTCAGTAGCGAGTTGCGCCGTGAAGCAGACATTGAGACAGAAGAGATGGCACGTTATATGGTCGACGGGGCCGAGCCGAGGCATCTCAAGGAGAGAGAAAGAGAGAGAGAGAGAGAGAGAGAGAGAGAGAGAGCGGGAGAGGAAGACAGAAACATATATTTTTTGGCTATTTAATGTTAAATATTACATTTTTAGCACCAATTCGTTTTTATCTTTTCGCATGTCTTCCTCTCATAATTCTTCTCGTTCATATCCCATTCTTTCTTTCGAATTCTTCCTCCCCCTCATACCCTACAAATATGTAAAAATTTTCTTTCCATATTCTCTTTCTTTCCACAGACACTTTTTTGAACACAAACTAATTAACTTTAGTTGTTACTTCTTATTGTATATACATATGTAAATAGATTCAAAAAAGTCCGAGAGAGCAAATTCAATATTAGACACCTGAAAAGAAAGCCGACCGCGCAGCAATATAGGACGTAGTAGAAGAAGGTGAGCCCGTTGCCGACGCCAAACATTTCGACAGCCTCGAAGGTCCCCATGAAGGAAGGCTACGGCGACCTTTCTTGAGTAATCTCCGCCTTAAACTTCTTTTTTTCCTCACTCTAAACATAACTACTTTCGCGCGAAATGTTTTGAGAGTCAATGACGCGGATTTTTTTTTTCCTTTATACAAGATACAAATTAAACGACGCACACTGTTTCCTTCGAGCACAGGCCTATGGAGGGGCAGTAAGAGAGAACCCGAGTTACTCTCGCCTATCCGTTCCCCGCTATCTCAGCCTCTTCCGCACAACCTTCCAACGGTCTCCAAGGCGATGTATATTTCAGATGGCCTTTAGCGAATACTTCTCTACCTTGCTCAGAAACATAAATATGAATGCCTGCGACAATTTTTCTCTCGTGCCATTTCGAGCAAACATAAGAAAAAGAAGTTTTATACTTATTGATATTTGTATCGCTTCGCTAACTCCTCTCCTTTCTTCGCGCAATCTCTCTCTCTCTCTCTCCCTCTCTCTATCTTTTTCTCGATTCTCTGGCCCTTGAGTTTCCCACTTTACATCTTGTCAGGCATATGTAGACATACACAATTCTTATTTTGTGAAACACTTTAAAGTGCATTTATCTTGTACAAATATGCTTTTTTTCACATTTGCTACTGAATGTTTGCTTGAATTCATACTTACCATATGCCACTTAAACTAATTTATCAGAGCAGCTATAGAAATCCTTAAAGAATACTCTCATTAGACCTCAAGAACTCCTGTGTAATCATTAACCCCCTTTTCTGTAGCATTTCTCTTTGTGCCGTGACAAACATGTATCATCTAAAGCGCTGATTGCAATTTTCGTGTAATAATTTTTTTTATTGTATTCAAGGAAGCAGTCTAATGACGACATGTGTTGATGTCAACACTTATGTACAAAGGCAATGCGACAGAATCTTTGAAATGCCATTTCGATGACCGAAATGATTTCGGGTCTTTTTCAGCACGAAAGGAAGCACCATCTCAATCAGAAGAACGATTGTAGAAAGTAAGACGAGAGGAAGGAACATTGGGATAAGCTGCTCAATAAAATTCATCCTGTAACAATAATTTTAATTCGAACAATGTTAAAGTCAATTTAAAGTACTTTGCGAAATGAAACACGTCTACCTGAGAACGTCAGCGTCAGGAGCCTTCTTTGCCTTGGGTAAATCGATGAAACGAAATGTGTCGGAGTACCGTGTTATGAGAACAGTTTTCATCTAAACCCAACATAAAGCATAAAAGTTTTTTTTATCCAAACATAACATTAGTTCATCCAAGTTTTGATCATATTTGCGAAATATCGAAATTAGTCGCAAACGAATTCTTCATCAAATTTTCTTTAGATATATTGTTTTTTGCTCAATGTATCTATGTACATACTTACATATGTTTGTATGTACATATGCAAAGAAATATTAGGTAAAAACCGGCATTCGCACTTACGGCGTCTTCGGTGAATAATTTGAGAATGATGTCCTGGAGAGCATCGACAGTTCGTCGCGAGATATTTCGATTGAAGAGAAGAAAGCCAGGTTCATCATTACGAAATGTAAATGTGTTGCTTGGAATCGTGGCGTCAAACTTTGAGTCGATGAGAATTCTGCGTTTGAGAAATAATTTTTGTTTATTTTCTTTATTTATCTTTATGTCCTAATTACACATGTTTGACTTGTGCAGATATTCTGCGATATTTTTCTATTAACAAAAGTTGTGAGGACTCCATAATTTATGCTTTAAAAATATTTGTGTCTTTCATTGGGTTTGAGATCTCCCCACCGATCAAGAATGCAGGGTTGCCTTCGCAGCTGTAGCAGAATAAGGTCGATGGTAAAAAGCATTGCAATGTTCTCCCTGCCCTTGCAGAGTTCAGCGAGTAGATCACCCGAGTCAGGAATATAGACTTCCTGGCTCTTGTCCTTGAAGAAGAACTTCCGCTAAAACATGCATAAATTCTTCATTGAAGAAAGGCTCTTTTCCCATGACTCGCCTCTTGGTCGTCAAGGGGAGTAAGGTAGTTGAGAAGTCGCAGTGATCCCTTCCTCAGGGCTTCTATTGCCGTTTCAATGGTCCTGCGAAGAAAAGGGATTGTCATGGGTGCAATGAACGGTCATTTTCGCAATACCAGCTTTTCAAGAACTTCTTTCATAACAAACCACTCCTTTCGCTGAGGAGCAATCGTGTTTACGCTGTACACTGCTTGATAAAAATCGTTAAATGTCCTCGAAATCAAGATGAAAAGGCCGTAAAGAAGGGGCGTGAGCCAAACGAGTCTTGCGGAAGAGCCTATGCGAAGGATTTTTTGGTACTTGCAATAATGCAAAATCTAAAAACTAAAACCCAAAAAAAACTGGAAAAACTGAAATCTTAAAAAAAACGCAATTAATTGCAAATTGACCAGGAAACGTTCTGGCGTCTGCATAAGTTTCGCTGGCGAACCGAGCATGCAGTCGCTTGATGAGGAAGATAGTTGAATAAATGAGAAAAATCATGCAGAGCGATGCCGGAGAGTAGACAAGGATTTTGTGGAGGGTACGGATAGCGTTCGGATGGCTATGGCGTGGCGCATAGAGAGCGTACTAAAAATATTTACAAGTTATTGATTACACTTTTTAAAACAAATGTCTAGTCCAGTCCGAATTCTTTTCAAAAGTATTTTTAAGCGTAAAAATATTTTAAACGGATGACAATCGACGAAAAATAATGTGAGATGCCAAATCGTCGCAGCCCTTCGCCTAATCCGGACTAACAAACAACAATGAAAGTGATTACTCTCAGGGTGAACGCGGCAATTTGAACCTGAATAAATATTTTCGTCTATCGCCCTCATTTCACTTACACCGTCGTAGTGGAAGTATGCAATCTTGAACCGCGTCGATATATCGGGCGGCAGAAAGGATATTGCTAAGTCGATAGCGTCCAGTTTGCCTGTCTCGAGGTCATATAACGAGTCTCTGTAGTGACCGGAGAACGCTGCGGTTTTCGATTCTGAATGGAAAGTGTCTGCTTACCATAAGATATACATTTTTTTAAATAAAAACTGACTGAAAAAAAAATAAAGGGCTCTTTAATTTTCATTAATATTACTTTCTTTTTCGCCCTATTAGAAATAAAGACGGGACGCTATAATCGACGGAGTTTATTCTGCAAAAGGATTTATGTTTCCAATTAAAAGGTTTGTATACAAAAGAGCTAGCCTAGGGCGGTCTCGATCATCTCAAGTTGCCATCCATGTCTGCTTGCAAAGATGCGGAATGGCTCATAGTAGATTCCGCGGTATTTTCCGGTATATTTATTGCGCTCCGTTAAGATGTCGAAGAAGCCGTATAATCCGAGGCGGAGAGTTGGTTGGATAACTGCCATGTCTGGCTAAGAGAGAGTGGATCTCATTAAGGAAATTTTATATTTTCAGGTTTGCGAAGATTTTTCAGCCGAGAAAACAACATTTACTACAGTGACGGTGGTGAAGTTCAAAACCATTATCATTGAAAAAGCATCAAAAATGGTGATAAGGACCAAGACTCAAAATAGTCGCCCTAGAAAAGAAAAGCATTACGGGAAATAGAGCAGACTGGGTTTTGAAACAGAAAGAGAAGAGAAATGTGTCTATGTTGTTTCAATTCGCCTTGCCTTCTTGTGCACTGAACTAAAAATGCAGGTTTCATAAGTGTAACTTGAGCCTCGCAATGATGTATGTAGAGAACGGCCAAGTGTCTGAGTACAAGTATCCTTTGCATACCTTTATAGTTTCATGTCTGATAAAGTTTTCTATTTTAAAAGAGCCAACATTGAAAATTGAAACGTTGCATTTTACTTGTCCCTTGAATTCAAGAAAGGTGAGACACAGAAACATACTGGCTATAACAGTAACAAGTGCTGCATGTAAGTTTAACAACAAAATTTTCAATTTCTTTTTCATATTTCATTTCTCCTCAGTCTTTCCCTGCGAATGCTCTCAGTTTATCTGTGGTACCGTATTAAAACTCTGCTATTTGCTACTGATTAGCGAAGTCTAATAAATGTATTTTGGTAGCCTTAATTCATTGGCGAACAAAGAGTGAGAAATTTCTTGGTTTCACAAGACAGAAATTCTCATAGCACTATATAGTATTCGTATTTTAAAAGTACGAAAATGCAATGTCTTAAGAGCGATGTTGAACTGCAAGCGTTTATGCTCAAGGTTGAGGGCTCAGGGAAGAGTGTCTGTAGAGTGTGCGAAGAGCGACTGGATTCGTCGCAACTAAAAAGAAAAAGAAATGGACATCCAGTTATCACCATTAACACACGTACAAATTTAATTATCATTGAATCAAAAACGGTGTCTCGAAAATAAAGGCTAATATACACGTTTAAAGCGACCTCAGTTGGGGCCGAGGTAGCAGGACTGATCGGTGCGAGGCTTCGTCACGCCAGGAGCTGCAAAAGCGGATGGATGGAAAAAAATTTTTTCGTAAGACTTATTTGTCTGTAAAGTTTTCTAAGATAACTTATGGTTAGACCCTTCCAGAATTTTAAGCTAGAAAGCTGTGGAAACCGACAGGATTGGTTGCCATAGGCAGGACTGCTGCCGCCCGGCTGATCCCAGGCGTAGCCCTCCGAGACGTAGCCACCGTAACCCTGGCCACCGTAGTTGCCACCGCCGCCGCCGCCAGAGGGCGCGGGAGCCGCCATGTATGCCGATCGGTCCATAGCGAAGAGAGCGAGCGCGAAAGACGACCAAGGGGCGCCGAGAGAAGAAGAAGAATGATGTTGGATAGCTTACGATCTTCGCTTTTATATCATTTTCAAGCGTACACTTTTCGGACAACACAAACAGTGCATTGAGAAATCAGTTTCACTCCTATTTACTTACATTGACATAATGAAGCACGAAAATTGCAACGCACTGGTGATATTTGCACGGAACTCACGGATCACAAAATTATGTAAGCCCCGATTTAGGCATCAAGCTTCTATAATTCTATAATGGCTGCAGCAGTCAGGGGATCAAGTGGACTTGAGTACTTTTCTGTGCCTTGCTCTATATGTGTGTATTGTTGCTTGGAGTTCTTTCTAAGTAATGAATCCTTTCTTGAGCTCTCTCCTCCTCCTTTACTTGTCAAAGGGTTTTAGAGGTCGGGTCGTAGAGTTCGTCGTTCTCCGCCAACTTGTGTAGAGCCCAGGGAATGGCTACATCCTCTCTCAATCTCTATTTCTCGATTCTTTGGTTTGTCACCTTATATCTCGTCAGACATGTGTACATACACATACAATTCTTATTTTGAAACACTGAAAGTGCATTTATCATTCATTAATATACATAGTTTTCTTAGCGTTTGATTTGCTTGAATGCATGCTTATAATTACAACTCAAGAATTCTTCTGTAATCATTATTCATATTTTATCTTACATTTCTTTTGCTGCCATGACAAACCATGAATTATCTGAAATGCTGATTAAAATTCTCGTGTAATAAAATGTATTTTGCATTCATCGAAGGAATGTAATGACGATAACAGTTAATGGCAATACTTGCAAAGGACATGCGGCAGCATTCTTGAAATACTGAAAATATTTCGGCACCTCTTCAGCACGAACGGAAGCAATAGCTCAATCAGAAACGCGATTGTAGAAATGGAGACGAGGGGGACGAAGATAGGAATGAGCTGCTCAATGAAATTTATCCTGTAATTCCAAAAATTAAGTCTATCCAACAAAAAAAACCACGCTTTGTACCTGAGAACGTCGGCGTCTGGTGCCTTCTTTGGCCTGCTTGAATCGACGAAACGAAATGTGTCGGAGGACCGAGTTATCAGAACAGTTTTCATCTAAACATTACATTAGATCAATGAATGTACATATGCACATACATATTTATGTATACAAAGAAGAATATTGTAAAAATCGGCATCGTACTCACAGCGTCGTCTGTGAAGAATTTGTGAATGATGTCCTGGATAGTGTTGACAGTTCGTGTCGAAACATTTCGATTGAAGAGAAGAAAGCTAGCTTCATCGTTGCGGAACGTGAAAGTGTTGCTTGGGATCGTTGCACCAAACTGTGAGTCGATGAGGATTCTGCTTTTGAATTTTTTTTTAATCTTTTTTAGAATCCGTTGACATGTGTGTTTGTATTGTGTACTGCCTACATACATACTACATATATACAAACATTCTGCTAATCTTAAGATGGCGTAATTTTTTTTATTTTTTTTTTCTTTGAGTTTAAGTTCTTTCCCACTGATCAAGAATGCATTGCTGCCTTCTTATCTGCAGCAGAATGAGGTCGATTGTTAAAAGCATCGCAATGTTTTCTGTACTCTTGCAGAGTTTGTCGAATAGATCACTCGTGTCAGGAATATAAATTTCCTGACTGTTGTCCTTGAATAAGAACTTCCTCTAAATTTAAGTGCTTCATTGGAAGGCTGTTTTGTACTCGATTGTTTGTTCTTCTCCCATGACTCGCCTCTTGGTCGTCAAGGGGAAGCAAATAGTTCAGTAGTCGCAGTGATCCCATTCTCAATGCTTCAATAGCCGTTTCAATGGTCCTACAAAAGTAGACCCGTAAGATTGATGAGTGTTGATGAAAAGCCTAAATCAAGTATTTATTAGTTGCAATAAGTTAATTGGAAACAGAAAAAAATTAATTTGAATGTAAATTGACCAGTCAACTTTCCAGGGTCTGCTTGAGTTTCATTCGTGAACCGAGCATGCAGTCGCTTGATGAGAAAGACAGTTAAATAAATGAGAAAAATCATACAGAGCGATGACGGCGAATAGACAATGATTTTGTGCAGTGCCATTAGAGCGTTCGGCTGGCTCTGGCGTGGCGCATAAAGAGAGTACCAAAATGTGTACAAGTTTTGAACAAATAGCAATTCCAGCCCACATTTATTGCAAAAATTTTAAAAGCGAAGGAAATTTTAGATATGAGATTTTCAAATTGCCGCAGCTCTTCGCGCTCTCATTCGCTCATGCTATTTTCACGCCGAATATTTCTGTAACTTACGAAATAACAGACGAGAATGAGAGCGCCCACTCCCTGGATGAACGCGGCAATTTGAATCTGTATTAATTATTTTTTCGGTGATCCTCCTCCTTAAAGAGCCAATTTGGACGCCATGTCGAAACTTTTGCTGCTTGATGCTTCTGTATTTAATTCACGCTCTTTAACATACGCCATCGTAGTGGAAGTATGCAATCTTGAAACGCTTCGGAATATCAGCTTGCAGAAAGGGCATAGCCAGGTCGATAACGTCCAGTCTGCCTGACTCGAGCTCAGAGAACGAATCTTTGTAGTGGCCGGCGAAGATTGCGGCTTTCGATTCGGAAAATACTTGTCTGTTTAGTCTAGAGAGGAAAACTGTGACTTATGACCTTTTTTGCAAAAGTAACAGCAAGATTACTTTCTCTTTCGCTAGAATCACTGGACCATATTCGATCAAGTTTAGTCTGCCAAAACATAGTACCTTATTAAATAAATGTAAGGAAGGCTAGCCTAGTGCGGTCTCGATCATCTCCAATTGAAATCCGTGTTTGCTTGCAAAGATGCGAAATGGCTCATAGTAGATTCCTCGGAATTTTCCGGTATATTTATTGCGCTCCATTAGGATGTCCAAGAAGCCGTAGAATCCGAGCCGGAGAGTTTGCATTTCTGGTAAGTGACTGTTACTCTAATGGAGATACAAACTTGTCTTCCTGGAAGAAGAAAGAAATTGCGAAGAAGAAATACGTTTTAGGATGTGAGGAAAAGATAATGGTCAAGCCTACTGTAGCTAAATGAGTTGAAAAGGCATTAAGATAATCGTGAGGTATTAAAATAATTATATTCAACTGAGCTATTATTTTCTATTCGTCCGAATATCCATCGAAAGCACATTCAAAACGCTGGAAAGTGGAAAGGGACAGGAGCATCAGAAGAAAATTTTTCATTTTCTGACATGTATGTATGTACATATGTGGAAAGTCCTTCGAGGCTTCGGCAGAGAAAAAGTGCTTACTATAGTGACGGTGGAGAATTTTGGAACCATAGTTATTGAAGGTGCTTCGAAAGGGATGAAGATGACCAGAAGTTAAAATGGTTGCTCATAGAGCTCCTGAGAAGAAACAAAAGCATGATGGGAAAGTAGGGCAGCCTGGGTGTTGGAAAAAGGAAGGAAAAGTGAAAAATGTCTGAATGTTGGTGTCCGTCTTCCCTTCTCATGAACCGTTCTTTACAATGAACTAAAAATGCATGGTTCACAAGCGCAACTTGAGCCACGGAATGATGTAGTAGGTGGCTAAGTTTCTGAGTAAAAGTGTCGTTTGCGAACCTTTGAGTTTCATGTCTGATAATGGAGTGTATTTTAAATGAACCAATATTATAAGTGAAAATTTACCTGCTACTTGTCCTTTGGAATCAAGAAAGGAAAGACACAGAAGTTTATATGCTATAATAATAAAGAATGATAGGAGGCATGCGTTGAAGAAGATGTCAACTAATAATTTATTTGCTTTTTTTCATTTTTCGTTTGCCTTGATTTTCTCCCGGGACATAGAACATTCCACTGTTTGTCATTTCTAATGAAACATAAAATGCGGTCAAAACGCTGAATTGACTATTTTCCAAATTGGGAAAAATTAAATATTTTAAATGCAAGGACAAGATAACGGCTAAACCGAAATAAATTGAGAGAAAATTTTTAAAAGTCAGTTTGTCCTAAATGCAATAGAAATTTTACTGGATAGTGAACGTTGCATTTGGAATTACAACTCAAAACAGTAAATTATTGTTGTGTACATAGGATAATCACAACAGGCGCCACATGTTTCCTAATGTTTCTAAATGGCAAGTTTTCAATTGTAAATATGTAAATCTACCATCCTTAAGTCATATGAGCAACTAATAAAAACAGTCATACTTTGCCGATCTTGCAGTTATTATGTATGTACATACATATGTGCAATTACAAGTCGTAGTTCTCTCTTTATTTCAGAGTCAACGATGAAAGGATTGGAAGAATTGGGATAGTTAAGAAAATAAGTCATTATCTTGTTTAAGGTGTTTGCATTTGCTGCTGCATTAGACTTCTCTTGTCGCACTTTCCGAATGATTCCAGCGAAAGTATCGTTGACTGCTGTTGAAGCCGACTTTGCGTATTGAAAGATATGTATTCGAAAGCCACTTACATATATTGAGAGGATTCGCTCTTCGTCTAAGATCTAATATGAAGTTGGAATATCAATACTGATCGCATATTTTTATTTCAGCCGCTCATTCAATCTGCCTAAAGTTTGAAACAAGTTCGTAACACTTGTTCCCAACATTGCCGTTGTTGTCACAGACTGAGAAGAAGCTGGCAACATCTCGAGCGAAATACAGTCTAACAAATCTCTGCGAAATAACACAGGGCAGAGAAAAAAGACGTCGCCGGTCGCCCGGTGCATGACTCCATTCTCATTCTCTCCTGGTTGATCAAAGTACATACTCACACGAGCAATGAAATAGTACAGGTAGAGAAAAAAAGACACTTCTCACCTCTTCGTCTTACTCGAAGAGGTGCGAGGAGTCTTTTTTTCTCTGCCTGTACTATTTCGTCGCTTTTGTGGGTACTTTGCCTGGAGAGAATGGAAGCATTCACCGCACGACCGGTGACGTCTTTTTTTCTCTGCCCTGTGCTATTTCATTGGTGACGAGCCAAAGCTGAACCAGAGCAGCTTTTGCTCGTAACAACCTGCGTCTCCATCTTTCCGTTGTCTCTCCATTTTTGTGTTTATTTTGACCAAGTGACTACCTCAGAAGTTTGAAACAGGAAGTGCACACAAGCGATTAAGTGAAGACAAGCTGGATACATGTTCAGAACACATGTCTATTAAGATAGGCTGACAAATTGCCATTTCTTTTGTTGTGAACATGTTCGAAACAAGATTGTTTCGAACATGTTGTAAACTTTAGACAGATTAAATGCGCGGCAGATCTAAAACAATGTTCATACAGATGTGATACACACAATGAATATACTCATTGTACAAGAAATCATCGAACTCACAAGAAATCATTGAGTACCACTATTGATATTGTTTTTCTTTTTTTGTCAACACAAGATAACGATGACATGATAATGCATATGTACATACATACATGTACAGCTACAAATTAATTAATGTGTATTGATTGTATCCATGTAATTCCACTTCGATACCGAACATGTTTGCGGGTATGTTCCAATACATATGGTGCAAATAGCTCAATCAGCAGAACAACACTGGACAGGCCAACGAGAGGAAGGAAAATAGGAATGAGCTGCTCAATGAAATTCATCCTGTAACACTTTATCACATTGATGAGCAGTTTTATTTCCAATTAAAGTACCTGATAATCTCGGCTTCCGGAGCTTTAGGCTTTCGTGAATCGATGAAACGAAAGGTGTCAGAGAACCGCGTTATCATAAAGGATTTCATCTAGATATAAGAACATGAAAAGAGTTAATTTTTAGTCGTCAATCTATATAATTTTTTGCAAAAGTAGTGGTAACTTACTGCATTATCCGTGAAGATTCTGAGAATGATACTCTCAAGTGCATCGACTGTCTTCTTGGAGACGTGACGATTGAAGAGAAGAAGGCCAGCTTCGTCGTTGGAACGAAGGGAGAAAGTGTTCCGAGGCATTATCGACGAGAACTTGGAGTCAATGTGGATTCTGCATTAATTTTTTTCACAGTATTCTATTCCTTAGCATACTAAAATCGATTACTCGTAAAAAATGGAGGCGGGTAAAAGAACTTTTACAACTGGTCTTTTAAATCCGAGTTTGATATAGCCAATATAATTTGCTTTCTCAAAAAAAATTTTTGGGCACCGCACCGGTCAAGAATGCATTGCTTCCGACGCATCTGCAGCAAGACGAGGTCGACCGTGAAGAGAAGAGCTACATTCTGACTGCCGCTGCACAGCTCATCGAGAAGATCACTCGTGTCAGAAAAGTAGATCTCTTGACTCGTGTTTACGCTGCTGCCGAAGAAGAATTGCAGCTCAAGGGAGGGTGATTTTTAAAACTAAATAATTGAGACAAAAAAATATCATTGAGCGACCAAATACTTAGAAGCATCAGAACACCATTCAGTTTATCTTTAATTTGAATAACACATACAATTCTTATTGAAGTTGTTTTGAGAGTTTGCTTTCAAGAAGTTTACCTCTTCAGCGTCAAATGGAAGAAAGTAATTCAGCATTCGTAAGGTTCCCACTCGCAAGGCAGCGACTACCATTTCGATGGTCCTGTTAAAAGATATTTATATCATTTTTTTTTCAATATATTCAATTAACAAAAAAAATGAAACTTAAACAGAAAGTAGAAAAAATATTTGAATTGTCATGTATATTTGGGAATCATGTGATGAATACTTTCGCGAGAGTAAATTCATAAAATCCATGTAATCTCCTCGACCAACAAACCAACCACTTCTTTCGTGGAGGAGCAATCGCATTTCCGCTAAACATTGCCTGATAAAAATCGCCAAATGTTCGCGAGGTAAGGACGAAAAGGCCGTAAAGAAGACCCGTGAGGCAGATGAGTGTTGAGGAAAAACCGTAAAACAAACGAGACTTTTCAATGTGAAATTAAAGAGATTAAAGAGTCTACAAAATGATAATTCTATTTATGCATAATTGTAACTGCTGTAGTCGCTTCTCTCGACATCATCTATGCTCTCTCACCATTGTGTCAGGAAAAATGGTGCGAATTCAAGTTTGAATTTTGGCCCCTTTAAAAAGGGCGGCATGATATTCTCGGTAGAAAATACATTGAACCTGCTTCTTGTTGACTTCGCCGTTGTATTCGCGCATGCATTTGTTTGATGATGCAAACAATGAAATAGACGAGGAGAATGGCGCAGAGCGAAGAAGGAGAGTAGACAAGAATTGTACGCAGAGTATGCAGCGCGTCCGGGTAAGTCCGCCGTGGCAAGTAGAAGCCGTACCAAAGATAATTCATTTTTATGTTATTGTTAATTTTATTTATCATAGTGAAGTTAATGATATATTTATTAATTTTAGCATTTTTTTCATAGTGACTTGGCTACAAGTTTATAGGACAAATTCACACAGAGATATCTGACCTAACATATTCTTCCCCTTGTGTAACATAAACTATGTCTTCTAATGATGAGCATAACTTCAAGCGAGATTTATTACATATGATGGCGAGACGTGTTAAGCTATGGTTATTTTTTACTCACGCCGTCGTGATAAAAGTAGGCGATTTTGAAGCGTTTCGGTACTTCTGGCGGCAGAAATGGCTGCGCTATAGCGAGAGCATCAAGGTGGCCCGTCTCGAGCTCACGGAATGAGCCCTTGTAATGTCCGGAGCGCACGGCCGCCTTCGACTCTGGAAGAGTTCAACGAATAGCTTGCATTTTACGCGGCCAGTGAGAAACTCATTAACTTACAATACATATCGATTACTTTATGTATATAGAATTTAAAACCTAATAAGGATTATATAACTGTCCAGCATAGACGACGGTTTAAGTAGTTTCATAAATCAAGATCTATCAACATAAACTGCACGTGCCCGTTGCCGCTGCGATCATCTCTAGCCGTAAGCCTTGCTTGGCTGCGAAGAGACGAAACGGCTCGTGGTGCATGCCTCTGAACTTGCCCGTGAATTGATTGCGCTCCAAGAAGATGTCGTCGTCGCCGTAATCGTAGAAGCCGAGGCGAAAGGACTCGTCATGAGATGAGCCATTTTGTAGTGACTCCATTGGCGGGAATTCTATTAAATATACATATATGTATATGATGACGAAACTCTTGGCTCGCTTCGAAATCTTTATGAAGAGAGAGCGAGATGGACGCAACTATGTTCAATATCTGTAAAAAAAAATTAAAACAATTCATCGGGGAGTTTGATTCGCTTTATAGGGTAACTACATAATGTTTGATGATGATTGATTGATTTATTACGGTGTACATAAGGCGTGTTGAAAGGATAATATAACAGTAAAACATTAGAAGATGTATATAATGTATATAACTTAGCAGGATGTAGGGTGGAGAGTCATGAGGAGGGAGATGAAATTAGAGTGGGAGGCATCTTACAAGATTTGGCTATGATGTTGAATGCCTTGCCTTGCCGGCTCGTATGAAAAATGAATGGGATCGGGTGGCTGAACGGGATGTTGGGTATGCAAGTTGGAATGAAAGGCCGCGAGTACGAGAATTACGAAAGTTAAAAAAGTGACAATTACGATCAGAGATACGGCGGTGTCCAAAAATAAAACGACGAGCTAAAGTGAAATCGAAATGTTCGCGACGCGATTGAAGTGACGGGAGAGAGAGGATGCGGTTACGCGTAGTACTGTCAGGCAAGTCGAGTGAGGAATAGCCTAAGCAACGGCGGAAAATTATGCGTGTGAAGTAATTCTGGGCCTTTTCTAATACACGAATGTCTCTTTTTAGACGGGGTGAAAAGATTGTGGATGTTTCAATGCGATATACATATCTATGTAATATATGGCGTCGATAGCAAGGGAGGAAAAATATGTCCTAATTTTTCAATATAGCAAAACAAAATCTCCTGAACTTGAATCCTTTGGAATCGCTCTCTTTTGGTAGGTGGTCTAAGTGGAGAAAGCGTTATGAAGAGAAAGCGCTAGAGAATCAGAGAGAAGGTGGTGCGAATGAATACACGTGAACAAGTATCGTGCATGTGTGTGGCGCAGCTTGCGTTCTTTTCTTTGTTGCACCTTTTTTCTATTCGCATGTTCCGAAGCTGTAATCTGACGCCCGAAACATATACAAAGTATCTCGTACCTCTCGCAAACACAAGGATCGTGAAGAGTTTGCGAGTAAAACGCATCTCAATTTCCTTGTTTTTGAGGATCCTATAGACTTTCAAGTTTTGTTGAATGTTTTCATGCGCTATTGTTTTGCGTGGATATACACATGTATATGCATATGCACATATAGATATGAAAATGCGTTAGTTTATGTACATACATACGTAAATGAATATTTAAGGCATTGCTGAACTATGACCAGGGGCTTACGTATCTCATAGCTGCGCAAGCCAAGAAAACATTCCTTTTTTTCACGTCTACATTGGTTGGAAGATGTGTTTTGAGTTTACATTTTTTTTTCTCTTTCCCATAGGATATGGCGGTTCACTGAAGCAGTCTTTTCTTTCTACACAAAAAAACATTACAATCATCAATGTACGTTTAAATAGGAGGAGTCAAAAAGGGATCCAAAGTGATGAGGCATGGAGTGAGAATGCTCAACTAGTATTTATACATTGGTTTTCCGATTTATTCTTCTACTTTTCTTTTCTTTACATGCCGTATCTTTCTGTGATATTGATTACCATGTCGGTATGATAAGGAGACAAACAGTTCTCAAAAAAGACATGATTTAGCTTACAAGCAAATAAAATTGCAAACAGATATCTCAACTATTTCCCAAGATGCAACACATTAAGTATACAGGGATTAGAGCTGTGCTTTCAGCAGGGCACTGCAATAAATCTCATCAACCAGGAAGAATACTTTTTATGCACGATACAAAAGTGCTTTCGGCATAAGTACCCTACTGCACTTCAAGGGCATTGTTCACAAAATGCAACAATTTTCGCAATCCACTCTTTTGGCAGGCTCTTTCATTTCATCTCTACTCGTCTTTGAAGAATGGCTGACTGCGACAGCGAGAGCCGCATCGACTTGTCTCGCGCCCTCAGGCGTGTCGCACGGAAAGCTGCTGAGGAGCCGGCAGTTGGTGTCGACCTAGCGAAGGTACTGAGTGATACTGGTGGTTATTTTTTCATAACTAGCAATTTAATACTTCTATATATCAATCTGAAAATTAAGAAGAAAAAATTCAAAATTATTTTCAGTACGATCTCCAGTCGTTCCTCTACAAGAGCCACGGAGCACGAGTCGACGAGTTCATCAACACACTCGAAGAGCGTACGAAGATGAAGAGGGAGCAGGTCGTGGTGCTGCTCAACTTTGTGTCAACGAGAAAAATAAATTAATTAATTGAAAAAAAAACCCTCGTTCCCCCTGCTTCCCATTCAACAGAGTGTGGAATCTTTTATTTGCAGTACTGCGGAATAAAACGGCGTATTTTATTGGACTTTGATAACTAGGTTATGGATTTCGTAATATGCAAATTTCGAAGGCTCAGCAAAAAATTGCGTCGTGCACTCGCATTGACGCCAATTCTAATTGTTGGTTGCTCAAGTTGAGATAAAATTGTTAACCACTTGCCTGTAACCGAGCGGACTATTTTTTGTATATTTCATTAAACAGGCAATAAGCTATGACTCTTTGAAAATTCCACCAATTCACAGCTTTCCTACATCGCTGGCGCTCTCTTCGGTCTCTACCTCATGTTCGGAGGACTCGCCAACTTTATCTGTTGTTTCGTTGGCTTCGCCTACCCGTGCTATGAGTCGGTCAAGGTGAGAGAGCAGTACTATTTCAGAACATTCATTAACAGAACGAATAAAGCCCGAATCGGTTGCTCTAAAGCATGTTCATTTTCATTGGTGATCTGCATGAATGTCCATAACCAGGCCATGAAGGCCCAATTTCCGACCCAAGTGCAAATGTTGGACCCGGACCATGTTTTAGGAATCCCTGGTCATCTACTTGTATGAATCAACTTCATAGGCTATCCGCAGCGAGCAGGACGGAACAAAGTGGCTGACGTACTGGATCGTGTTCGCTGCTTTCTCGCTTGTCGACTTCTTCGTCGGCCCGATCGTGCACGTCTTGCCAGACTACTTGATCGCCAAGGCGCTCTTCCTCACGTACCTCTACCTGCCGCAGACCAATGGCGCCGAGTACCTCTACAAGGTCGAATATATCCTAGATAATCCGAGAATATTTTCATATCTATCAAAAGAAACCCTATAATTATTGAACATTCGAAACAATTCTGCTAATACTTTCTGAGAAAGGTCACATTATTAGAAACACGATTGGAATCCGATCCGGAATACCAACAATTTTTTTAAATAATATTTTATTTTATTTGTCAAGGCAGTTTAATTCATTATATAGTTCAAACTCATATTCCAGGCTTACATCGATCCGGCCGTGACGGCTTTCGACAAGATCTGCGCTTGGCAGAAGGGAGAGCAAGCGTCCGCAGCGGCCGGCACGGAGCCATCTCAGCAGGCGAAAGAGGTTTTTTAATACAGTACTATCTTATTGGCCGAAGCAATTTATTATACATATGTAGTTCAAAATTTTATTGCAGTCAAACGACGCTTCGGCTCTCGACAAGAGCATCGATTCGCAGAAGGAGGAGCAAGTGTCCACAGCGACGCGGAAAATTCTCAGCGGGTGAATGAGTTTAAAAAAATAGTATAGTACTATTTCATTGGCCACGCCTATTTATTAAATATTTCAAAAAAAGTAGTTCAAAATTATATTGCAGGCTAACGTCGCTTCGGCCGTGACGGCTCTCGACAAGATCATCGATTCGCAGAAGGGAGGGCAAGTGAACACAGCACCTACCACGGAACCTTCTCAGTAGACCTAAGAGCCCGATTCCTATCCCCCCGTACTTTCCTTCTCGGCTCATTCTCGGATAAAAGGAATATGGAGCGTCAAGTTTCATAATCTCTTATTCTATGAATCCACTTACAATCTTTGACCAATCAAGACGAGGTCGCTTCACCTTGCTCTGTCTCCATACTTTGAATTTTCACCAGTTTGCGCCCGTTTTTCTTTCCCACCCCCCCCCCCTCAGAAGCCTCCTCCTCTTTTGGCTCAGATAGCGGTGCATGCCGTCTGTGCAGAAGCGCCTAGCGCATAATCAGAGGGTCACAGGGTTGCATGTTTATGTGTGTCTGTGTGTGGAAAGCTCAAAAATAAAGGCAGCGTTTCGGGCAGTTTGCTCAAATACTGTTTATCTGTCTGTACTCATAATGCCCTGATGTAGCATTAAGACATACGATATTTTTCATTCATACAATTGTACTGTCATATCGAAATATTAGTGTCATGTATGATAAATAAATAAACTGTATGTTTCCTCACTGGGCTTTTGAGCAGATGGAATCTATCTCATTGAACTGGGAGATCTTGGCGGTTTCGTACGAGTAGCCTCGAATCGCTCAAAGACGTCTGGGACATTCTCATCTCCATGCGTTCTAAATTTTCTCGACTTCTCGCGCACCATCGGCACAAGAAGCTCAATTAGAAAGGCGATTACAGAAAGTCCGATTAGAGGTAAGAAGACAGGATACAACTGCTGCAGGAAGCTCATCCTGCAACATACATACATATTTGTCGTGTCAAATTAGTTTTTTTTGGCAACTGAAAAAATCCAGCAAAACCTCAGAATATCCTCTGTTCTGGAAACTGTTTCCTTCCTCGGGTCGACGAAACGAAAGTTGCCCGAAGAGCGTGTTATCAGAATGGTCTTTAGCTATAAGATTACAAGTCTATCCTTTTTAATGTGCATAAAGGTTTTTTTTCATTCAGAAAACTCACAGCATCGTCGGTGAAGATCTTGAGAATGATGCGCTGGACGGCTTCGACCGTTCTGCGAGAGACATTTCGATTGAAAAGAAGAAGGCTCGCTTCGTCGTCTTGACGAAATGAGAAGGTATTCTGAGGCATGGAATCGGCTAACTTTTTGTCGATGTCAATTCTGCAAATTGTCACACTTTATACCATAAATTATATTTCTTTTTAATTATTCGTTGACGTAACTATTAAAATGGCACTTTGCAACAGCTCCTTTAAAGGAGCTAAGGACTCAATCTTTAATACGGTCCTATTTTGTCTATCACAAGCGGGAGAGAGCATGTGATTTAGGGAGACGCAATTACAATGGTGAGGAGAATTCAGAATAGATTACGGTTGGGCAACATGCCCCTCCCTTTAAGTAGACAAACCGATCAATAATGCAGTGATGCCGTCGCATTTGCAGCGCGAGGAGATCGACCGTGAACACGAAGGCAACGTTGTCGGAGCCACTGCATAGCTCATCAAGCATGTCACTCGTGTCTGGAATGTAGCGCAGCCGTCGATTTGACGCTGACAACTTTCTACCGAAGAAGAATTCCAGCTAAACATGCAGCATCAGGGGCAATGATCCTCGAACTGTGATCCATTTGCTTATGTACCGTTTTTCTCATTTAGTACCCCCCTCTGAAAATGCCATTGAAAAATAGTGCCCATCCCTCTAGTAGAACCACCCCCCCCCCCCACTCCAATAGTACCTCCTCCCCTAACAGTCTAGTACCTTAGCTCTAGTTGTACCTTGAATGGATCCTGGAGGCATGGAATGCTCTCTCAAATGAACTGATGGCATATTCATGAAAAATCTGTTGTAAATCAAATATTACAGTGATGATTACATTGAATTCGAGCTATGATTCTTCTTTTTTTTTGGAATAAAATGTTGTTATTAAAATTTTGTGTCTCCCATTGAAAAATAGTACCCCTCCCTCTAATAGAACCCCTCCCTCTAATAGTGCCACTCCTCCTCAAGGGTATTGAAAAATAGTACCCCGGGGTACTACTTGAGAAAATACGGTTTATGGCTAAATATCAATACCAGTTCTTTAAAGTACATGTATGTATGTATATATGTACATAATAGGATTCAAAAATGTTCATGGCAAAAATTTCAGTGTTCACGAGAACGCTAGAAGAGCAGGTTAGATTAAAAGTATTTATAAAGACCTTTTAATCGACTACCTCTTCGGTGTCAAATGGAGTTAAGTAACTCAGCATTCCTAGCTTTCCTGTTCGCAAGGCAGCGACAATTGTGTCCAAATTCCTGTGATCAAATTAATTGACGGACTTGCTGCATAATTAATATAAATGATTCCTTGAGTAAAACAGGTTCTTAAAAAATATAATAGCAACGTTGAATAATTTTTCTATAACCAACCAATCCTTTCGATGTGGAAAAATCGTTTTGACGTTGAACATTGCTTGATAAAAGTCGTTAAATGTTCGAGATGTCAAGACGTACAGACCGTAAAAAAGACTGGTGAGGCAAATCAGAGTCGAAGTATCGCCTAAATTCACAGTATAAGATGAGCAGGAAAGGGGAAAATTCAGAACAACAAAAATATCACTAAGTTACAATTTGTCACATATTTAATGTCACCTTTTGCAGGTTGCCTTCCTTGTATGCGTGAGTGAAATTGCTTGAGAATGCCGACAGCGAAATAAATGAAAAGAATGGCGCAGAGTGTCACCGGCGAATAAACGATGATGCTTTGCAAGGTGTGCAGAGCGTCCGGATAACTTCGACGAGGCACGTAAAGGCCTAACTAAATAATAAAAGAATAAAAAAAAACTGTTGCACTACTTATGTAAATGCACATACATAAATGAAGGAGCATTCGTACGATTGACGAAGCTTCATTTTTAATTTAAAAAAGACTATTATTGCACAATTTGTGTTTCGCAAAAAGGCGCTTATTCAAAACAAATTTTTCTTCCTTGAGCAATATATGTAGAACCTACGCCATCCTTGTAGAAGTATGCGATCTTGAAGCGCTTGGTCACGTCGGACGCTAGTGAAACAAAGCCCATATCGAGTGCGTCGAGTCGGCCCATCTCAAGGTCATTGAAGGAGGCGCTGTAGGCACCGGAGCGGAGTGATACTGTCGACTCTCGATGAATGATCAGTCAGTTTATAGGAGGACGATGAATAATTAATTCACGTTAGAATTGCCGCGCTCACCCTGAGAACTCTCCCATTCTTGAGTGCTAGTTCGCAGGTCGCACAACTATGCTGGGAGCGCATGAGCAAAGGGTCACGGACACTTGAAATCTCACACAATTTTTGCGGTTACCGCACTCCGCGAAACTGTTATCAATTCTAGCCTATTCAGAAACGTTATACGTAATTAAAATCATACCGAAATCAACTTCGATCATGTGTAGTGGCAATCCTTGCATGTTGGCAAAGATGCGAAAGGGCTCGATTAGAATGCCTCTGAATTTGCCGGAGAATTTGTTGCGCTCGTTAAAGAGATCGAAGACGCCGTAGTAACCAAGACGGAACGACTTGGACGACTCCATGTCGGATGTCTGTCAATAACTTAATGAAGGTATCCAGCGAATAGTTTCCTCAAATTGTTTTCTAAACTGATAATTTCATTTATTTATATCCAGCAAGTTCGCGATTTTCTTCCATTACATTCTGAGCAATACTAACGTGAAATCTGGCGGGTCTAGAATTAGCTACGGAAGGTCAGAGCCGTCCTCCAACTTTATGAACCGCGCATTCAAACTGCACACAAAGAAGATTGTCTTGAGAGGTCAAGACAATCGCTCAAGACAATTTGTCTTAAATTTCCATCAAGACAATATTGTCTTGCATGCTTTTGACAATAATTGTCTTGACGAAATTGTCTTGCCCGGTCAAGACAATTGCGCGTCGCAGAATTGTCTTGACCTCTCAAGACAATTTCGCGCAGCGCACCTAAGCCACGCCCCCTTCTCATCTTCAAGCTCGCTCACGGATCAAATGCAGTTCGAAACATTACTTTTTAAGCATATTCATTATACAAAACGCTTTATTACGATAAACAAAACGCTTTATTACAATAAACAGGTTCTGTTTAACAACATGAGAACAGCTGCCGTCACCCACAAGGGCATAAAACATGAAAAATGCTTTTAAAAACATCCAACTTGCTTAGAAAATGCAGAATTCGAGCTAAAAGCAAGCATAATGTGATCTAAGATGCAAAACAAAAACAGCAAAAGTGCATAGGAACTGACCTGACTTCGTCCGGAGTCGCTGAGTCGTCGCCGTATTGCCTGGAATCAGAATGAGAGATATTTTCAACCACGGGGAACCGAACCCGACCAACCAGACCCAAGCACCCAAACCACTACCACCACACTACCCGCCCTAGTTATCTGAATGCTGAAGAACTTGTCCAGAGGATAAGGGCGCCTTCAATGCTTGAATTCTGGCAGAGGTTGCCTGTGGAGAGAGAGAGAGAGAGAGACAGAGAGAGACAGAGAAAGAGAGATACAGACAGAGAGAAAGAAAGAGGGACAGAGAGAGAGAAAGTGAGCATCATATCATCCTTTAGCGTTCATAGCCTTCTTAAAACATTCAAAAAAGAGGGAACACTCACAGGAAAGGGTAAAAATGCACAACAAATGGGGGCATTCAGCTCAACAACGGGGACTTTCAGAACAACAACGGGAAATTTACAGCAAATTTCTAACAAAAAATCTTTTTAGAATTAGTTTTTATTCAACTACTATGATCCTCTTTCACTCCAAGCGACTGGACACGTCATGAGGATGACCTTTGGGAGAGGGGAGGGGGTGTCTTAGGTTAAGGTCATTGGGCTAAGGTCTTAGGGCTTAGGGCTTAGGACAGTGGCGCCTATGGCGCGAGTCGATAGAGATTCCACCTCCTCAAGGCGGTCGAAGACCTTCCGGTCGTGCAGTCGAATCGGCTGCCCTTGCCAGAACTCAAAGTAGCCCGGCCGCAACACGAAGCCGCCCCTGCAAACAGGAATTTATCAATCAATTAACATAGTTAATCAATATTTCAATATCGTTTTGATAAAGGGGCAGTAGTTGTAAGTTGGAATTTTTAAAAATATTTATTACAAAAAATAAACTTAAAAAAAGTAAAATGAAAGGATGATAAACGTGATAGCCAATCGGCCGAGACGACCAGTACTCGTCGGCGGCTACAGACGAACCACCACTCCCTCGATGCGCACCTGGATAGAGAGAGAGAGAAGATGAGATGGAAAGGGAGAGAAGGTGAGATGGGGAGAGGGCCCCTCTTTTGAGGAAGAAAGGCGGAGAGAGAGGGAAGGGAGAAACAGATCCAAATACGATAGGTCACTCGAATATGCATGTAGCTTGGCGTGGCCGGCTGGCAGAAAAAAAATGCTAAAGATGAGCATTCTTGAATTCTACAGTAACATTGAACGAAAAATGAGAGCACCAGCTTAAGCCTGGCCTAACGAAGAAATACTATAAGAAATTTCTATAAAACAACAGAAAGCCTCGCACCTTGCGACTACCGTAGTTGGTGAAGAAGGTGAAGCCCTCCTTGCCGTAGCCTTTGAGCAGCACCATTCTTGAGTTAGGCCGGCCGCTGCTGAAAATGGTGGAATTCTCGGTTTCAAATCGATTTTTCTATCATTGTTGTTGTAAAAAAGGAAAAAAATTCAAATTATTTATTTACATCGAAGACTAAAATAATAGTTAAAACTGACCCGGAAAACATTAAAAAGAGGGATTAAATACGAAGATAATTGGGTTTTTGGGAATAGATTTTAGAGAGTAGAAAAGGAAAGCCTTACGCTGTGGATATTGAGAGTGTGACGACGTTGATCTATTCGAAGGAGAGCTCGTCCTTGTGAGAGGCGACGTCGCGGAACCATTCGTCGAAGCCCTACGGAACACGCGACGCTTGGAACCGACTCGGCCTTCGCAAGGAGCTCGCAAACTATAACGAACGTTAAATATCCTTCTCTTTAGATTATTGCGGAAAAATATAGTAAAAAAAAAGCTCAAACGAGATAACAAGAATTGCAAGAATGAGCAAAACAAAAAATAAATAAAATAAAACTCCACCTTGTTCCAAACACACTCACGCAGCCTGGCGCTGCACTAACTGGGCAAGGCAGCTTGACCCTCGAACTGGTGTCTAAACAACAATGAATTAAAAGCATAAGGAGAAACAAAACGAACTAAAACGCATTACAAAAACTTGAATGCTGAACCATCCTGAAATCTTCACATTTTATTTAATCGTTCCGTACTGTCACAACAACCATTTCTCTAAAAAGGGAAAAAAAAACCCGAATGATGTACGCTTTTATGAAACAGCTCAAAATGAAAAAATTTTAACGGAAGAATGTACATTTTATTATGTTGCACGAAAAGAAAATAATTTAAAATATGCAAAAGTGCACAAACAGTTTTTCCGAGCACTTTCACTCGCATGTGAATGTGAACCCCTAAGTGTCGCCGCTCGACGTTGCCTAACTCGCCAGATCGGACGAGATAGCTACTTCGTGTCTGCAGCGAAACTTCAAGACAATCAAGACAATTGGGCGAGGCGGCGCCGTCTCCCGAATTGTCTTAATTGTCTTGGAAAATTGTCTTGACAGGTTAAGACAATTCCCTGCAAGACAATTTTGTCTAAGACAAATCTCAAGACAATGGCTTCAAGACAATTATTGTCTAAGACAATATTCTTTGTGTGTGGTGTTCTAGCGCTACATTATAATTATTCCCTTGATACATTGAACACGGCAATGGAAGTAACGCGGAGCATAGCATTCGCCTTTCACTCACAAGTAGGTGAAATGCTCATTAATGGAGCCGTCCATGGAGATTACAATGTTGCTGAATTTTTTGTTAATTCTATCCGGTCCAACTAGAAACATCATTAGGAAAAGTGAGAATGCGTCCTGGAGGGGCCCTGAGGAGAAAATCCACATTTTCCCGACGCCGTACTGTAGAATTTAGGGAATGACGTCATCATCCCTAGCCTATTTTCTCCATATGCACACCCTCATTCAACCAGAAAGAAGGTGAAAACTAGCTGCGAAGCGGCAAGCTACGCTTGAGATTCGAGGGAAGAGAAGAGAGGCAGAGAGAAAAAGACTCACAAAGTCTAGTTTGTAGTGATGGATACTGTGCTAGCATACCGCCAATACTTTTTGCAATATCATGCGCGAATTGAAACGTTAATTCTCCGCAAGCGGGTTCTAAACTCCATGGATAGGTCCTTTAATAAATTAAGTGGTTTTTGATTTAGGGATGAGGCACGCATTTAGGTTCGCATGTTTAGTTGCATTTTACTAGCCAAACTCCAACGGTTCAAAAAGACGAGAGTGTAGGACGAATGGTGTAGAGGAGCCAAAGAGACACGTGACAAGTGGAAGTGTTTTGTCGATGGTAGAAACATGGACTTCGGCTTGTGTCCTCTTTCCAGCGCGAGCGATACGTAGTCGTTCGCTCTTTCCAGCGGTAACCTGAGCCCTACCCTGTCTCCAAAGGGAGAAAGTTCACCCTTCTTTGGAAGCTTTCAAACTTGCGATGCCTTGTTGTTATATTTTCAGTCGTTCTTGTAAAGTGCTCGTACGCGTCTGTAATTACGATGAAATGTATCGCTCCAGCTTCGAATAATCCGACTCGGAATTATGAAATAAGGTCCCTCAAAGTGAGAACGTGATGAAAAAACTTTCTTTCGCCCGGCCACAAGTTGCAGAAATTGACACAATAGCGAGCGCCAATTGCAAAGAGGAAACGAGCGTCAATGCAGAACGAAAACATGTTCCGATGCAGAATTCTTTGTTATCGACATTAAACATTTAAAAAAACAAGTTTTTAGTGTATTAAATAAGGTAATTGAGTGTATGTTTTTCCTGTAAAAGTTTTTTTCCTCTTGTTATGTGTGCTCAAGTTCACTCAACCTTTCATCACCTTTTTGTCACCAGGCTGACTTGATTTTTTTTAGATGGTCTCAAAATATAGTATACATCACTGATTTTATTTTAAGGCTATTTTTTTATTAACTGTTAATTAGCATGTCAATGTCATTGCATCGACGACGTCAACATCAAAGTAGTACTGATGATCGGTCATGAGAAGGCCACCTGAAAACAATCTTGTTTATTCTATAAAGCTATCTATAAGCATGAATTGCTTTTGTCTATTCACCCTTAAATAAAGGTACTAGTTTTTTTTAACGGGTCCGGTCAGGAGCAAAATGTCTTTCTCTCTCTCTCTCTCTCTCTCTCTCTCTCTCTCTCTTTGTCTACTTCCAGTTACAACCACCGACGAAGACTCCCAACATCACAACGGATCACAGGTTAGCTAAATTATCGACTTTTGCGAACTTTATTGGCATTTTCTTCTATTTTTTTTTTGTTTTGTTCACTCAACGTTCGAAAACCCAGTAAAACATACCATTTGCAAAAGCAAGCTAATTAGCTAACCTGATCTGTAGGATGGTGGAGAGAGAGAGAGAGAAATCGAGAGAGAGAGATTGAGAGAGAGAGTGAGAGAGAGAGTGAAATAGTCACTTTCATCAAATGGATGCGAAAATTTGCACAAATGGGTGTAAAACTAATTATAACGGACGAGAGATTTACAGATCAAGCATGAAAATGACAGAGAGGATTTGGCAGACAGTCTGCTAGATAGATATCAAGACAAATATCGAAAAAAAAATCAGATAAACAGCTTTAAACTGTGCAGAAAACGGCAAAAAGTTATTGCGTCTGTGGGATCCGGCTGCCCGCTGCAACATTCTACGAATACTTAGTTTGGAGACACTAATTCTCCCTGCATTATTCACGAATAGATTCGTTAAGTCAAAATCACAATAATATATTTTTACGATAAATGAATCTGAAAAGGTGGACGAAATGCAACCTTAATCTATTTGAATTTTTCTTAACAGTTCAGACGCGCCTCTTTAAATCATATGCTCTCTCGCCATTGTGTCTGGCAAAAAGTCGCGAATTCAGGCGCGAGTCTTTGACTCCTTTAATAATATAGAAGCGTGCTCAGAAAATGAAGTTAGCAACTTTCAACCATCATTTGTTTTGAGGGGATTTTCGTTCGTTCTGTTTTGAGGGGATACGATTCGCATGTTTATATGCGTTTTACTAGATAATATCAAGAAATATTTCACAAAGAGGTATCATTAGCGAAAGTGGAGGGCGAATCATGTATAGTCGACAAAGGGCAAGTGACAATGGAGGTGATATGCAGCTTTTGGGTGCACGCTGCATTCGTTTGGTCTTGCATATCGGATTTCCTACTCCTTACAAATGTTGACGTTCGCGCTTTCCAGCGGTAACCTGAGTCCTATCTTGTACGTACATAGTACTCTCCAATGTATGAAAGCACCCGATGTTGGGAGCATTCAAATTGATCGGCCTGGCGAATATACATACATATATGCATGTACATATTTAAAGTCTTTCATGCGAGATCGCATGTTCATATAACAGACGAAAAAGAATAAAGTAGACTGGTGACGCTAATTAGAGTAGAAGAAATGATTAAATTTACAGTATGATATGGTAAAAAGTTTTCATAAAAGATGAAAATTCATAACCAAATTTTTTTAATTTTTTTATTTTTATATCTTCGAATACTACGACTCAGAAATATGGAATGTTACGTCTCACTCGACGTGAGATCGTTATGAGAAACCATTTTCTACTGCCAGGTCACATGTTGCAGAAATTCTCTAAGTAACAGTGGAAAGGAAAGGAAGCAAGGGGAAACTCAGCTGCGACTTTATTCTATGGAAAAATGATGTGCGGGAACTTTTATGAAATTTTTATTTCATGCATTTGTGAGATTTCATGTACATTAAATAAATAAGTTACTAAACTGAATATTAGCTTATTGGGCTATTGAACAGATGGAATCTATCACATTGAACAGGGAGATCTTGGCGGTTTAGTCCAAGTGGCCTCAAATCGCTCAAAGACGTCTGGGACATTCTCATCTACATGCGCTCTAAATTGTCTCGACTTCTCTCGCACCCGCGGCACAAGAAGCTCAATAAGAAAGACGATCGCAGAAAGGCAGGGATTAGAGGTAGGAATACAGGATACAACTGCTGCAGGAAGCTCATCCTGCAACATATTTTTCGTGTCAAATTAGTTTTTGGCAACTGAAAAAATCCAGCAAAACCTCAGAATATCCTCTGTTCTGGAAACTGTTTCCTTCCTCAGGTCGACGAAACGAAAGGTGCTTGAAAAGAAGAAGGCTCGCTTCGTCGTCTTGACGAAGTGAGAAGGTATTCTGAGGCATGGAAGCGGCTAACTTTGTGCCGACATCAATTCTGCAAATTTAAGTTTACAAATTCGATGTCGTGTTTAGCTATTCGTTGACCTCTTATTAAAATGGCACATTTCACTGGCCCAAGCGCGAGAGAGCATGCAATTTAGGAAGACGCGACTACAAAGGCCGAGAACAATACCAATTGATTATTCTTTAGTTTCGTGCTCCTTTAATTGATTGACGACACACAAACCGGTCAATAATGCAGTGATCCCGTCGCATTTGCAGCGCGAGGAGATCGACCGTGAACACGAAGGCAATGTTGTCAGAGCCTCTGCATAGCTCTTCGAGCATGTCACTCGTGTCAGGAATGTTACGCAGTCGTCGACTCGAAGCTGAGCTACTGCCGAAGAAGAATTCCAGCTAAACATACAACATCAGGGGCAATCGAGAAATTCTCGACTGTTCCATTTGATTATGTATGTATATCTATGACAAAATTTCAATGCCAGTTCTGTCTGGAGGCACATATAGTACATAATTACATATGCTCAAACGATTCAATAAAATGTTCAGCAAGGTCCTCGAGAACACAAGAAGAGCAGGTTCGATTAAATGTATTTATGAAGATCTACCTCCTCGGTGTCAAGTGGAAGAAAGTAATTCAGCAGTCCTAGCTTTCCTGTTCGCAAGGCAGCGACAATTGTGTCAAAATTCCTGTGAACAAAATAATTGGCGGACCTTCTGAATAATATAAATGCTTCGTTGAGTAAAACAGGCTTTATAAAAATGTAAGAGCAACCTTTTCTCCAACCAACCAATCCTTTCGATGTGGAAAAATCGTTTTAACGTTGAACATTGCTTGATAAAAGTCGTTAAATGTTCGAGATGTCAGGACGAAAAGACCGTAAAAAAGACTGGTGAGGAAAATCAGAGTTGAAGTATCGCCTAAATTCATCGTATGAGATGAGCAGGAAGGGAAAACATAGAACCACACAAATATTACTAGGTTTCAATTTGTGTACATACATATTTAATCTCACCTTTCCCAGGTTGACTTCCTTGTATTCGTGAGTGAAATTGCTTGAGAACGCAGACAGCGAAATAAATGAAGAGTATAACGCATAGGGTCGCCGGCGAGAAGACGATGATGCTGTGCAAGGTGTGCAGAGCGTCCGGATAACTTCGACGAGGCACGTAAAGGCCTTACTGAATAATAAAGGAATATAACTTTATGAATAATACATATTTTACTACTTTGGCACATATACACGTAGAACAATTCAAACAAGTAACGACGATTCATTTTTAATTTTAAAAAGAAGGTTATTGTTGGATAAATGGATTCCTGTTCCTATTTGTAAAAAAAAGAAGTATCTTCCTAACTCCACAGAGATCCACATTAAAGGATCACAAACCTTTGTCCCTGACCATTCACGTCTCTCTAAATCACATGCTTTCCTTTAATTATATAGCGCCTACACCGTCCTGGTAGAAGTACGCGATCTTGAAGCGCTTCGGCACGTCGGGCGGTAGTGCAGCAAAGCCCATGCCGAGTGCGTCGAGTCGGCCCGTCTCGAGGTCATTGAAGGAGGCATCGTGGGCACCAGAGCGAAGTGCGGCGGCAGTCAACTCTAGACGAATGCTAGCTCAGTCAGTTTAAAAGAGGACGATCAATAATTAATGCACGTTCGAATTGCCGCGCTCACCCTGAGAACACATGCTCTCTCAAATTTCGAGTGCTATTTCGCAGGTACATTTTTTCCTCCTTTATGGTGGTATCAATAAATGCAGCCAATACATACCGTAATCAGCAAAGATCATCTGCAGTCGTAGTCCGTGCATGCTGGCAAAGATGCGAAAGGGCTCGATGAGAATGCCGGAGAACTGAGGAGGTCGAAGAAGCCGTAGTAGCCGAGACGAAACGACTTGGACGACTCCATGCGATGTCAGCCTAGGGTTTCACACAGATACGGATGATGCGTGAAGCGTAACTTTCTACGTTCACTTAAAAGTAGTTTAAATACACCATAACAACTTAAGTAGTTTTGTTTTGAAGGGCTGATTGTGAGGAACCGTTTCCTTAGGATGTTTTTAAGACGTTTGTTAGCTAAATTCATGGAAAAGTTCGCAAAGAGCCAACATGGAGTACAAATGATGTCTAGGAGATCCAAAAAGACACATGAAAACGCAGCTGTTTCGTCGGTGGTGGGAATGAATGTTGCCTACATGCGCTTTGTCTTATGTCCCTTTCTTTTCCCACCCCGTCCATATATTGACGTTCGCTCTTTCCAACAGTAACCTGAGCCCTACCTTGTAGCTCTCCCCTTCTTTGGAAGCTTTCAAACTTACGATGCCTTGTTATTATATTTTCAGTCGTTCTTGAAAATGCATCTACGTATGTATCTATGTATATATGTATATAATAGGTAATTACGAACGATATATATATGGAATACATAGAATGTCAGCGTTCTATGTGAGATCGTGAATAAAACACTTTATGCTGAAATCTTCATAGTAGCGGTATAGAGCAAGCGAGCGCGAGAGCAGAACGAAAAGATGTTCCGATGCTTCAATTTGTTTTACTAAAGATATGTAACATATTTGTTAGTGTGCCTATTAGATAAGGTGATTGGGTGCATGTTTTCCTGCTAAAGTTATTTTTTCCTCTTATTATGTGAGCTCAAGTTCACTCAACGTTTTAACATCTTTTTGTCACCAGGCTGACTAGATTTTTTTTAGATAGTCTACAACTTTAGTATACATCACTGATTTTATTTTAAGGCTAATTTTTTTATTAACTGTTAATTAGCATGTCAATGTCATTGCATCGACGACGTCAACATCAAAGTAGTACTGATGATCGGTCATGAGAAGGCCACCTGAAAACAATCTTGTTTATTCTATAAAGTCATTTCTGAGCATGAATTGCTTATGTCCATTCACATATAAATAAAAGTATTACTTTTTAAACACACATATACGCGCACTTGTAATTCACTTCCTAACCTGAGCATTTCGAGTCCTCTGCAAATAGGCACGTATCAATTGAAGGCGACCCAATTAGAGGAAAGTTGTACTTGGCAACTTTCTGAATTATTTTCTTTGTTTGTTGTTGTTATGTAAGAATAAATGGAGCATGACCGCGTAATCAAGCGGCGGTGTTTCATTTATTGATTGTACTGCTACACCGCGACAATATAAAAGTAAAAAAAAAATTAAAGATTATGACGTCATCCATCTAAAGAGATTTTAAAAAAAGTCTGAAAGTCACGTAGGCAGCACTCGACTAACACAGCAGTGCCAGTGGCAGGCCTTGGCGTCCTCTGCTGTCGGCGCGGGCGGCTCCTTCGAGCACATCGTCGTCGGCATGTTCGGCACGTGGTCGGACTTCCAGTTGATGCGCCACGCAAAAGGAGCAGCGGAGTCAACGATGACGGCGAAGTCCTTATATATGTACATATATAGAATAATTTGGCTCATGCTTTGCGAAATTGAGGGACGGGTGAGTTGGAGTTTAAAAAGCGGTTAGAGTGCGATAGAGAGTTGTATAAGATTGATTAAGAGAGAGAGAGAGAAAGAGTGAGAGAGAGAGAAAGAGAGAGTTGGATTGCGATACATGAGAGAAAATAGAGATCTTTTTTTTTCTCTTAAAAAAAAAAGAGAAAAAAATGACAAAGTGAGAGGAGACCTGGAGGCCGCATCGCGGCGAGCCAGCCAAGTACATTTCGATCATCTCTGGTGGCCACATTCCTCTGCGAGACATGCGAACGGCGAACATCTGTGCGAGGCAGGAGCCGATCGAGTAGCCACTGATCTGCAGTGAACGAGAGCGATTCGAGGAGAGAGAGGGAGAGGAGAGAGGCAGCGTGATAGAGATGGTGAGAACAGAGGGTGTGGGTGAAAGAAAGAGCCAAAGAGAGAAAGATGAGAGAGAGAGAGAGAAAGAGAGTGAGAGGGAGGGAGGGAGGGAGGGAGAGAGAAAGAGAGAGAGAGAGAGAGAGAGAGGGAGGGAGGGAGAGAGAGCGGCTAACAATGATTGAAAATGGTAAAGAGAGAGAATCGTGCCATAAGCTTGAAATCGCAGTACTCGCTCCATATACGATTGATGTTCGCCCCAAAGCCTGCCATCCAGAGCGCGTTGAAATTATCGACGTATTCCTTTGGCAGAGTAGCGTCCTCCCAGCCGGTCAGTTCCATGAAGCCCTCAATTTTGCATAATATTTCATAATTTAGTTTTATTTACAAACATTTAATAACACACTGGCAAATTTAATGGCAAAAAGTATTTCATGTTGAGCGTGCTTATTTGCAAACGTCAGCCATGACCATAAGCTTTTCATTAGTAATTCGAAGGCCTGTTCCTTTGTTTTCTTTAGTGTGAGAAAAATCATTCACATTTTCGAACTTTTTTTTTTTAAACTTTTTTTTAAACGCATTTCATGTCTGGCTACCAGCGACAGAATGTTGAACAAATTGAAAAACATATTGAATTTGTATCGATATATTTCTTTGAATTTTTAATTCAGACTAGCGTAATCTTAAATAAGATTATCTCGGGACCAAAAAATGATGCCGAACCAAGCCCAAAGTCATGGAGTTGAGCACGAAGGCGACCGTATCGGAGGGGCCGCGGAATGAGACGAGGACGGTGCGCTCAGGGATCGAGACGGAGATGACGGCCGCGGCCGACGTCATCAGACCGCCCGTGTCCACTTCCACTCTGACACAGATTTCAAGGCTCTTTTCAGAAAGATAGAGAAAAGGAGTACGAAAATAAGCATTTTGAGGCGTTCGATAAGTAGAAAGATTTGAGGAGAAGTCGCAAAGAAACAGAGATAAAGACGGAAAGAGATTTAGAGAGGGAGAGGGAGCGAGCTAAAGAAAGAGAGAGAGAGAGAGAGAGAGAGAGAGAGAGAGAAAGACAGAGGGACAGAGAGAGGCCGAAAGAGAAAGAGAGAAAGAGTTACCGACATCAAACCTGGAATCGTAAACATATTGCGGAAAGTGTTTCACGACGCACGCAGCTGGCGATGGCCCACAAGTGTAGTAGTTCATGAGGAAGGACATGGCAGCAGTCGCGTTGGAGTAGGATTAAAGGAGAGAAGAAAGGATTAATTATAATTGTGAAAAGAAACTCTCTGTTAGGGCCAAGGTGGCCCTGCCCCGGGGGAAAGTTTCGGATTTTGATAACCAAATTTTAATGGGGTACCCATACGTACTATAAAGAAAATTTGGTGGTCAATTTTGTTATAAAAATTTTTTCATTGACTGGGCATGCAATAGTATGTAAAATGTTTACGACCATATAACTTTCTGTAAACTTAATATTTTTCAATTTTCTTTTTTTATTCGTTGTATATTCAGAAAGCGCACAAAAAAGTAATTGATGACTTTCTGAAAAAGTTTCATTATTAACAAGTTTTATGCATTTTTAATTTTCAAAAATCGGTTTTTTGAGCACATCGTCTATTTTACGGTCCGGTTCCAGGCTGGAGAATAGCTGAGATGAAAGAGGAGAAAAAATGACACAAGATATGGATTTATGAAGAAAATCGAAGGATATATATGTTTTCGAATTTTGACCTGAACCTGGTGCACTTGCACTTTCGCTGAGTGAGATAAACTAGTGTAACTTTTTTTAATGTCTTGCTTTTTAAACAATTTTTATCTCATCGAATTGGCCATTAAATTCTCTCCTAGAAAAGTATGGAACCAATCTGCCTAATGTTACCTTGAGCTTATAAATAAAATTTTCTCTTTTTTGAACAAAAATTAAATGGGTAATAACAACTGAGAACCAAATTTATGGGCCTTTGAGATATCCGGCTGAACCAATCAAACATATTATTAGATAGAGCGAAGAATTCTGTATACCATACCCTTGTTTCATGAGATTTCAAGGATATATATTTACTTTTTACGAACAATTTCGGAAAATTTCCAGCATCGATCCAGCCGATAGATCAAGTCGAAAAATGAAAAGTGCATGTTTATGTCACAAATCATGTTATATGGTGTTTTTTATGAGCGAAAAGAATAATTTCATCGAAAACCGTTTCATTTACTCTTTATTCGTTTGATTTTTTTTTTCGAAAAAATTTTTTTTCACTTATTTTAATTTCTTTATGTGTTGCCAATCCCATATCATTTCAGTCAAGCCCCGGGCTAAATTGCATTTTCTGAGTTCCACCGTAACGGCAGATGGATGACAGAGGCCTTTTTGTAGAGGACTGAATAGCAAATATGATATCTTCTAAACACATGCATAGAGCTTTCAAAGACATCTTTCAGGAGTTGTCTGGCTACAACTTCTACTTATCGCTTGGACGCGCGCAATATGGTATTGATTGCATATGTTTCTGAAGATAAAGAGAGAGAGAGAAACATACAAAGCTTCGGGGAGAACTTAAAACAAAAAAATCCATGCTTATTTTTCTGAAAAGTTTTATTTTTTAACCACTTTTTGGAATTTTTCTTTTTCAAAAATCGGTTTTCGATGAAATTATTCTTTTCGCTCATCAAAAAACACCATATAACATTATTTGTGACATAAACAAGCACCTTTCATTTTTCGACTTGATCTATCGGCTGGATCGATGCTGGAAATTTTCCGAAATTGTTCGTAAAAAGTAAATATATATCCTTGAAATCTCATGAAACAAGGGTATGGTATACAGAATTCTTCGCTCTATCTAATAATATGTTTGATTGGTTCAGCCGGATATCTCAAAGGCCCATAAATTTGGTTCTCAGTTGTTATTACCCATTTAATTTTTGTTCAAAAAAGAGAAAATTTTATTTATAAGCTCAAGGTAACATTAGGCAGATTGGTTCTATACTTTTATAGGAGAGAATTTAATGGCCAATTCGATGAGATAAAAATTGTTTAAAAAGCAAGACATTAAAAAAAGTTACACTAGTTTATCTCACTCAGCGAAAGTGCAAGTGCACCAGGTTCAGGTCAAAATTCGAAAACATATATATCCTTCGATTTTCTTCATAAATCCACATCTTGTGTCATTTTTTCTCCTCTTTCATCTCAGCTATTCTCCAGCCTAGAACCGGACCGTAAAATAGACGATGTGCTCAAAAAACCGATTTTTGAAAATTAAAAATGCATAAAACTTGTTAATAATTAAACTTTTTCAGAAGGTCATCAATTACTTTTTTGTGCGCTTTCTGAATATACAACAAATAAAAAAATAAAATTGAAAAATATTAAGTTTACAGAAAGTTATATGGTCGTAAACATTTTACATACTATTGCATGCCCAGTCAATGAAAAAAATTTTATAACAAAATTGACCACCAAATTTTCTTTATTGTACGTATGGGTACCCCCCATTAAAATTTGGTTATCAAAATCCGATACTTTCCTCCGGGGCAGGCCCCAATGGAAGGCTGCTTGATCCTTACAGAGGGGCTCTCTTAAAAATATACATTTTTTTTACGTATTTGTATGTATAATAATGACGAACCTTGTGCATTGACTCGTGGAGGCGAGTTGAAAATGTGAAGCAGCAGAATAGTGGGAAGAAGCGGTCGCATTCTTCGTGTACGAAAAACGAGAGAGATCCTTTCTGTCTGTGTGAACAATTTGCAGAACTTAAATTTGCTCTAAAATCAAGATTATCTCTTAATTTGTGCGCTTTCAAGCAACAATTGGAAATTCCAAGAAATGTCTACATATGTATGTATGTATGTACATACAAATATGATGTAAATGCAGAATCATGCATTGTTTAAAAAAAGGGTGCACAGCATAGTGAAATAATTCACCAGCACACCGTGTGAGTGTTTCCAATCAATCTGCCAAGCCACATGAGATCCCATCAAAAGTAGAGGCAGCCAGCGCGAACTCGGCGTGGGCGTTTGCAAGCCGATCAAGCACACCCTTGGCACTCTTTAACTCCAAAGGATTATCATTTTCTCTCTCTCTCTCTTTCTCTCGCTATCTCTTTATCTAGTAAAATTTTCGCACTTTTTGCAGCTCTTTCATACAAGACAGACCATTATAGTGCAAGTTACAATGTAGAAAGGTGGCATGGCAAATCTGTGATGGATATGCCAGCGAATTCGCGTACATCGAACAGTTCTGAGTGAGTGAGTTCAGTTGTGAAGGCAACCACGATGACCGTATTGAAGTCGCTATTTTCGTACTCATCCTCTCTCTTGAGATAAAGAAAAGGACATAAGAATTGAATAGTTACATCCTCCTTCAAACTTTACCACTATTCAAATATATGATAGTTTAGTTTCATTCTTCTGTCGTTCAGTGGCCCAAGGTGGTCGCGTCTTCTAGCCGCACATGACTTTCATCGACCCGAAAGTTCTCTCTCTCTCTGAAAACTCTGTCCCTCTCACTCCCTCTTACCTACCCGTCGTCGTTTCCACAACTTTCTCCCGTCCTAGATCCTCACCTCTTAAACTGCAAAATTCCATGAATTCAGCTCAAATTTATCGGCCAGACACAACAACATGAAATGTGTAAGCATTCTTCATTGCTTCTAAAAAGAACGCAACTATAACTTTAGCTAACAACGAAAGAAATATCCGTCATTCTACATAATTCATTAAAATCCTAGGTTAGCCGAATATGTGGGAGATTACTACTCGCAAGTTCTAGAGATGTACTCGAGTATTTTGTGAAAACAGCACACAGTTTGACCACGAGGGGCAGGACGAGAGGGCTAACACAGAGAAAACCAGATTGTGAGAGCAATTGAGCGACCGGAGCGAGAAAGATAGAAAGGAAGCGCTGTGAAGAACAGTGCGAAATGCTTGAAGAATACAACGCAGAATAAAATAAAATCTAGAATAGTTTTTTTTTATAAATGGTTCGAAAAATAGCCAAATTGGTTGTAGTTTCACCTTCTCACAGCATAAATGTATATAGAACAGTCAAAATTAGGGTCTCGCAACGAGTTGGAAGCAAAATGGAAGCGTACAAGAATGTCTCTGGGATTCATAGTCTGAAAAGTGGAACTAGATTGGGTGTCAAAACTGGGATTCAAGTTGTATCGTGAACACCGACCGATAATTCAACGTCTCAAATTTCACTAGCACGGAGACAACTCATCGGTAGCACTCGATCACGGCTAAACTCTGTTATCACAGCTATCTGTGAGGTGGGTCTATAGAAAAAAGAATCGAACAATTAAACGTTCAGACTAACAACGAAACATTTTCAACTAGTATAACGAAACGTTGAACTTGGAACTGCAACAACAATTAACCTTTTTTCTTTTCAAGTTATTATCTAAAATGTATAACTAATCCGTTCTAAAAGCAAAATAAATTCACAAGACGAGAAAAAAAAATGATATCTAAATCCAATGAATGAAATACACGAGTGAACAAGGAGCGAGTCGTGAAAGGCAAAAACTATCCAAGGACACAAAACGAAACCCTGATGACAACTTTTTTTATTAATGGAAAAAGGCGCCTGCACGAATGCGCGCTTCGCCATAGAGACCGCGACGCGCACGCAACGCGTCACGCTCCAAGGCAGCGCGTGATGCTGCTGTGTGAGAAGATGAAGATGATGCTAGGATTGCATCTGGCGGAGGAGATGCCTCAGCCAGAAGATCTAGACAAGATAAGATAGATTACTTATTGTTCCTTTTTTGCTACTAATCGTTACAGTTTACTTAACATCAATAATAATAAATAATAATAATGATATTGATAATAATAATCATAATAACAATAATAATAATAATAATAATAATAACCGTTTCTCCGCTACAACCTTCGATTCAAATAAATATCCTCTTCAATAATTTATTTTGGAATTGGAAACAAAGGGATAAATCAGTTAGTGCACGAAATATGTAAAACACAATGGTGGTTGGCAGTGCTCTACACAGGAGGAGTGTAAGTGTCAAACAGCGGTTTGAGGAATTGGGAGTTGGTTCAACATTTTAAAGGGCTGACCACTTTTCAGAAGAAAAAAATATTTAAACATAACTCTTTAATTTAACAGATTTTTCACAAGGATTTGGCAATATTTTTTTTCTTCAAAAAATGAAACTTTTGATCGGTCAGCCCTTGGAATGTCGATATAACTTTTTTTCCCTTCCTCACCTTGCGGTTCGCGTCTCGCACGTTGCTGGCCGCCGCAAATGCCTTTTCTTCTTGCGTGTCAGGACCTGCAAGTCAGGACTGTGGACTACGGTAGGAAAGTGTTGTGTGTGCTGGACATGAGTTCAACGGTATTTAGGCAGCGGTATGGCATACAATGGCCAGGCTACTTTTTTTTAAGCAAAACCCACACGAGGTTTAGGAGGTGCGCAAACTTGTTAACACATACTTTTTTTTAGCTCAAAAACAAACCTGAAAATAATAAGCGCTATGTGGACAGATGGGCACAAGAAGAAAGCAGTGTTTTAAAAAAGAGAGAGGAAAGAAAAAAACCACACGAGAGGAAAAGTAGTGAGAAAACGTGTAGGTGAAAGGGATCAGGAAGCGAAAGATATTTTATTTATTTATTTATAAAACTAAGAATAAAAAGTTTGAAACAATTTTGTAAAAAAAAAAGCAAAATAAACAGGAGGTTTACATGCACCACTCATTACATAAAGTATCCCAGCAATAGTTTTCCGTTGATTTGCCCATTTGTCGAATAAAGTGAATTAATTCCCAATCTCTTCCGTTTTTATAAGAGCACTCTCTCTCTTTCCCTATCTCTCTCTCTCTCACTTTCCCTATCTCTCTCTCTCTCTCTCTCTCTTTCTATCCCTCATCACCTCTCTCTCTCTCTTTCCCTCTATCTTTCTTTCTCTCTCTCTCTCTCTCTCTCTCTTTTCCTCTATCTCCTTTCCCTCTATCTCCTCTCTCTCTCTCTCTCTCTCTCTCTCTCTTCCTCTCTCTCTCCTTCTCCTCTCTTCTCTCTCTCCTCGCTCCCTTTACCTGGTGTGAGTGGAAGCTGCTCATTCTGGCTGATCGCTAGTCCTCCCCCTCCTCCTGCTTCCGCTGCGTGGACTGTTCCCATGTTGTTGTTGCCCGGTGGGTGCTCCTCAGAGTTGCGGCGGAGATGCCACTCTGCATTCTCTTTCCACGACGCACTCCCATCAGCGTAGGCTTCCTGGAGAGAGAGAGAGAGAGAGACAGAGAGAGAGACAGAAAGAAGAAAAACAGCAATTGGTCTTCCCAACAGATTAAACGAAAAGCAATAATGATAATAATTAAGATAGATGATTCATTTGGAGATTTTCTCTCTCTCCTTCCTTCCTCTCTTTCACTATATCTTTCTCTCTCTCTCTCTATCTCTCTCTCTCTCTCAAACTCTCACCTTTTTCCAAATCGGCACAGTTCTCTTCAGTTCATCAATCGCCCATTCTGTTGCTCTTATAGCATCCGCTCTGTGTGGTGAGGAGCATGCGATGATCACGGATATCTCGCCGACTGTAACCTGTAAAGAGAGAGATAGAGAGAGAGAAAAAGAGAGAGGAAAGAGAACGAGTGAGAATAACAAGAGAGAGAGAGAGAGATAGCGAGAGAAAGAGAATGAAGAGAGGGAGAGAGTCAAGGTGTAAATAAAAAATAATAACAAAATATCTTAATAAATAAATAAAAACAAATGAAAAGGAAAGAAACAAATGAATTTTATTCAAATATCCAACATTTATCCCTCTTTTTGCATATAGAGAAGAGATAAAAGTAGGGCTTCAATTCAAACTAACTGAGATAAGTTTAGTTTTCTTATTGCCTGGCCTTCCTCTGATTCTCTCTCTCCTCTATCTCTCCTCTTTCTGTATCTCTCTCTACCTTCCTTTCTCTCTCTCTCTCTATCTTCCCTTACCCTCTCTCTCTCTCTCTCTCTCTCTCTCTCTGTACCTTCCTTTCTCTCTCTCTCTCTATCTTCCTCTCTCTCTCTCTCTCTTCTCTAACCTCTCCTATCCGATGAAAGATGACGCATCTTTCCACAGTCGGAAAGCATTGTCGCAGCCGACCGCAGAGGCTACGCATTTCCTGATATCATCAGATTCTTTTTTATTATTATTATTATTATAAGGTCACGTTCATAGAAAAAAGTGCTAAAATCTTTTTCTTTATACATGCATTATTCGCAACAAGAAATTTTCGATTTCATTTTTTTAGCGCGATCTGATCAAATAATATTTACCGGAAAAGAAAAAAAATATTTGAATGATTTTCTTCTTGCTGCGACACATCTCCCTGAAGGTAAAATAACTTTAAAAATAATCATGTAAATATTTCCTAACCATGCAAAACATCTCGATAAATATGAAGAAAAAGCAAACATTAAATAAATAAACCGACAAAATGAGGGAGCAAAAGAATCCCTCGCTCTGCGATTAAAAATATATAATAACCAAGAAAAAGATTCATCCCACTCCTCGACAAAAAGGTAGAAAAATTAAATATAAGAAAACATCAACAAGCAAAAGAAATTCCTTCACCATGTATTCCATCCCAAATTATAAATAAATATTATTATATATTAAAAAAATAAAAAAAATAAAACTAAACAATAAAAAAGCTTCTCTCACTCACCATGTATGCCATTTCATCGTAGCTCTCGTACTCGAGTCGGATGACGGCGCGGCCATTGAACGTGTCTCGCGTGGTGCCGACGAATAGAGATGTCGCGCCACAGGAAGGAGAAGCCGCCTGGACGGAAGAATTGGCGGAGAGCTTCGGGGGAAATCAACCACTGGCCAGAGGGAGGATGAGAGGGAATAAGACAACAGAAGAGAGAGAGAGAGAGAGAGAGAGGAGAGAGGAGAAAGGATAGGGAGAGGCGAGATAGAGGAGAGAGAAGAAAGGATAGAGAGAGGTGAGAGAGAGAAGGAGAGAGGAGAAAGGATAGAGAGAGGGGAGAGAGATAGAATAGTGAGAGAGATAGAAGAGAAAGAGGAGTGAGGATAAAGAGAGGGGAGAGAGAGCAAGAGAACGAGTGAAAGAG